>CM077108.1:7802271-7836752 GCA_039619505.1 Cimex hemipterus
ACTAGGGTGATTGGAGATAATCAAGTTAATTTGAGCATGAACAACAAGCATGGACATTTCTTACCATTTTGTACTCCTCTCCGAACGATATCCGGCCAGGGCAGGAATCTCCTTTAAACTGAGTCTTGTGGTTCATTAAAATTGTCAACCGGTAGTTCTTGAGCTTTCTTTTGAAGGAGGGGTGGATTCGTTGACTAATGTCACGTAAACAGTACCGTGCCAAGTCGACTAATAGACTTTCCATTATGATTTTAATATTTTTTACGTAACAACTTGAACGATCGCCTTTTTGATCGGGTCCTGGGGCGTTCGTTCGCCTGGAAAAATTTCGTGGAAAACGTGGAACCATGCAATGTGTACAAATGCAAAATGTGAACTATGCACTTATCTCTCCAATCTATAAAATTGTCTTTTATCTGATTTTTTCGTGAACAAGAGACATTTTCTAACGTTTAATATATTTTCAGGATATTCGAGGATGAACCAGTGACAATTAATAATGCAATGCATAAAATCCAACTACCATAATTTTCTGAAGCAAAGGATAGGTGCTTGCTTGTTTGACATTGATCTGAAACTAATACTTTAAAAAAGTCTGCCAATTTCGTATTAAGAAAAAAATATATAAGCCACAGCATCTTAACAGTTGCGTATCAAGTTCCCAAAAATCAAATCGCGAGGTTTACTGTTTTGGCATCTTGAAAGATTATTGGGCATGGTTTAGAAAGAAAGGTGTGGGACAAGGGGGTTTATGTAAAATTCTAGGGGCTTATGATGGCGTCTAGAGAACAAATGGGATTTGGAGGTTTGGGTGGATAACGCGGTTAGATACCATGCATGTTGGTCAATGTTTCAAATGATTTTGGCCTGGAATGACTGGATTCTTTGGACGTTGGACGGCTTGGTTAGACCACGCAGTTCGTTTCCGTAGACCCGGATTGGTTCTCATGTAAAAATGAGGCATTTGTTTTGTGTTGAGAGGTTCGACTTGTTTTCAAGTAGTCTTTTGAGTAGTTTTATTGTCTGTTCAATTTTATTCTTTTGAGTCGAGTAGCGGGTTTCAACTAAGTCTTTTATCGTTGTAAGGTCCCACATAGTTGACGGTTTCTACAAGAAGACCAGAGTTGTTGAAGATTGCAAGAGAGATGGTATGTCAGAGATTGAAGATTATTTTCTGGATTTTGCCAAAAGCTTTGGATGTGACGGAGGGAGATGCTGTGAGGCCTCGCCTGAACATGGATACACGCGTGAAGTCAATGGAGTTTATAGGGAAGAGAAGTACAAAAATGGAACGAGTATCTACACTGCACGTAGATACATCTGTACATGGATATGTCTTATGATGGCTTCTTAAACACACTCGCAAATTATCAGGGAACGCTTATTTATTAATTTGAAGATCGTTATTATTTGGAAGCTCATTACAACCGCGTTGCGTCACATGCGTCAATCGCTTCGCGTCATAAGAATCAATCGCGTCGCGTCTTTAAAAACACCTGCCCACCAGTTCGTTCTCGCGTATCCTTGGTAAACAGTGCACCGACACACACCGTCGTGGTAACGCACACCCGCACGGGCGTGGTAACAATTTCCGCAGGGCGGGCGACCAGGACCCGAGGGGTTAAAAGCCTGGGTAGGCCCGTACTCCATCCCTAAAAGGTCCGGGACCTGGTCGGCTCACGAGTCCTGCATAAACCTATTGGACTTATTTAGAAACCCCAGGATTGTGGACCATTGTCTCCTGGGGAGTGTTTTAGTTATGTCCTCTCCTTCGAAAGTGTCGAATCTTTTTCCCTGGCATACCTATTGCAATCAGCTAGGGAGTGTCGAGCCGTTTCTTCTTTTGTCTCGCAGAAGCGGTAGAAGGGGTCTGGTAGAGTGCCCATTATGAAGAGGTGTCTTCTCAGGGGGCAATGGCCCGTTAGGATACCTGTCAGCCTCCTAATTCTCCTCCTAGAGTTGGAGAGTAACCATTTCGCTTCCTTAGGTTTGATTTCCTTCAGAAACTCCTTCGATTGCCGGCATCCGGGGGACGTATTCCATTCTTTGAGGAATTGTTTCATTCCTCAGCAACTTATACTCTCTTTTGCTGTGCTTAGAGAGTAGGGTAATACTGGTTGTGGCCAGACAAACGCAGTATTTGATCCTTCCTTGGCCAGACTGTCTGCCTCTTCATTGCCGTAGTGTCCCTTATGAGCTGGTATCCATATGAAGGTTACCCTATTCTCATACCTGGTAATGATCTTGTTAATGAGTTCAACCGTTTCCTCCACCAGTCTAGATGTTGATAATTCTTTTTGTAATGATTTTAGACTGGCCTGACTGTCAGAAATTTTTTTTATATCTTTTCCCCTTATCCTCTTAGCCATAAGTGTTCTGCAGCAGACATTGATGGCCCAGACCTCTGCCTGAAAGACAGAGGTGTTATTACCAAGAGGTGAGGAGATGCTGATCCCTAATTTAGGTATGTGTATTCCACCTCTGCTTCCCTTATCCTTCATGAGTGAGCCATCAGTGAAGCAGTCAAACTGCGATAAAGCCCCCAGCCGTAAGACATATCCATGTCATAAAGCGAAAAGCATCACTCGGAAATTGAAGAATATCTTCAAATCAGATTTATAAGAATTTGTCTTCACACTCCGATGACTTTAACTTGTAAACCTTTGCTTGTTGTAAAAATCCAGAACGATATAAATCCGAAGTCTGTAGAACGTAGTAAAATAAAGTGTCCCGAATATTTCCAGAACATGAACGGAAAGTCAAGTAAAGACCAAATTTACAGTTCAAGTGCAAGCAACAAAGAAACCAAAATTGAATTACTGTTACAACTGGTCTATTGAATTTAAGGAAGTTCCTAGAAGAAAAGAACTGTAAAATAACATATGGGTTCATAATCCATTTCGTGGTAGTTATGTTCATAGTTGGAAGACTGTTAGACAGATTCTTCTTCCTGTAAATCCTGCGTCTGTTGAAAGACTGTTTAGATGAAGTGTTTTATTTATCCCAATATGACACGCAAGAATGGCACAATTACACAGAAGGTAAACACTTTTGAGTGAGTAGAAATACTTTGGTTGAATATATAAAAAACTATATTTTGCATTGTATAAATTCACTTTTCCACATCCAAAATGAATTTGCTAAATGTAAACAATGTTTGTAAATCCCTGAAGATGATCTCAATAAAGATCGAAACGTCGGCAAGATTAAGAAAATGTTTTTCTGAAACCTTCTTCACACCTGACCGCAACTCACGATTTCTAAATAATTTTCGATTAACGGTCACTAATCACCCCCCCCCACACACACACACACGTATAAAAATACTTTGAGTTTATAAATATTTATTTGCATTAATTCGATTAATTTTTTCCACATTCGACATGTTTTTATTCAATTTAAACAATGTTTGTAAATACCAGGACCTGAAGATGATCTCAATAAAGTTCGAAACGTTGGTACGATAAAGGAAATGCCCTAACCATCCCTAAATGTTTTTCTGAAACCTACATCTCACCAGACCGCATCTCACGATTTCTAAAATAAATGAAAACATATAAACTATGGTGTTGTGTACTCTCAAAACGCACAATATTTCCCTTTATGAGAATAAGATGCCTCCTTCTCGGAAGATCCCAAGTACTTGGCACCTCGCATACGTGCTCACACATGATGCTCATGAGATATGTCCCAAAGATTGTACTTACACGCTATGTAATATTGCAGAATTGTACTTGTAAAAAAAACACTTTTCAGTTTTTCTACCTGTATGGGCTTATTGACTGGAACTGTATTAGAGTGCTAAAAAACCAAATCATTTCAGCGTCCAATCCGTCCAGCCAAAACTCCTTCCCAAGATCAACAATTTTTTTCTTTCTTGGCAATCATACCACTCCTTACCATAATAACCATCTTATGCATCCGTATTCTTTATGCTGTTGACTAAGACAAATCCCGAAACCTCAAATTATTCCTCTATTCCAACTCATCGGTGATCTTTCCATTTTTAACTAATAATCAATCCCACAGGACAGACCAACTGCACACATAAAGCCATCGTAGTACTGCCGAAGAGGTCATCGATGAGTGGGTCACATTGACGCTTACCAGCCATAGATGTATTTTTCTTTCATGTAAACTATCTGCTTTTTGCATAAATTGATGCAGTTATAGCTCATAATAAAAAATATGGCTTTATTTGTCATATTTTGTTATTCAAGTTGCGGTTTATTTCTTTCTGGACCTTTTTTTCGTTGTCAGAAATGTGTTCGTCTTCTTAATTCATGCACCACAGTATCAAAATTTTTCCCATTTTGATTCATAAGCTCATACAGCTTGCATTTCTACAATTAAACAAAAGATTCGATCGGAACAGATCTGAAAATTCTTTATCAGCCGGATATGATGAGTGAGAAGGCACGTCATCGGCAAAATATGAGGCGTTCTCTTGTAAACAATTCTAATCGATACTGTCTGAATTAAGTTATTTATCTCTGTGTTACTTTAAAATTTTCTGGTAGTGATTCTCAAATACCTCGACATCCGGCGCTTCTTCCCGATTAAAGTTTTAAGTTAATCAACTTGGGATTTCCCGATCATCTTCAAAAGTGAAATCTTTAAAACCGGCAAACCAATCTTGCTAATGTAAAATTAAAAACTCTTTCTTCATCTACGTGAAAGTAGGATCAATTCGACTTACTTGAAGAACTTATTAAAAAATACCATAATTGAACTAACTAATAATCTTAATAAGAGAATATAGAATAATTTAACAATAATAAATTTTGACTTTATTTTATTAACAAAAAAATTATAAACAAGGGGCAAAAACCCTCCTTTCAACCCTGCATTGCGGGTTCTGTTTTGTGGTATTCTCATAAGACAAATTATTTTTTTAATGAAAAAATGAATTTTTTTTTTGTAAATTTGTTAAACATGAACAACTTAGTAAGATGACATTTCAGCAGTTCATTTCGTGTAATTTATAGTTTGAAAATTGTTTTCGTTTGTTTTGGAATGTTTCTTGTTGGTTATGCGCATACCGGCCGTTAGGAAACGGGGGCAAGTTCAAGTTAATCAGCTTCGGAACTAGTTTTTTAAAAACCAAGTTCAAAACAGTGATTAAACGACGTCAATACAACGGGAGCTTTTGCGGTTCTGTTAATCTTACGTTACAGCCAATTACATCTAACTGTACCAATCGAATCAGACAGGTTGCAAAATTAAGCGGTTTTTTTTTAAAGCTATAGCTAGTTTGAAAACTTTGTATGACGATAGTGCCAACATTTAATTTTTGAATATTCTCTGTAAAATAGATTGCAATTAATCAATATTGATCTATTGTGGCTGTCGGTTAAGGAAGAAATGTGCCGCTTTACCGCAGACTGCACAGCGAGGTTAAACGGACCAATTTAATTCTCGTCCCTTCGCACCGCCCAGTACAACAGTTTCAACCAAAAATCTCAAGGGTTAAACAAATCGTTGTAATTTTCAGTTTACAATATCTGCTGGTAAAATTAAACATTTTGATAGTTTGTTACGTATGGATTGCCTTAGTTTTTTCAAGGTTTCATTGTTTAAACTTTTCTATAATAATAATAGATACATAGATTTTCAGTACAAATGAAAACGATCGAATTGCTGAGTTTTACGCTTAATATAACATATGGCAAATTTTGATAACAAATTCGGATTAAAAGATTGGGCAAAATTTTTGCTGTACTTCCGGTCTCGCTGGCACACCGAGCATGGACATGAATTTTCATCTAACGTTCAAAAACCGCACAGCACAAACCGGAAATTGCTGGAACCAAAAGCCACAAATTTCTGTCAATTAATTAAAAAAATTATTCAGAGATCGTGAGATGCGGTCTGGTGTGATGTAGGCTTCAGATAAACATTTTCTTTATCGTGCCAACGTTTCGATCTTTATTGAGCTCTGAAGATGATCTCAATAAAGTTCAAAACGTTGGCACGATAAAGAAAATGCTTTTATAAAACTTACATCACACCAGACCGCATCTCATAATCTCCGAATAATTATCTATTAACGGTCACTAATCACTACATGTTTAAAAATAAAATTTGCTACAAAAAATTCGAACATAATTTTTTTGGAAGAACAACGGAAAGTTTTTACATTCAGGGAACAACGATATGAAACGTAATAATTAAATCCGGTTTTTAGTTGAGATGAAAAAAAGCTAATGGCGCGAGAGGGATTCGAACCCACGACCTTCGGCTAGATACGCCGCTGCTCTACCACCTCAGCTATCATGACCTCGATCCACTCGGATATCAACTCCTCACCTTAACCTAGCAGAAGGTCGTGGGTTCGAATCCCTCTCGTGCCATTAGCTTTTTTTCATCTCAACTAAAAACCGTAATTAATTGTGATGTATTAATTGGTCGAGCGGACAACGAAAACAGTGAATAGTAATAATTCAAGTTTAATTATTTGGTACTTGCAAAATACGCGAAAATAATTTACAATTAATCGCTCTGATGTATCTCATTACTATAATTATATTTTACTTATATACTAAAGCCGTAGGTCGTGGGTTCAAATCCCGCTCGTGACACTAATTTTTCATCTCGACCACAAATCTTAGATAAAAATAATAATTATTAGGGTTAATTATGACGGCTAAACAAATATGGATATAATAATAATAAATATCAACGAATTTATGGGATTAAAAAAAAGTGGAACTAATATTTAAAAACAAATCACTTCAGATAGAAATTTTCATTTTGCATCCATAAACGCTGCTTTTACAACTTATACGAAAAAATGAACGTTTATTAAATTAGAACAATTAAGTTTGTAGTCAAACGAATCCATCATATTTAGGAAACTGGGAATGATCATGAATGACGTGTTTCAGCGATTAAAATGATTTTTTATATCGACATTGAAATCGCTTAAAATTTAAAGTATAGTTCCAAAAAGACGTACTCACTTTTAGTTTTGTATGCTTTTCTGAAACGATTTCACCAATATTCTTGTAATCCGTTTATCTCGGTGATCCGCGTTGGTCTGACTCGGCCGGCAATTTCACTCGAACATGGAGAAAGAGGGTAAACAGAAAGAAAGTACGAAGGCGCTTCTTTGGAAACCGAGAGTAGGGCGATCCGGGCAGAACTGAACGAAAATGAGGTGGAAGACCAGCCTATAACGGCATGGGGAATAACGGTACAGAGAGCATACGTGCACCTCATCGCGCCGACCCGGCTCAGCAGCCCGATGACGTCTTTTGAAAGATGTGACCCGAAATTTTCCGGAGAGATGGAGTTGAAGCATAGGGAAATTAAAATCTTTTCTATATTTTCTAAGTCTCTCTTTCCCTGTCCCTTCGTACTTTCTATGTCTCTTGACATCTCTGTTTTTGTACTTTCTAAGGCTCTTTCTATATCTCTATTTCTGTACTTTCTAAGTCTCTCTTTACCTAACTCTTTAATACCCTCAAAATAACTTTATGCCTGTGTATGATATCCCAATTATCCTATTCTGCTTCTGTTTCTCTGCCTCTGTCTCTCCCTCACTCCTCTCTCTAAGTTATGAGGTCAGATGTGAGTATGATGATTGAAAATATAATGATCAATTTTACCATTATGCACTGATAAATAGTGTATTAATAAATAGTAAGTTGAGTCAGCAATTAAATGAACAAATGAGTGACAATTGTACAATAGTTAGAAGTAAATATTTTTAAAAGACAGACTGAATTATCAGCTAAGCAATTGAAAATTTGGATTCTCAATTCTTTTGATTATTTGGTAATTGTAGTTTTTTATTTTTTTAAATTTTTATTATCCCTATGCTTAATATTGTACTTACTTTCTTACACGTACAGACCAAGGAGTAGTGCTTACGCTTCTTGAACCTGTAAGAGTCCAACCAGGAATGAAACGAAGTTCAAGGGTGGTTCTTAATATCATTTAAAGAATTTAATACATTTGAACCTGTCTGTTTTGTACTGATTAATAAAACATGGAAATGGCATAAATGGGCACTGTTAGTTTAAAAAGGACATAATAGAATAGTTTTATAATTAATTAAGCAGATGAGCAAATGTGCATTTCATTCGCCCACGCTCGTGCTGCCGCCTGACGCTCGCATCTTCGACGCCGAAATGTAAATTACACCACTTTTAACTAAGATTTCTTCTTTTTCCCCGCACTCAGGCACAGGCAAGCCACAAGAAAATTCATTATTACTTTTTTTTTCTTTAAAAAACGTAATATAACGAACTCTGTACTTTTGGTCATTCTAACCTTAAAAACGATTAAATTACGATAAAACGGTACAAGTCGGGCTTTGTATAACGATTTCTTAGCAAGAACGAAAGGTGGAAAAAATAAACAATGTACACTCGAAGTTTTATTCGATGGTACTGTTGAACATGACACGTTAGACTTAACACCACCGTTACCATTGTACCCTAAAAATAACAAAAGAAAAAAAGAATCATTCTAAATTTATGTTGAATAATGAAAATCGATAAATAAATGTCTGTTTTTACTTATTTGATGTCTCCTGTTACAGTAAGGGTTAAGTTTTTAGAGAATCTAATACTTTCATGACCTCGTCTCTCAGTTTTGATGTCTTGTATACGATCGACTTGTCCGGAAACCAGATCTCCACGTCCTCCTCGATCTGTAGGACTCCTTTCCAACACTCCAGGACGTTGCTGAAAAAGAAGGGAATTATTAGAAAAAAACAATTGATTACTTGAGAAAATGGGACGAACAGGCAAGCGGCGTAGATCGGGGCCGTATTTGGAAATAGCAGGTTGATAACGTAAATCCAAGGTAGGACGACTTCGTTTAGGAACTTGATCTGATCGACAGCGACCTTCTGAAGATTCTCGTTTGTGTTCGGCATAATCGGCAGACCGCTCACGTTAATCATCGAATCCTGGCACCCCTCCTGAAAAAATTTTAAAAGTCAGGCGATGTTCTCCAAACTGAGCATTCAATTGGGATATATTGATATAAGCAGGAAGTTGACTAGTAGTTTGGTTTGTGAAAAATAGTGAGGTTAGGATCGGAAATGACCAAATTACGTAAAATCAAAGTTATTTCTGTTGACCGGACAGAAGTTCAATGATATATTCTTGTTCAAATCTTAAGAGGATCACATTCAGTGAATAACTATTATCTCAAGCAAAAGATGTCTCTTAACAAAATGGCGGCAATCGAAATGCTCACTATTTCATCAGATAGTTGACAGTAGAGTTTCATCAGTTCTGTGACAGACATGATAAACGGTTTTGTGTGGAGGTAGTAAGTGGCCACGACCATAATCCCTCTTTTCATCCTTATTCTGAAAAAAGAACGAAATATGATAGATGTACGGGTTTGATTTTATTTCTAAACCTGTCGTCCGGGTGGTTCCACTTGAACAGTTTTTTGTCGAGACGGTTCACCAAATCTTTGCCGTCTTGCACGTAGTCTTTCTGGTAGCAGTATAGAAGCAGTTGGCTGATTTCGTTCATTTTTTCATTGTAAACTGGTTTGACAACAGGCGGGAGTACGCCGGTGTCCTGTAACAAATCTTGCATTGAAGGAAGAAAAGATTTTGAAAAAAAAAAAAATGTACAACCTTGAAAATTATCTCCATATACTTAAGTGTTTCGTGGTATTTGAATTGCTTCCACTCTGAGTATTCTGGAAGGGCGTCGACTTGAGCAGAAGTAGCGATCATATTATTGTTATGCACACCGTGACATAGAGCAGTCAACAATAGCTCCTCTTTCTATCGGATAAAATGTTTTGATAAAAATTACCCATAAGATTTTAAGAACAAAATAAAACCTCGTCTAGGGTGAAGAGCGAAGGGTACTGGGACAAGACGAAATATACTACGTGAAACAGTGAAAAACAATGATGGAAATTGTGAAAAATCCCATTGGGTGTCGCTTTTGCAGCCATCAAAAGAAGTTTTTTCGTGTTCACTGCTTCGATGTACGGTTTGCCCATGACGTGCAGCAACATCTCATGTGCGTAGAAACAAAGATGCATTGTTGGAATCGACTCATCAATGAGAAAACTGAATCTACAATCGTCATTTTTAAAATTTCAAGTTATTTTATGAATATAGACAGTTTACTTTTTCAGATCGTTGGGTATAGCCACATTGAGTTCGTGAAAGACTTGTAGGTCATGGATACAAGGCTCCATGTGATATTCCAACATCTTCTGCCTCACTTTCAATCTTGAGAGCTAAGGAGGTTGATCAGAATGAAATAGTCATTGTATTTTTTTTTTTTTTTTTAAATGTGCCATACCAATCTCCTCATGTCTTCTTTAAGTGTGTAGCAGGAGAGAGTGGCATTGCAGAACAGAATGATGTTATTCATTATATCTACGTCCGTCTTTGTGAATTTCTCACCGTCGATTTTGTTCAGAAGTTCGACGACACCTAGGAATCACCGTTAGAGATGGCTTATAAATCTCATGAGTTTTATTACCGATAGCGCGCTTGTTGTACACGACCGGCATCGATAAGATGTTGCGACAAGGGATCGGTTTGAAAATCGACGTGTTGAACCTGTTCAGGACGAGTTCTTTCCGGCTGAGGTTAAGCGGTTTCCCGGTAATCGCTACTCTAGCAGCGACAGTTTTACTCGTGTTCAATCTGTTTTTATTAGCCATTAAGACAATTGATCTAATTGATAAATGTGATATTCACATACTTAAACCACTGTTTTCTCTGGTGTTTGTCAATTCCTGACTCGGCGTACATGTCCATCTCGAGATCCCCTCGGTCGTCCACGTGGGCTATCGTGTAGAAAGCAGAGCTCTGAGCACATAAAGCTATCCTTGCAGAAACCTGTTTGCAGAAAACTTCAAATTCTACACTTCATTTTTGCAGGAGTTAAATCTGATTAGGGATATGTTAAAACAATGCAGGTTATAGTACGTCATTCAACACAGATCAGTAAGAAAGTACAAAAAATCTATATATTATCATTAAAATTGCTCTCGTTTTTTGTTTCTTCTTCTGTAAGAATTACTGATATCGATTAAAAATTTAAATGCGATTTTTGAAGACATGCTTTGGTCTATCACAAGCGTTTTGACTTTTCTCCATCTTCAGTTGTAGGTTTAACTGGTGGTACATAACAGTGTATCACCCTGCTTATATCCCTGACTGATTGAAGAGGGCGAAATGCCGAATACGTTTGACATGACAAACCAGCGAAGATAAATAGGCCAGGCTGACTGGAAATGTACCAGTTGAAGTGGTTTTAAATAATACCTTAATTTTTTAACGATTCTAAAGATTCTTGAGGAGGAGAGAGAAATGCATTTAGACGCACAGGCACAGCTAAGATAAGACCAAAATCATCAGAAACGAACAAACTATTCAACTATTCAACTCGCTTAATGTATTTTTTTTTAAATATTTCAATCTTAAATAGATAATTTTCATTTTCTGAACTTACCACAAGTTCCGAGAAAAACATATTCAGCTCGATAGGTTGGCAAAAATAAATTGAAATAAGCTGTTTAAGATAATCGTATAAAATCCTCTCTTTTTCAAAAAGCATGGAATCCTGGTTTTCTTGCACAGTGGCACCAATCCAGCCGACGAGATTTAGACAAGCTTCAACTTCCCTCTATAAATAAAAATTTAAAAAAACACACCAGCTTGATTATTTTCTGTTCTTTTTATCTAGAATTGTCTGTTTTATACCTTTGAATACGGCTTGTCTTTCAGATCTCTGGAGAGCTCAATAACGGCGAACAATTCCAAACCAATTGGGGTGATGATCGGCGTACATAATGCTGGTCCGTTTTCAGCTAAAAAAACACCAATACCATATTTAGGTTAAAGTAATCTTAGGGCAAAGATAATAACCTAAGTCTTTAGTAAATTGAAGATCAATAACCTATAATTTTGAGTATAAAACATTACTGAAAGATCAACTATGAAAACTACTTCCGACAGCTTAAATTCTTTAAACGGGGTTTTCAACAATAAATTTCTCATAAGCGGACACTTACTCGTCCAGCCCAATCCCGCCGGAAAACGGGCATCACTCAAACAGTCTTCGGAGACAACATACTGCTTCGTGTATGCAACGTAGGCCGCAAGTGTCGTACCCGGTTCTGCAAATATTTAATAAGATAAGCTGTGGCTTTTTCGAGTGAGTTTATTAGTTCTTACGTATTTTGTAGTTCACCCTGTGAGACTGAGCGACTACGTGAGTTGAAAACTGGAAGATTTCGCCGTTCGCATCGTCTTTCAAGTACAGTATCATATCTGCAAAAATTTATATTTATAAATTTGGGTCTCTCGATAAAGAATTTGATGTGTACAAATTTTTCAATTTCAACAAATGTTTTAAGCATTTTTAAGGATTTTTCACAAATAGGTCGAGTTTTAAGATAAGTGCTGAAGATCTATTCCGTAATTTGTGAGATTTCCTCTCGACTCTGTGGCTTGAAAAAACAGCTACTTCGTCTTTGGTCATTTTCAGTCTGTCTATCCTGCTTTGGCCTGTTAAATATTTTTCGGCTTTTCGATGGTGGGCTTGTATCGATGCCTCAACATGCTTACACCCTGGCCTATACTACGGAAGATGGGAAGCAACTCCATGACTGCTTTGAAAAAAACATATTCGACAAAAGTCAGAGAGAAAAAGATCGATAAAAGCTACTAAAATTGTTATTCTACTTATCAAAGTTACTTCTGGCGATAACCTAGTAACATTATTGAGCATTTGGCAGTGGTATATCATCATACATAATACAATCGAAGCAGTGCCATGGTATGTGAAAGAGTAGAAACACATTTTATCTATCACGCTATTTATCAACAGAATCTGGGGAAAATTTGGTCAGATTTTTGAACTTTGAATCTACGATCTAACATTCTTAAAATCGTGGTGACTAAACAACCATCGAGGCTCACTATATCTAATCTATGTGTAAATGAAAAAAGAGGAAACATATTTTATCTAATATCTCGCGATTTATGAACAGAATCTGGCAAAAGTTGTCACAATTATTGAATATTTAGGACATGTTCTATCATCAAAATTGTCACTATTTTGGTATGGAACATCATTAGGACTTAGCAATGAATTGGTTATGTGAAGATCCGCTGTATGCGTTTTCCGTGAAAACATCCATCGAAATAATAAATCGATGAAAATATAAAACGGAAAAGAGCACCCAACACTACCACTGAAAAGCGGAAACGAAAACCAAAAAACATGACCAAGGTACAGATAGTGCAATTAAAGTTCTGCAGGAGCAGATAATGACCAACTTCTGCTGTTTATTAACGATGTGGGCAGTTTAAAAGAAAAAAGACAGACCAATTTTAGTAGAATGTTTATTTTATATTTAGTCACAATTAATTGCGGTTTTTAGTTAAGATGAAAAAGCTAATGGCACGAGAGGGATTCGAACCCACGACCTTCGGCTAGATACGCCGCTGCTCTACCACCAGAGCTATCGTGACCTCGATCCTCTCGGACCTCAACTCCCCATCTCAACCTCACCTTACGATTTGAAATATGGCAAAAGGAGGCAAAACTTGTAAGGTGAGGTTGAGATGGGGAGTTGATGTGATGATTTTAAATCTAGACGTAGGTTCGAATCCCTCTTGTGCCATTAGCTTTTTCATCTCAACTAAAAACCGTAATTAATTGTGATGTATTAATTGGTCGAACGGACCACGAAAACAGTGAATTAATGTTATATTTAGTCTATCAGGTTGATTGAAAATATTGTAATGTTTTAGACTGAATGTATTCATTGTTTGAAAATGATTGCAGTGGAGGAAAATTAATTATCCTTATAACACATGTTGGTATTAATAATTCAAAATTGAAATTTCGTTTGGACCGCGTTTAGCGCATCAAAATTGGATGTTACTTCGCAGCGATGACTTATGAAAAACTACTAAAGACAGCATAACTCACTTTCGGACTTCGTGCACTTCTTCAACGTCAGGGCGGAGTCGAGGAGGAGCATCGGGAGGTCGAAAGTCGTTTTAAGATGCGAAGAAATGTTTGGAATGTTGAAAGAAGGCCTTGTTAATCTGATGGTCCTAAAAGACTTCTTGCCCTTAGTTGTGATGTTTTTAGGACCGGCGGACTGGGATCGTAGGTAAATGAAAGGGGCGATGATACGGGCGGCCGCTTGCACTTCCATTTTTGAAATACGTTTCGGCTTTTTGAACTGGGTACTTCGCATTTTCTTATAGAAGTCTGTGATTCTGAAGCTAGGTTCCAGTTTCTTCGACGAGTGGACGGGTCTCACGTTGGACGAGTCGCCCGAGGTCCGCGAAGACGAGACCCTTTGAGACGTTTCGCTCGGCCATTTGGGCATTTTTACCTTTTCTTTCTTATCCTCTAGTCTTGCAGTTTGCGAAGAACCATCAATTTCTTGATTAGAAGAATAGTTAATTTTTTCCCTTTTATTTCGTTATTGACTTTTCTGCTCTAGCTACAAATTGAACAGATCTTAGAAAAATAAAACCGAAGCTGAAAAATAAAAATAAAATAACAGAAAAATCAACAATTCAATATGTGTAAAATTATTCACATGTTTAAAAATACATAAATTTTGAATACCAATTTCTTCTCGTTTTTTTCCACCGTTTAATCAACTTTATTGCTCACCCAGTTGTAGTTTACGATACAACTACTAGTATTTAAAACTGCACAACAAAAAAAAACTGTCTTTTATTGTTTAATCAATTAATTTAATTCAACAACTATATGGCATTTTACATTAACTACTCTTTTATTTAAATCTATTAATCTTGCTCCATAATTTAATGCCTTATTAAGTCGAAAAATTATCTTTGATCTTGGTATTCAATTCGATCAATCGCTCTCCTTTAATTTTAATCTCCATTTCCATCCTCATATACTCTTCCTGTTAGAATACTGCTCCTTAATCTGGTTCCCTTAATGCTGTACAAATTCCTTGAGAGGATAGGCTGCATGAAAATAGGTCCCTATTGAAATCCTGCAGCAGCAACTAAGCTTAATTTCACTTAAATCTTGTCTTCACTCAAAGCTCTTTTTTTGTATAAATTTCCTAACAAGATATACTCCCTTGAGAGTTAATAACCAATAAATTTCCACACACCCACTAACTTACCTCATACTGCTCACTTTTCTCCACTCCTTCGACTATGCCACCTACCTGTACGATTCTCCTTTTCAACAGAAAATTAGAAATCAAATTAATAATAATCTATAAATGTATGTAAATTTAATCAATTTAATTGATTATACTTTTTATCCAAGGTTTTGGTTGAGATGAAGAAGCTTGTGTCACAAATGGGTCTCGAACCCCATGATCTCCCCAAGCTCAATAAACTGCCGCTCTAACCACTTGAGCTGAAGTCATAAAGTATAATTACTTTAATTGATAATGGAATTTATTTAACACCTCTTTTGAACAGATCAAAAATTCTTTAAAGCCTATCTTCTAGTCACTCACTTGTACTTTTGGATACATTGCTAAAACCGAAACAATTTCTTACAGATGAATAATTTGAACACCACGCAAATCTTGAGTTGTAACAATGCTCTCCTTTATTTTTAGTATTGTTTTATTTATTTATTTTTCCAGTCAGCAGCACTAAAGTTTAATATGTGTTTTCATTTTTTATATCTTCTTTGCCTTTTACTGATTATTCTTCTTCTTTTATATTATATTATTATTATTTTTGATTATAGCTAATTTTTGTATTAATAGAGCTCCCTACTGCTTGAGTGAATGTATTTATTAGTGCGATAGCAGTGTATGCATGGGTGGGTCTATGGTGTAATATCAAGTACCCCATAAACCCACCACCTAGGATAATGTTAGATTAATTGTAATTTTAATTGTATGGATGTATTTATTAGCGTGAATGAGGGCGGGTCTTCAGAGAAATATCGAGTACTCTGAAACCCGCGCATAGGCTAGGCTGGGTTTGAATGTTAGTGAATGAGTTAGTGTCAGAACCTTTTCACCACGTGTGGGAGGGGTAAAAATGCAAGGACAAAGTGTCGAAACTGTTAAAACATAAAACGTGAGATGGAAGAAATGTGGGGGGTGCCGGCAATAGTCGAGGCAGCTAGCTGGCCGGTAAAAAAGTTTCTCCACATTTTTCCATAGCATGTTCATTTTGCCTAGCTTTCTGGCTGGTCAACATTTTGGGGGAAATTGAGGAAGCTACGTTACAAAATTATACGTATAAGGGAATAGACTATATAGTTCCTCCTATTTCCCATTGAGATATATATGATACCTTGGACTATACCTCGACAAATGACTTATGTGAACTCCCCATACAAGTGTAATGTAAAAATTTAAATACAAGATTTATACTGCTAAAAAAGATTATTTTTTAAGAAAAAAAGCTGCATACAGACATACAGACCTAAACTGTTACCATTAAGTGTTTCAATCTTAACAGGTTTCGAACTTCCAATAATTCCTTCTGTCTTGAACCATATAACTCATACTTAAAACTTACTTAAAATTGCACTATTACATGCAAGGTTCAATTCTAAATTATTCTATTGCCAGATCCCTTAACACATGAATTTTCCAACCAATTTTCATAGGAAATTGTAGTTATGTTGGGCATGTGACTTCTTTTGTCTATGGTCAGCCAGGGAAAATATCTCGTGGGTGAACTAATGACCCATGACTACTGGATGTTGTTGCATATTTGCAGTTGTAAATGAATACTTTTCTTTTTTACTTACTAACTTCCATATTAACCAGAGTACATACATATTTTTCATCTTTCAAGTTGGGAAGAAGGGTAGCATGATATAAAGGGCCAGGGATGACAGTAATTGAACCCACGACTGCGGGGTTTATGAGCCTAGGGTCTATCCCACCGACCACTCAGCTACCGAAGTTTCCCAAATAAATACATGGAAAAAAAATGTTTCCAGTTACTTTTTTTATATCGGTTAGTTGTACTTTTATGTTGCCATTTAAGTTCAGAATAATTACAAATTGGGACTCAATTCATTTTTAAAATTACCTTCCACGATATCTGTAAAGTTGGTTGGATGTAAATCCAACTGAAAAATCCAATTTAACAAAATTTTAGAAGAGGTGCAATAACAATTTTTAAAAATAAAAATTTAATGTTTTATTTTCAAACATACGTATAAAATACATGGAATCTTCATGCAAATCTTCCTGGTATGTACAAATAAAAACATATCTTTAAAAATGATTATCACAAGTTTTTAAAATAAACTGTATGCAATGTATGCAATGAGGTTTTAATTGTCTACCAGGATTTTGCAATTTAACAATAAATATTTTACACTATACACAAATTTTAAAGGATAAAACAAAATTTAAAATTTAAAATTACTATTTCAAAATAAAATTTAAATAAAAGTTATCACATTTAAATATACAAACAATTTTTCCAAAAAACATGATCTAAAATGTTGGGAAGCGAAACTGTAAATTATATACAGCTATCAAATGTACATATGTTTGTTGCTACAAAATGTAGAATGTCATTTATTGTGATGACGTATCTGAGTCAGCTTTCTTAAAACCGTTGGGCATTCGTTGATAATGTGGTTTCAAAGAACTGCCAGGTCGACTGTAGTCCAGGTGGTCGTATACCTCTTCTACAGAAAAAGAAATAAATATATGAAATAAAATAAAAAAAGTAGTTTACATATTAGTTCTGACAATTATTACCTGGAGGTACTTTAGAACCTTTAAGTTCTTCATAAAAGTGTTCATTTTTCAAGTCTTCTAAGCTGTTGTACATATTGGGGTTTCCTAAATCGGCATCGCGGTTTTTCATCGATAACGTACTTGTACCTAGTTAAAGAAATATTTATATTGAAATAAATTAATTTTCAAACAATTATAATTTTTTAAACCACCTCCTCTGCAAGAAAATTCATCATCGTCGTCATCTACAGAAAGCCCGAATCTTTCTTTCTCGAGATTTGAACTCTTCAAGTTATTTTTAATCATTTTATTGTTCAGCGGACTTGCTGCGTCATCTTTCTGAGTGGGTCCGATTGAATATACCGGATTGTCAAAATGATGCCCACCTGTTAATACAAAAATGTCAAGTATTGCGCAATATTTCATTTAATTTGATATTTACCTCCTTCGGGGTCTGCGATGTACTGAACATTGGCTATTTCAGTTTTTAAGTTGCTCACTCTCCTTCGATAATATATTATAATAAAGACAATAGATATGACGAGAATAATTGCGACAAATGTCCCTCCGACTACACTTCCAGGGCTAGATTCGCTCACTTCTAAGACACTCCTTTCAGACAAGACGATGTCACAATCTTCACCTATAATAAAAACAGCAAAATTTTAATTTTTTTTTGTATTAGAAACCGGTGAGAATGTTGGAGAAATTCTTACCTCCAAAACCTCGTTTACAAACACAGCCATCTGCTGCGTGGCAAACGAACGAGAGCGACTTGCACAAACAAGGCTTCATGCAGTGTTCTCCGTAAGATCCTTCTGGGCAAACTGTTACAAATAAATTAATTACAGGTTGTTACTTATAATTTTGATTGATTTCTCATGATATCTAAATAATCGTTATTTTGAAACTTACTTTCAGTACACTGAGGCCCCATCCATCCTGGCTTACATTTACAAACTCCATCATTGATTCGACACTTGCCACCGTTCTGACATTTGCAATGTCTTGTACAGTTGATACCAAACATTCCTTCAGGGCAATGCTGGTTGCAAGAGGGCCCTATCCATCCCGGTAGGCACTCGCAGATACCTGCAGAGTCAACAATAAGTAACAGCTTCCTTTGATTACGCGTAATTCGATCTCACCGGTTACATGATGACAGTCGGCTCTGTTTTTGCAATTGCAAGTCTTAAGGCAGCCTTTGCCGTATTTCCCGATCGGACAAGGATGCTGGCACATCGAACCTGTGTAGCCGGGTCTACACGTGAACTCGCCTGTTACATGATCACATGTCCGGTTTTCTGAAAGCATTTGAGCCACTAAAGAAAAGAATGGAAAATCATGAGAATTTGCATCTCAACATTAGGAAATAAATTTAAAAAAAAGCATTACAACAAGTAAAGTTTAAAAAAAATAAGCATCAGTTATATGGAAATTATACCATTTAAATATGTAATTGATTAATTTACTTAATTTGAAACTTGATCTTAATTTTAGTTTAAAACAAAGCTAAGATTGGAGAATTTATTCTGGTAAAATTAGCATATACCAAATATTTTCATGCAAAATATTGAAATTAAAATTGATTAAATTTTTGGTGCAGTGGTTAAAATTTTATTTATGCAACAGACAATGATTATTTAAGGTGGTTGGACTGATTTTCTTTTGAAAAATCAATGCAATTTAAAATAAAATCATAACTGCATTCAATAAATATATAAAAATATGTTTGTTAAACATTTTTACTGATTTGTTCTTTTTGTTATATGTATACCTATATATGGATAAAAGCACATTTATTTAAATGGCTTTTTATATCTAGAAAAGTATATTGCAAGTTGCATCTTATTAAAATTATAAGCACATTTAAAGAAATGTTATAGCTGTACTATACGTGCAAAATGTGGATTAGAATCTAACGAGATCTTGGTGAACTTTATGAGCAACAAATTCCTACAGACTTTTCCATTTTTGCTTTATGGCAGTGGACTGTTTTTACAATTCGTTGAGAAAACTGAACTAATATTCACAGTAGAGTGTAAATTACAAAACAAAAATTATTTGTATGCCAAAGTGAGATATCTCAAAATTGCTTAAAATTTGGCATAGACATTTCAGTAGTTGATGGCCGCAGTGGCTGAGTGGGTCATTCTCTCGGCTAGTTACAGACCCCTTGGTTTTAATTCCCACCGATGTGCCTGAAATCTCTGACCTCTTCCTCCCAACGTCTTTTGTAAAAGTTATTACATTCTTTGGTTAATACGGAAAACAAAAAGTTTTGGAGCTCCTAAACTCAAGCAATTTATCCAATCTCTGGTTATAATGGTAAGCTAGTTATTTTTGCAATCACGTGCCACTGCCAGATATATAATCATGGCTGGAGTAGGCTGTTAAATCAAAATGACAATTTGACAGCTCATCTAGTTCAGCCGAGATGTTAGAAAACGAAACAAGTTTTGCTTTGACACACAAAATTAGTACCTTGTTTTGCAATTTGTGTAGTTACATTAGTTTGCCTAGTCCTTCCTGATTTTCAGCAGTGAAAAAAACAAAAACAAAAATTGTTAATATCAGGGTACTCACAAGCAATTATATCGCTAGTGTTTTAAGCATTAAATAAAACACAGAAATGACTGTTTGGATATTGAATTTCATATAAGAAAATAAAAAAAATAAAAAAATCTCATGGTAATTTTTACAAAAAAATTTGTTTAAAATGAATTTTTTTTTTAAACAGTAATGTAGCAGGCTTAAACCTAGTAAGCAAATGTACCTTAAAAAATACAAAAAGTTTAGGATCACAATTATTATTAACAATTAATTAAGGTTTTTAGTTGAGATGAAAAAAAGTCAATGGCACGAGCGGGATTCAAACCCACAATTTTCAGCTGGATACGCTGTTGCTCTACTATCTCATCTATCATGACCTCGATCCACTCGGAATCAACTTCCTATTTCAACCTCAGCTTATGAGTTTCTCTCCTTTTTGCCATTTTTCATGGCTTGTCCTCCCTCTTCCCGCTCATGTCATTGACTTTTTTTCATCTCAACTAAAAACCATAATTAATTGTTATGTATCAATTGGTCAAGCGGACCACTAAATTATTATTAACAAAGAAATGTGGTCTTATGAACAAATGAAAACAAACAAAGCCAACAAAATCCATACAAGTTTATGTTAAACATTAAAAGGCAACTAATAACTTAAACTTACGATGTCCCACTGTTGGGCAACGTTGCTTGCACCCTGCACCGTACGATCCTGCCATACAAGGTAGTTCACAGAGTTCGCCCGACCAACCTGACTCGCATCCACATTTCCCTGACAACTGCTCGCAAGAACCGTTGTTGAGGCAGCTGCATTTTTTGTCGCAGTTCTCTCCGTAGAAGCCTTCATTGCATTTTGTGTCGCATAGGACACCTTTCCATCCGTGTTTGCAGATGCAAGTTCCACTGACAGGATCGCATTTAGCGGTGTTGTCTTTATCACAGTCGCATGAGTTGATACAGTTTCTGCCGAAGAACCATTCCGGGCAGACTTGGTCACATTGCTCACCGGTGAACCCAGGCCCACAAAGGCAATTGCCTATTAACAATAAAAATTACAATTGAATAAATGTCGGTGGGAAGTTTTTGAAACCAGTTTACCATTTCGAGGGTCACACGAGCCATAATTTTTGCACTGACAAGTGCTCGTGCAATTTTGACCATAATAATGTTCTTCACATGGTCGGTCACATTGTTGACCTTTCCAACCTAAAAGAGAGATGAATAAATTTAAATTTTTATAATTAAAAAGTGAACTAAAAGCATGTTTTATTTTTTGGGCAAATACTTAAAACATTTTGGTAAAAAACTGGAAATCAAAGAAAATAATTATCTAAGTATATGATTTTTTTAACAATAGAATTAAAAACAAAAAAACAAACAAAAAACGGCAAATTTTTGCTCAATTATTCATATAGCTAACATTAAAGTGTTTTGAAGTCATGATTATAATTTGTTCTTAAAATTATACCTGGTGCACAATGGCAAATTCCATTTTCTGGATCACACTTCGCTCCATTTTTGCAAAGGCATTTTTGTGCGCAGTCTTCTCCAAAGTAGCCATCGGGGCACCGCTCACTACAATTCGCCCCCAAGAAACCTTAAAAAGAATATCGCCACTCAGTTTTAAAAATAAAATTACTAATGTTCAACAAGTTCCTGGTTGTTTCATTTACCTGGTCCACAAACGCATGTGCCATTGTTAGGGAGGCATTGAGCGTTATTGAAACATACACAAACATTTCGACATCCTTTACCGAAAGTGTAGATAGGACAGGGCCGAGAGCAAGATATACCATCCCACCCCTCTTTGCAGGAACATCGCCCAGTCCAAGGATGGCACCTAAATTTTTTCAAATAACCAGTAAAAAATTAGCTAAATCTAATCAATGAAATAATTACATTTCTGTGTTATCGTCCTCGCAGTCGCAAGTTTCAGTACAGTTCTCTCCATATCTGTCATAAGGACAAGCCCTTTCAGAGCAGTCTTTTCCTTTCCAACCGGGCTGACAATCACATTCTCCTGTGACTGGTGAGCATTTACCTTCATTCTCGCAGTTACAAATTCCTGTACAATTTACTCCAAAAGAATTTGGCGGGCATCTTTCTAAACACTAAAATTTAAAAATTGGGTGAAATCTCGTTCAAAAATCAGTACAAATTCATTCTACCTTTTCGCCTTTGAAACCTGGTGGACAAATGCACCTGCCTGATAGATGGTCACAAGAAGCGTCATTAAAGCAGTCACATTCTTCTGCACAACTTTTCCCCCAGAGTTTTGGAGGACAACGATTTCCACAAACGGGTCCCTTTTGTTTAAAAAACAATTCAATTATTGAAGTGTATTATAAAATAATAAATGTAATGAACTTACAATCCATCCTGGTGGACATGTACACTCTCCTGTCGCTGGATCACACAAGCCCCCATTTTGACACTTGCATTCACTTTTGCATTCCATTCCATGTTTCCCCTCTGGGCAAAGCTTTTCACAACTTAAAAATACATATAAATTAATATAATCACAGCAAAATGGGTTCTCTGAATAAGATACTTACAATACTCCTGTGAATCCTGGCTGACACCTGCATTCACCAGATACGTGATTGCACGCCCCTTCATTTTGACATTTGCACACTTCAGAGCAGTCTATTCCATAACGTCCTTGTGGACAGGGCACATCGCAGTGTTCTCCTAACCAACCCCTTTTGCACTCGCATTTCCCAGAAAAGGGATCGCATGTGGAATTGTTCTGGCAGAGGCATTTCTTCTGACAATCTGGTCCCCATCGTCCATGAGGGCAATCTGTTTATTTTTTATTTTTTTAAAGTTAATTTCAAAAATATATTGAATGCCTAAGTACAATCAATTATTTAAATCTTGTAGAACTGAGAGAAAAATTAATAATATCTGTGTGGTGTTTAATGACCGTTAGTTAATGGTTATTGGGAGATTGTCAGATGTGGTCTGATGTGACATAGATTTTAGAAAAACATTTCACAAACATTGACTCAATATAAAAAATGTTTTTCTAAAACCTACATCACACCGGATCGCATCTCACGATCTCCAAATAATCACTGATAATATCTTCAAAATCCATATCATTTTGAAACATGAGTTTTATTGACAAACCTTCCTTAATGCTTAATTCAAGCAAAATATTTTTTGATTATTGAAATAAATATTTTTTTTTTAATTTTTATGTCTAACCTTAATATAATTACAATTAATTTAATTGAGATGGAAAAAGACAATGGCACGAGCGGGATTCGAACCCATGATCTCTGGCTAGCTGCTGCTTTACCACTCGAGCTATCGTGACCTTGTCCCACTCAGACACAAACTTCCCATCTCAACCCCACCTTTTGAGTTTTCCCTCCTTTAATATAATCACAAAAATGGCAGACTGTTTTATTATGTCATTTCTCATATTTATACCATCTAATAAAACAATGCTTGACCATTGCATGAGTTATTGAGATTCATTCATTCAGAGGGAATTTCTCAATTAAGTCGAGTATATATCATATATGGGAGAATGTATTTATTAGCATGACTTTAGTGTAGGAGTGTTTAGGACTTTAGGGTACCTGTTGATGATTACTCAGTTTAGTGATTTATGTCGGATATAAAGTGCTGTAATGAGTGCTTGTGTTGGAGGTTGGCATTATCACTAGATCTTAATATCAGACCTAAGCTGCTATTGTGCATTAAGAGCTAATATTGTTAATATATTAAATTCTCTCAGATCCTAGCTTTAGTGCATAAGATACGACATAAAGAGGGAGGGTAAAGTCTGATATGGCCTACATGATAAATTCGTTTACGTTTTAAGATGTCAATGAAAACATTGTTTTATAAATTGGCGACTGATTGATCAAGTGGTAAAGCTGTTCAGGTTGGTTGTGCCATTTAATCTATGTGCAATTGTGAATTAGATATGCACACTTATAAGTACTTAATTGGAGCGAAATACTAATTTAGTCGGGAAGTATAAACTGTTACTTACTTCTCCCTTTTCCAAGAAGCAGTAGGCAAATTTTTAATTGATTATTGGCTTTTTTTTTTTTTTTTTTTGAAGTTTACAAACCATGTTGGATACTTACTGATCGAACATTGTGGTCCACCGTAGCCGGATTCACACTTGCAGTCATCCGGTGCGATGCAGATGCCATGGAGACACTCTTCAGTACAAATCGGTTTACACCTATTGTCAGAAGTCTCTGCGTAGCCAGCACAGCATTCGTCCACAAGCCTTGTCTTGGTGAGGACCTGGAAAGGCATGGGTTATTTTAATTTTCTGCCTTTTGCAAATGTAAAGGATCTTCTTACCTCATCTCTGACGATGGTATCGAAACGAATTGTATATTTAGAGCATCTCGGTGGAAGCTTAAGGCAAAAAGTGTACTCTTTTTGTTGAACGGGCTTCCTCTCGGTCACTTTGACCGTTATGTTGTAAGGCTCTTGCTTCGAGCATACATTTGGACCTTCGAGCCCGTTTGAAGGAAGGAACGAGATCGTTAATAATAAAAATAATACTTCTATCAGTCTCATATTGAAGGACTTAGATTGTTCTCCTTGGATCTAGAGTCAGCTACCGCTTCTTCACATTTAAGCGTGGACAATTCTTCATCCACATTTCAGACCTGGAAAAAAAAACAAGATAGAAAGGAAGTGAAGAAATCAACAGAAATACATGTAAATTTTTCTAGAATTGCCATTGTCCTGAAAATAAATTTTTGGATCGAGACGAATTGATTAATAGATTTTATACGACCCCGTGAAGAAAGATGGACGATCATGAGCACTAGCCATGGAAGTGATTCGCTTAAATTGGATTAGGTAAAACGCTTTCTTTAAAGAAACCAAGGCTGGTTTTTTTCGTCTTGTATAACCCCCCCCCCCCCTAAAAGACCCGATTAAAAATCACGGTCAAACTTGAATTACTACCAAAGAACCTAATGGTCAATATTCATGAATGAATTGCACACCCACGTGGTTCTCGTAGTGCAATTATATACGCTTCCATGAATCAGGCTAATGATTCATAATCCGCTCCGCCTTAAATCTTTTCTAAAGTGATGGGATTTTTTTCTATTCCGGCCGATCCATCAGCTTTTTGAAGAGAAAATGACCAATGTAAATAAATTTTAAGATGAAAAGACCTCAGGTTTAAAAACTGCATGCGTTAGGGGCTGAAATGGCCCTGGAGCCTAATTTCGACCGCGGGATGAATTAAACCGAGGTCTGACCCTAGACTTACAAAACAACGTAGTGCCGCAAGAAGTCATATGCTCAATTAATATATGGGTTTGTGCAGAATTGCAATATTGAAAATTACGAAGTATTACATATTTAAAATGGTTTTCCTATCTTTTCTGGGCCAGACAGACCAAAATGATCTGCAATGACCAAATTTCAATTGTGATCGCAAAGCAAGAAACAACGGAAAGTGGCTGCCAAGGTCGTGCACTTTCCGAGGCTTGGAAGGACTGGACACCACGACACTGGTAAAAAAAAAACGTGAGGTTCATCCTCTCGCAGTCAATACGGAGAAATCTTACAATATTACTTTTTTTTTAATCATAAGACTAATATAGCAAGAAAACGACAGAAATAGGATCATGAAATACATGCTGTTATTAAGAATCATTAAGGGGATTATCCCAAAAACAGATTAGGGGGGCAAAACTCAACCGTTGAGGGCGTGTGCAAATGAACAGCTATATGACCTACTTCCGTCAAAAAACATCCTCTGGAGTTCTCTCAAAGTACACAAATAGCATTGCAGATTGGAAAGATGTTAAAATGCACAGGCAAGAACTAACAATCACAAGCCACTTGATAAATCACAAGGACGTCTCAAGAAGCATAAGAAATATGAGTGATTAACTTCAACCACCAACAGTCAGACCTAAGGTCGTGCACTTTTCGAGACTTGGAAATAAAGCAGGTTCAATTCTTTAGCATTCATTAAACAATAAGGAACATAATTGCCAAAAGAGATTAGGGAATTTCAAAACTCGACTGTTGAGGGCAGATGGTGTTGTGTGCAAAAGAAGTGCCATCCTAGCAGGTCTCCACTTTCTTCTGGCAAAGAAGAAGCACTGGAATTCTCTCAAATCTTGAAGATTGCAAAGTTAATATTAAAATGTACATGAAGGAGTTGACAAGACGATTGATGGGTCGCTCAACGGACGTCTCAAGAAGCTCAAGAAATACGAGTGGTAACAGTCAAATTTACAAAACTTAAGAAATCTTATGAAGTTATCTTACTGGATGTGGAAAGTAAAAAAGTCAGGTAAGTATGAAACGAAAATGTCTGGGAAAAGGGAAACAGCTTGCACGTAATTACTTTGCGATCCAGGCTGAGGTTAGACCATACTCTTAACACTTTTGTCGTACGTGAATGAAGTTATTGGAGCCGTGTTTTATTTTTCAATGAAAAACCACTATAATAATTGAGAGTCATAGCAATAATTTTAAAGCAGGAGGTCAGCTAGAAAAATGATTTTTGAAAAGTAGGAACTTCGGTCCCTTTTAAAGGCGGTCAAAGTCGGTGCAAAATTGTAAATTAAATTAATTCACTAATTTTATAAGTTTTCTTTGATATATCGCAGATTATGAAAACGTACCACTTTTATTAGATTTTTTTAAGTAGATAAATTATTGTCCCAATCCTGACCTGGGTGCCACACTGACAGTGTTTCTTTTGTAACAAGTAATATTGATTTTTGTAACATTATTTAGAGAAAAAAAAATCTCGCTGATGACAGAATTTCGTGCGTTCCTTTATAACACAAAATATTTCCGATTGAGTTTATCTCAGATTCGTTTTAACGATAAAACATCATAAATCGATGTCATCCGCGAGTCTATCATGGGGGTCAAAATGTTTGTAGAACGTTCCTGAACCGTTGACAAGGTCAAGAGTATTTATTTATTAATGGGCTGAGGCACGACCAGAAATAGTAGAATTATCAATACCATTGTGATATCACAAAATGCTAGGAAAAATTAATCGATAAATTAATCGGTGGCTAGTCTACCAATCACTTGGAGTTTTAGCTGTTTCGTACAATCCCTGTTGTAGATAATTTTTACATAATGTCAAATTTGTGATAGTTTGTACACAACAAGAATAGAACAAAAGTGTAAGTTTGTGATTTCTTATTGAAGACTGAGGATGGATTTATAGTTTGGTCGTTTTCCAGCTTACTTTTGTTATGTCATCATTATTGAATATGTTACAAAGCAACGAGTTTAGGACGCGTGAACTAAAAATATGTTTTCTTAAAATATAAGCTTTCTCAAATTAATCATTCCTTTATTGGCTGAATAGCACAACTTGTTTATCATTAATTCGTATTCCACTTTTTTAAATGAATTCCAGAGTCGAAGAAGGCCGTGCTGATGCATAAAAATCCCCCGTAGATGTCGATGCATAACTAGGCAGGAAAAGGAAAATTGAGTTCGAAGCTGAGGCCTTGGCAGGCTTGTAATAATGGATCGAGAAACGTTAATCAACTCCACACGGGATGTCTGTCATAACACAATTTATCCTAATGACCCGCTATCGGGTATCCACGGATCGCCAGGCTAATAAATGTAATCACGAAACATTTTAAAATTTCTGGGCGAAACAAAAAGGACATATGGACGACGTTGTATGGACAATACAACGAGACTGAAAATTCAACTCAGTCCATATAGTATTAAATCAGGCGTCAGTTCAAAGAATATAAACCAACATATTTTCATTATAAAACAGACAAATCTTGAAGAATTTAAGCGTACCGATAGGAAATAAACATCTTCTACGGTTGGCGAAAACATTCAGCGAAAGTTATTTTTGATCTGACTATTTCAAGACTTAGGTCATCGCCCAGATCGACATTGAATCCAAATAAACTTATCTTAAAAATAAATTAATAAGTATACAAAACGACACCCCTAAACAAGAAAGATTCTTTATAAATAGGAAAGCTGTTAATATGTTAAATATAGTAAAACTCTAAGGATAGGGATAAGGATAAAAGGGGTGGCCACAAGCACTGCTGGACCTCATCCTGAGTGGATCTATTGCTCTCCTGTACTCGCTAGCCAGTTTCAGATTGTCAATCAACCTCCGTAGCTTTGCCGGTGATTCCTTACAGTAGGATTTTACTTGCAGCTATTCAATCTGCACTCCCAAAAATAAAACTGTTCTCCTCCTCTTCCTGAGAGCTTCCCGTTTTTCTGTGTGTTCTATCCTGCGTATGGGCCTTCTTAGGCGACAATGCCTTGATATGAGTCCAAGCAGAATGCTGATTCTGTTTCGGTTACCATCCAATGATTCCTTTATAAGTCTTGCGGCGAAGTACTTTGCCGAAGGGTTCAGCGAGGAATTAAGACGACTCTGACGGAATTCCTCGAATGCGTGAGGAATGGTGGGCGGGTGTTTTTCGGTGGTGGCCATCTGGGCTGCCTTTACCGAAGGTATGGTCTCCTCTAGGGGATGGTTAGAGAACTTAAATCGAAACCACGCCCGGAGCGCATCCGGAGGTTTCGACGCTGTCGCAGCACCTTCACCCAGGAGGTCTTCTCTATCTAGGGAGTGGGAGACTTGGTCGATGCATTTCGACCACTTTTTGGGTACCCCTTTACGCGCGGTGTTAACCCACCCCTTCGGAAAGGGCAACCAGGAAAAGCCAGCATGTCTGTTTGATTAGTCTGTGGATTTGCGGGCTTCTACATCGAAGCTCACGGAATAAGGAGGTTTTCCGTGAGCGGAGGTGAGTCGCTTCTAACTTGAGAATTAAACGTGTGAAAAGGTCTATGTGCCAGGTGCGCACACCACAGAACCCGAACTACAAGAACCTCAATGTTAAAGACTAGCGACCCTCAATGTAAGTCTTGCGGATGGCATGATGACTCTTCGCGTGCCTCATGTCTGAGGTATAGTTCCGCCAGGTTTTGGGCTCATTAAAGATCCATTTTCTTTTGTGGCAAGGTACTAGGCCAAAGTAGGGTTCGGTGCCTAGAAAGTTCATATGGCTCCTATTCTGGACAACTTCCACTTTTTCATTGTATCTACGTCCGAATGTCGGCTTCTATCGGGGCCTTCTTACGATTCCATAAATCTTTTTGCCTTTAAGTGCCGTCTGACCGTCAGAGAAAAAAGTCTTCCTATCTTCCTGGAATGTTCCTAGCCTATTTATTTCTCTGGCACAATGCTCTGATTTCAGTCTGGAAAACTATATCTCCCTATGTTAAAAGTCAGTTCGATCTTCGGGTGTCACAAAACCCTAACTTATTCCTTCAAATATTTTTTAAAAAAGTTGAATTTTAAAAAGGTAATGTTGGTAAGTATATTTTAGATTTGGCAAAATAATATCTCATACTGGGAAACCCGTTTCATCATGTGAGGTATTTTTAGCTGAAACGTTTGAAAATACTTTGAATGTATTGTTTACTTCTTCTTTTTTATAACAAAAGATCCCACGCTACGCTATCATGAATAATTATTTTAAAACATTACTCTAACTTCTGAGTTTTTTTTCTTCTTTTTTTAAACACAATAGTATGCATATGTTGGTCAGCAGTTGAAGGGGAGAGTGGGACCGACAAATCCCAATTAAGGACCCCAATTGGAATATTCCCCTCCTTGCGCAAGAACGATTGGACGTGTAAAAAACGAACGACGACACACTTGCAATTTTAATATTTCGTACTATTTGGCACGTCTTTTAAGACACTTCGAAAATATGGAAAAACCAACCAGGGACGGTTTTCTTAGTAAAAGGCCAACCTTGGCTGAGGTCGAACCTGGGAAAATTATTTTAAAGTCTGACACAGGAATTACTAAAATACTGCAACCAATTTGAAATATTTTTGATCATAATTACAAAATACAACGTGTGATGTTTTATTAGATAAAAATTATAAAACGAAATTACAAGAAAATGTCTATAAATAAATCATCTTGGATTTCATATAAGATATAATTAATGATTTAAAACCCATAGTATATATTTTTTTATGTTGCTGCCCAAAGCTTCTTTTATTTCCTGATCCTTTGCCACCTAATATCAAATTACACTTGGGCTTCGTCAGGTTTCTAGTAACAAAAGAACTACCCAACAACTTAAGCTGCGAAGAACTGTCGAAAAAAAACAACAAGTAAAAACACTAATTATATAGGCTAATTTAATTTTTATTTTACTTAATATAACAAAACTTTTAATTTACAACTTGTTTTTCTTGGTACAAATTATTAAATCTAAGTAACCATGTATGGGTGGAATGTTTTTGAATTAAATCCTTTTTAAAAAGGGATGATTTGTAGAACTCCTTCGACCTGATGATGAGCTAAAAGCTCGAAATCCGTTCGTGTAAGCAACTTACTGTGAGTAGGAACTATCTTTTTAAATGTTTTTTCACATTTTATGATTTTTGCAGTATTAATCTATTATGTTTTACGGTATGAAATTTAATGAATGCCAGACGGATGGAAACCACTTGATGCAGGTAAACAGCGGAACTCGACTGACCGCAACGTAAAAGCAACATGGCACAGTAAATAATTCACGTCGTTTTGGACATTTTGTCTATGGTCGAAAATGATTCAATAGAGCAACCTTGTCAAGAGGGTCTTTGTTTCTGATGACTAATGTCTAAACTAAATGACTAAACTGCTTCATCGGCAAATTTTGAAATCGAAACTGGTGAAAATAAAAATAAATAAATAGTTTTTCCCTTTGAATCTGTTTTTTTTTTTTTGGGGGGGGGGGAGATAAACTCTCTTAGGGATCGACTGAATAAAGTCAGACCCATGAAGGATAGGGGCTTAACAAAGGCTATGGTTATTTCTTTATTCGATTGTAACTGTAATTGAGATGAATGACGGAAGGAATACTTGATAAATCATTCTTAAATTTAATATTACAACAATAATATTAGTCAATAGTATTTTTCTATTAAATTTAACAAAATATTATTTTCAATTTAAACCGGGTTCAAATTTTAAAAAGTATTACTACTCACGTTAAAAAAAGTTTTATACTTGATTTTCAAGGTCTTTTTGTTATATAGTTTTTATTAATGTTATTTGTACGTCATCTTATCGAAGTTTTCCCACATTATTTATAAGAACCTGGTGAGTCAAACAACAATAGAACGAAAGAAGCCGTTTGTGTGCAGTGTGATGGAACTAAAAGAATCTGCTGCATTAAACGACCAGGGGCACATTTCTTCCATACACTTTTAATGTTTTCCACAATAGGAAGCTCTTCCTCGTTCCATGAGCCAAGGCCGATGAAGCAACATTTAAAAAAAAATACCGAGTGATAACAAAGAGTTGAAGAATCTATTTCGAAATCTATTTTTATTTCGCCACGTTTGTGTTTAAACGTGTCGCAATTTAATCAGAAATGAAAAACATAAATAATAAATCCGTTGAACGTTGATATTTTACGCTTTGGGGGGGGGGGAGTTACTCGGCCGGTTGTGTCTTCACAACAGGAATTGTTCTACTTTCCTTTCATCGCGATTATTCAAACATCCGGCTCGTTGCACAGAAATGTCATTAAGTTTGTTACTAAGGTCGACACAGATTGATAAATACGATCGAGAGGTTATTAACGCGAAGCTTTTGCAAATTGTACGCTTACAACAGGGAAATCGTAAACAAACAATTGTTTTCAAAACAAACTGGACATAGACAAAACAAATCCAACTCGGGTCGACAAAGATAAGAGGGAACAAAGAAAATATTACAAATTGAGGTTATTTAATAAAAAAAAAAAAAAAAGGACTACGTTTATGTTCCTTTCTTGGGATAGATAATGAATATTTTGTTGGAACGCCATTTAATATGAATTGAGGTAATTAATATTTATCTGTTTTAACAGCCGGTAAAAGACAGTCACCCGAACCACAGTAGAACCACAATAACATAAATTAATACATTTATTTTTTACTTATTTATTCCTTTTTGGAATTTAGAATATTTTCAGTAAAACTGTTCAAATTTATGTTACGCCAATGTTACTGTATAGAATTAGCCATTAAAGCAGTATCACATTTGTAAATTATATATTTTTTTTCAGTGCAAGCAAGAACAAATAATGAATTTAAAAAAATGAATAGAATTATTTTGAGGTTCGTTTTTCGGTTAGAATGCAGTATTTTAGTTGAAATTTTATTTATCGAGAATTGAGGTTATTCGAATGCCATATTTGGATATTGTATGAATCTCAAACATTTTATTGCAATTTCGAACTACAGATTAATAAAAAAAAAATTAATATTTTTTAGATTTGTTTTTGAGTTTAGAATGTAATATTTTTGGAAAACTTCATACTGTACGAATTGATGCTATTCTAATTTTACTGTATCGAATTAGCCATTAAAACAGTATAACATATTGTATATTTTATGGTGATTTAAAATTTTCATTGCAAGTCAGAACAAATGATGAAAAAAGAACGTAAAAGGATTGATTTGAGGTTCTTTTTTTCTGTTGGAAAAGTAATATTTTAGTTGAAATTGTATTTAGGGAGAATTGAGGTTATTCCCACGCTACATTTAGTAATCATAAGTCGGCTACTTGTATATTTTATGATTTTGAAACCACAGATTAATAATATAAATTAATTTTAGGCTTGTTTTGGGGTTTAGAATGTAATATTTTTGGAGAAACTGTTCACACTGTACGAATTGATGTTATTCCAATGTCACTGTATCGAATTAGCCATTAAAAAAGTACATCATATTGTATATTTTATGGTAATTTAAACCTTTCACTGCAAGCAAGAATCAATAACGAATAAAAAAATAAATAGGAGTAATTTGAGGTTATTTTTCGGTTAGGATATTTTAATTGAAATTGTATTTAGGGAGAATTGAGGTTATTCCCACGCTACATTTAACAAATAAAAGATGGCCACATTTGTATATTTACGAAACTTCAAACCTTTTACCACAATTTAAAATTATTATCCACTGATTAATACAAAAACATTATTATTCTTATTTTGAGGTTCCTTTCTTGTGTTAGATATGGAATAATTTTGTGAAACCTGGATTTAGAAAGATTCCATTCTACTGTATAGATTTAGGAATTAAAAGTTGGTCACTTGTAATTATTATGGAACTTTAAACCTTCTAATGCAGTTTAAAATTATTTAATAAACTTAATAACATAATAAAAAAATTAGTATCCTTATTTTTAGATTCCTTTTGGGTTAGATACGAACTATTTTTTGTTGAAACGGTACTTAGGAAAAATTGAGCTCATTTTAATTTAACTGAATATATAAATCTGTTTGAATTTCACACTGTATATTTTATGATACTTTAAACTTTCGACCACAATTTGATTAAAAAAATCCAAGAGGTAAAAATAGTCTAATATCCTTATTTTGATGTTCCTTTTTTGGTTTAGATACATATAAAATATTTTTGCTTAAAATGCAGTTATTAAGAATTGAGGTTATCACTCAACGACGCTTACGTTGTATATTTTATGACACTGTTTAGAACAACAGATTTAAAAAAAATACTGAATCTGAAATGGAGGTTTCTTTTTTTGGGGTTTTGAACGTAGTTTTTTTTTAATTCTCCAGCTATACGTTATTCAATTGTACAGCCAATCAGCCATAAACAGATTATCACAATCGTGTATTTTTCATAATTTAAACTTTCAACCACTATTTAGAACCTCTCATTAAAATTAATTACGTTATTGTGATATTTCTTTTTCTTTGGTTTATTGATGTGATATTTTTAATGAAACGGTCAATTCGATATTACTGTATAAATTCGGTTATTCAAATTATTATCGTACTTGTATGTTTCATTTTTGAAAATAACAATACGTAATGTGTTTGTTGAAACTGCGTATATGCGAATCGAATCCCTGGAATGTATAAATTCTCCTTGAGGTTCACCACCATTTTAGCTACTGAACCAAACGAGCATTTTATGGCTTTATGTCAATGGCTTTTTGCCAGTAGAAAATATTGAGATTAAGCAGGCTTGCAAGGGTGGATCTGTGTATTCGTTTCTTTTGAAACAAAGCAATGTGTAATGCATACCAGTTATGTATAAGTATTTGGGAGAATTTGAAAAAAGGGATAAGAGAAATAAAATGAGAGAATAAGAGAGATAGGAGAGAGAGAGAGAGAGAGAGAGAGAGAGAGAGAGAGAGAGAGAGAGAGAGAGACAGACAGACAGACAGACAGACAGACAGACAGAGACGG
>CM077108.1:7838762-7849645 GCA_039619505.1 Cimex hemipterus
AGAGAGAGAGAGAGAGAGAGAGAGAGAGAGAGAGAGAGAGAACATTTCAGAGGAGAGAAAGAAAGAAAGAGGAAGAGAGAGAGCATTAGTAAGAAAATAAAAAGAAACCACATCTGAGCTACTTTTCACCAAATTACGCAACTGGAACTCCACTTATATACTGAATCATAGAAGTAGACTTTTTGGGAAAACGATATTAAACGTTCGCCTGCGTCATGAGCCGACCGCTCATTAAATGACCACATAAATTAAAGGAAGAGGCCAAAAGACTACTTAACAGGAAGTAATTCCATTTTAGGCAATTCGCCGTGCCCGGAAAATAAAAAATAAACGGATTCAGACCGTTTAATAAGTCATTATTATATAACAAGCCAAAAGTCACCGAGTTTAGCAATAAAATACAATTGCGATTGGACAACATATGCTAATTGGTTTTGTAGATGTTTCCAGGTTTTTGTACTTCGGACACAAAGTTATATTTCAAAATTCTTCTGCACTTCGAACGTCTTAAAATTTAAGTATAATATAAACAAACTTTAAACTTTTAAATCATGCTAAACACAGATTTAACAACTCTTATCACATGTTTATCCAATGAAACTCTGACACCTTATCAATTTAAATAATTAATAGCCCTATTCATTAAATTGTCCATATTATTTTTTTTATTTTATTATTAAATCAACGAGATTAAAGTTAATAAAAGGGATCATTGGAATCATCAAAATATATTTACAGATAAGACCTAATCCTGTAATTCTTACCGACTGAATCGCTCATTATGATAATTTCGTAGTTTTTTTTTTATAACTGAGAAGATAAATTCTAAAGTTCCTTTACCCTTAAAAGTGATACAAAGGAACAAAGCAGTAAAAACGAGAGCCGAATGAGAAAATATTTCGTCAAAAGAGAACATACGTGACACATGGCCGAAAGCCCCCCTCTATTGTACCGTTTATAGAACCGACAGGTGTTCATGAACATCAACATCATAAACGTACATATTATTATATGTTTGTTTATAACTATGCCTGAAACATGAGAGGTGATGATTCTGTTCAAATGTTGAACTGTTTTTTTATTTTTTATTTTTATATTTTATTTGTAGTGTAACCTTTTGAATTATTCAGGCGTTCAATTTTGGCATTCTCATCGTATAGTTGTGAACAAGCTTTACATTTAAACCTTATGGCAAAAGAGTTGGAGTGATTAATCACCCATGTTAAAACCCTCTTAAAAGTTCGAATATTCAAAGAAATGTCATCCTAGGTTTTAAATTTTGAAAAAAAAACTACTCAAATTAAGGATTGGAAAAATGGTTGGTTTATTGTATTGTCACCTCCTGTGTAATCGATTAAGATTTAATTTAGAAACTAATCTAAAATAATATAAATTGATTGATATGACCCTCATTCAGGCTCACCCCTCGGCCAGATGTTCAGTTCATTCCACCCTTTGGAGAATTGGAACAACAGAATTTCAGTCGGTTTAGAATTTTAACATTGAAAAAATTCCTATTACGATTAAATTCCAACGATTAGCCTTTTAAAAAATAAATATTTTCATTAATGTCAAAATACCTTCATCATACGTTGCACTAACTCTCATGTGTTTTCCCCTCGAAACTCTTCATTCTGGAAAACAATACATTTTTTATTAGTAATTTAAATTTGCAGATTTTTAATCGCTTACTACGTAGAAAATTGTTTGTTTTGCTCTTTGCTGTAAAATCTCATGACATGGTGAAATCACCGGCCTGAAACGTCGACCGACGACACCATAAATTTTTCCATTGATTTCTTATCGTTTGCAATGGCAGGAAAAAGTTCAAAGGACCCTTTTTGGTGAATCACATCCGTCGTCTCATAAGCCATTAGTTCAACGCATCTGTTTGGTAACTCGTATATTGCGTTGGGCGAAGTTAGTATAAATATATATATACAACGCAAAACAATTCTTTGATCCAGTCATCAAAAAATTTCAGCCTCCAAAAAAAAGGCAAACATATGGCTTATCTTCAGCCCTTATTTCCGCTAATTAATGTCGTCAAAGAAAGGAAAAAATATAAGAGCAGATGTGTATGTAATAATAGACTTTTGCTCGTTTCTATGGACACTGGCATTACAGACGCACAGAGAAAATCTATTACTCGACAGAAAATCTTTTATGCGCGAAAATCCTGGTAATCTCAGGCCTACTTTTATCCTTGTATAAAAAAAAAAGAAATTTATAAAGGATCCTTTTGTCATCAAAAACCTTTGAAAATTGTTTATAATTTTCACGGTTTAAATTTATTTTTTAATCTTAGCGTTTAAAGAACGCACCGTCCTAAATTCCAAAGATGATCGAGGAGCCGGAGGACAAAGCCTCTTTAGGAAAAAATTGGAAAAGAAACACAACCTCTGAAGTTTGGTAAGCGTTCGAAGATTGCGGTGACAAGTTGTTTCATAAAAGCATAAGGGCCTAAAAGTGGAACCGATGGACGATGAATCACGATAGTACAACGATCGGCAAATAGGAATGAACCAAGGACAAATTAAGTAGGATGGTGATAGTCCATAACAATGAAATCTGGCCTCGACACTGCGAAAAAATTTTCTTCCGTACAGACGTGACTAACAGCTCTCATGATTGATACATTTTAAAACCCTTCGTTTTTTTAATATGTTTAAAACAATTCCAGTAGGTGTTAAATTCATCCCGGTATCCTTCAAATTGAAAATTTAAGATCCTTATGAAGGCATTTTTAAACCAATAAATCAAATTGATTTGAATCTTTCTTTCCGTTATATATAAAAGATTACGAGCAAGTCTTGACTGCACATGTGGAAAGGATGCTGATGACATTTGTGCACAGGGGATGAAAGGGCATCGTGATATCCGTTTTCGTTTGAAACGTTGCTGAAAGCGCTGGCCTTCAAGATTCTTCCTGTAGTCGATGATGCTGAATTACTAGAGCGTGAAAATCATGATTCATATGCTGGATTGCGAACGACAATCGGAAAGATTTGCCAGTTCATAGCACAACATCGGCTTGTATTAGCCCCTACCAATCTGGATAAGCATTTTGCAAAATTTTATCGGTAAGCTGTGGGCGCACCAAGGCTTAACAGGAGGCCTGCATGGATGTGTTTGATTTTTCAGTTCGTTCCAGTTTGTCAAGGACTATTATCCATGACATTTCCGTTCTATATTAAAAGAAAACCCACACAACTTGATCAAAAAGAGTGTGGCAATGCGACAACAAATTAAATATTCAACATAGTCCACTTTGCTTGGCGATAATCGAAAAAAAAATCTTGCCTCGCCCTGCTTAAAACCCAATCCGCCATGAGGCCTTGGTCCTTTCTAACCAATGGCTCGTTTTTATAAGTGGGAGGATTATGAACCGGCAAACAGCTGAGCTCATCCCCGTCCCTCTGCGCTTTTCTTCGTTTTCGGATAGTATATTTTGTTTTAGTGTGCAGACGTTTGAGCGTTCTGTATGCCTGTATACATATACATCATCGATATCGTAAAATATTAGCCTTTTATTTGCACCTCAGGTTGTCAACTATAAAATTTACACACAATATACTATACATAATATAGTCTATATGTACATATCCCATAGAATTCTGATCATATTCGCTCAGCATGAGTACTCGAGTACCTGAGTACCTCCGAGTGGGGTCGAACCCACTCCATTCTCGCTAATGGACTAGGGTAACCACTTTTATCCTCCAGATGTCACACACTCACCCCAAAGTGCTCCATATTCTTCGGAGCGGTGTTAAGCTTAGCTTCCTTTCACGCTATTAAATTATAGTTATTACAATAAATTAACATAGCTTTTAATTAACTTAATAGGAATGTTTTGGCGGGTTTGTTTGAAATATACCATCTATATTAACTTTATTAAGTAATTACTCAATTTTTTTTTCTTAACGATACAATTTCAATGATACAATACAACTTGAAAAGATTAGAAAGACAATTTTAAAAGGAAAATGGTCTAAGTTAAACATTCATTTCGTAGACTTTCCAACAAAATTCTACATTTTATAAAACGGAAAACCCCAAACTGTAAGGACTAATTTAAAAGATAGACTGCTAGAAAATACTTGGGTCTTAAATTTTTTAAATTAAAAGTTTCACGTCGGAATATTATAAAAAGCCCCGATTATGTGTAACCCTGGCAAAGGGTTTTGCCCTTGTTCAATCAAATGTTTGGTGTTGACCGTTACTTGTTCATTATTTGGATACATTTGGATTATTTGGGCACTCTCAACATGACGGATAAATATGACACACGGAAAACAAACACTTGGAGCCCTGAAGATGATCTCAATGAAGATCGAAACGTTGGCACGATGAAAAAAATGCTTTTCTAAAAACCTACGTCACGCCACCTCAAAATAATCTTGTGCAAATATTTAACCGAAAATAATAATGAACATATTAAATGTTTATAAATATATTTAATAATTGTTTAAAACAATGTTGCTATTTTTACGCCATTAAAAAGAAAAGCTGATTACTCAGTTATTAAACAATAATAACGATTGCGAGAAAAACTTGTCCTTATTGATTTATATCCGTTTACCTGTGAGTCAGTATTCAAACAGACGCCAATCAAAAAGAATAAATGTTTCAGAATTATAGACTATTAAACTATGTCAAATATTACACATTCTTTTATTGCAGGATAGATAAGAATCAAGATCATATGAATTTTCAAATTTTACAACCGTATAATTTTTTTTAATGTGCTCGTTTGGTTTGCCGGTAAGACGTTCATATCCATTAACACTTTCTCGCCCAGCGTTGCTTCAGGACAATACGAAATTTAGCAAAAAAAGTTCAGGGCGTATGCAGTTTTTCTTTCAATGTTTTGTCATATATAATGATTTTTTATGCCCCTAATCTAAAATATCTACATACAACAGGGCTCTCCACCAGTTCTTCTACCGATTGTTTTATTTGCCAAAAATAAAATAGTTCATATCCAATTTATTTGAATCCTTTCTTTCCCAAAGTTGCTTTAGAGAAATGGCCACATTGACAAGTTTGTTTAAGTCTAGCAGCAAATCTAGCGACAAAATAATGAAAGACCATCCGATACCCACGGCTCCAAGAGAAGACATGAATTCAATTAAAGCTTCCAAATAAATCTAGGTACCAAAAAGAATGGGTACGAGAGAAAACACGTCCTTCAAGAATGGCACCATCTTTGGTACCGAGGTGGATATAGAACAGAAGAAGGTGCGCGGCAGCAGTATCCGTTTCTGAAACCAAATATTCAGAAAACACCAGTATCTTCCACAAGCTGAGATTCACGCAATCGAGAGATGTACCCAAATAAATTTGAATAAAAGATACAAAAACAAGGACATAACAAATTCACCCTCTGCTGGGTCCCAGGACACATGGGTGTAGACGGCAACGAGAAAGCGGACCCTTGCAAGGCAAGGAACTGCTATACCGCTGATAGGACCCGAACCCTTCTGTGTCATAGGAACCCACACTATCAGTAAGTATCTCGAACAGAAGGACGACAATTGAATTCACTCATTGGACACAGACAACCCACAATCTGCTAATAAATTTCGGAAGAAAAGAAATTACAGAATGTGTCAAAGGAAGCCGGAATAAACTGCGAATCCTAATAGCCTAATATGATTCTTAACATAACACAGCAAGCTAAACAGACACTTAAAGAAGATCAGAATAGTCCAAGACGGAACTTACAGATTCTGCAAAGACGCAGAGGAGACACATCTACTAACAGACTGAGATGCTACACTTGCCCATAGGAGGAAGTGCTTCGAGATGTACAGTGTTACCATAGAAAAAATCCAACCTTTGGAATCAAGTCCCTTTATGAAATAGAACTCACCGGTGTGCTTTTGGCAGAGAACGGGGGATACAATAGCTCTTAAAAGGCTATTATGCCCCTACTATTACATCTACATCTAGCAGCAAATCCCGTGAGTTTAAGCGATATTCCTACTCTGACTTTGTACTGGGCACATTTATTTGGCACAAATCTAAGCTCTCTATTTCTAACAAATCTATTAAACAAATTGCGAATGTTTATCTTGTTCTAAGACAATATTTGGCCATCCAGATAAGAATTTATCCACGGTCGCCTATCACATTGATTTTTTTTTAAATAGCGGCACAAGCAGTTTAGTTTTCTTAATAAATTGAAAATAACGTGATGAAATGTGTTGAGTTTAACGCAGATAGTCGAATAAGAAAACAAAACAAAGTAATATCAAACGAAGAGATTAAAATTATCTTTCTGATAAGATGACTAAGTAAGTGTTAAGCATAAGAAAATATTTTTTCACGATAAGATTAATATACCTTCCGGTGCGCGCCAATATATAATAGACTTGGTTCCTTTGGGATAGAAGTGAACCACTTTCAACCGTAACCTTATCCAGAATTAGACTATGTTTATAAATAGTTCGACAATAGCAAACTTGAACATTTTTGGGGTTCCTGTTTATTAAAAAGTGCTAAAGGGTCAGAATTTTTTTAAAAATCGACATATCTACAAAGTGCTTGATTTCATATATAATTTTGTTAGATACAGAAATGGAATGTTCCCTCTCGTCTACGCATATATCCGTAAATAAAACATACGCATTCCCCATGAAAAAAATTACATATAAACACTAGAATAATTTCAAGTAATTGACTTTTTATGTAAGGTTTTGATTGAAATGAAAAGTCAGTGTCACGAGCCGGATTCGAACCCACGACCTTCGGCTGGTGTGGGCTTGAATTAATTGAATGATGTGTGGTGTTTCGGGACCGTTAGACAATGGTTATTCGGAGATCGTAAGATGCGGTCTGCTGTAAGGTAAGGTTTAGAAAAACATTTTCTTTGACGTGCCAACGTTTCGACCTTTATTGAAATCATCTTCAGGGCATGGGATTTATAAACATTGTTTAACTTTTACAAATACATGTATGATGTGAAAAATGAATTTATACAACGCTAGAAATTTTTTTATATATAAAATTCTCTGGCATTGTATAAATTCATTATTTAATTTAAAATTTATAGCATTACATAAATTCATTGTTTAATACATATCAAATGTTCTAACATAGTATAAATGAATTTTATTTATTTAATTTTTTTTTAAATCTAAAATTTCTAGCGTTGCATAAATTCCTGTTTTCACATCCTACATGTATTTGTAAAGGTTAAACAATGTTTATAAATCCCAGGCCCTGAAGATGATCTCAATGAATGTCGAAACATCGCACGTTAATGAAAATGTGTTTCTAAAACCTACGTCACAGCAGACCAGCAGACCGCATCTCACGATCACCGAATAATTAATGGAAAGAAGTAATTTGGTCAATCACAATGGAGTCAAATATAATAGATTAGAATTATTATTAAATCATTATTTACAAACTACAGTTAAATAATTTATCAACAAAGAATTTTTATATCAAGTTGGCCGTGTCAGTTCCAGTCGTTTTACGCTCGTCCATCCGTTAATAAAATTTTATGATAATTCCCGTCTGCATCTTTAATACTTGGTTGCTATTGTCTTTTGGAATTGCACGGACGAACACGTTTCAGAGATATTTGTCATTTTTACTGCCGCAGATTTTCACTGTCACGGTCTGGTTCAAACAAAGAGATCAGAACCGGGATGTTGTGAAGTTACGCTCTCCATTTTACCGTTAAATGCATTTCGTAACTTTTGAATTGAAGTCGTCTTAAAAACGCCGACCCGCTTTCGATGTGCAATAGTTGTTATTTTACTTTAAAAACAAAAGACGGTTATTTGGCAATTGTACTGCCAAATTACAAATTGCCATTTCGGTTACAGTTCTAAGAGGGGGGGTATACACTCGTAATTTACATTGAGATCTCTAATTCTTATATCCTCCGACATTTCAGACCTCCGATCCTTAATGGAATGGAACATTGGACACACTTTGACTTGACATAATACAACTCCTTGAACACGGACTTCAAAATACAAAATCAAACCGAGAGATTTTTTCATCGAAGGCAGCAATTATTTGGATGAGTGTTTGAGATATTCTTTCCTTAATCGAAAAGAACATTGCTCGAAAGACGTGGTAGCCTGAAGAAGCAATGTTAGGTCTGTGGGGTAGAAGATGGTTTTTACTTCGTTTGTCAGGAAGTGTGGTCTTCCTCTTGTTAAAACAAGTTCTTCTTCTTCTCCAAAAACTGGTTGAACTTTGAACAGGTAAAATGCTCCTTGAGTAGAGAGGAGCAAAAGAGCAAAATCAATAAAAAACAAAAACTATGAACAAGTTCTCTTTTTATACAGCAGCTTCACGATAGGTTAAATTTGCTTTAATGAATTTCAATTTTCGTCGAAAGCTACAATTATGTTGATGAATCTGTGAATAGTTCATTCTTTTGGAATGGAACCTGGTACTTTCGAAAGTTCCGATGAACCTGGTATTCTGAAGGGCAACGTCTGGACTAGTTAGGAGATAGTTTTTACTTCGTATGTACTGTCGTCCTCTTGTTGAAACATTTCATTTTTAGTGACTTGGAGTTTTTTTTTTTTTGTGGCTGGTGTTGTTTGGAAGCGTAGCGTTTTGGCGACTTATCGAGGCCGGGACCGAGAGAGAGAGAGCGAGAGAGAGAGAGAGAGAGAGAGAGAGAGAGAGAGAGAGTGTGTGTGTGTGTGTCTGCCTGTTGGTAGAGAGAGCAGTTGGCTGAGATCCGGGGCCTTAAGCCAGCATCTGTTGAAGGGACTCTGGTGCAGCAGTTGGCCGAGTGCAGCGGTTTGCTTGTAGCCAAGTCGGCTATGTTGGGAAGGCGAGTTCGACGCTAACGCTGAGAGTACCCTTGCCAATCTCGTAGGTGCTTCATTAGTGATAAGCCAGAACTCGACGGGTTGACGACCATACCTCCAGGTGGACCTAATCAAGGAGACGAGTCTGGCGGTTTGGTGGACCTTTCGGGTTGACGAATCTGAAGTCAGAGAGGCAATGCCACTGCCTATGTACGCACTGGCTCTGCTCTGGGATTCGCTGCTGAGTGGAAGGCGAAACCATTCCAGAACCGGTTTTGATACCTAACGGGTACCTTGGTAACCGTAGGGTTCCCATTACACATTTTTCCATTCGCCAAAACAAGGTTTCTTCTCATGAAGCTCGTTCGACATTTGACCAGGCAGAATACAATTCCTTGAACTTAAAAATACCTACCAGCAAATAAATTCGGAGCAAGATCTTTAGGTTAGTCTATTAGGTTTGCTACAGTATATACAATTTTCGTCCAAGGATGGCAACAACTATGTTGATGAACGTGTGACACGCTCATTATTTAATGGAATGAAACTTGGCCTGAAACATGTGGTAGTCCGAAGGAGCAAGGTCGGGATTATAAGGGAGGTGATGGTTTTTTACTTTGTTTGTCGGAAAGGGTGCGGGTCTTCGACTTATTAAAGCTATACTTTCGTCCTATTCATTAAATGTTGGATAACCTCTATAAAGCACATCCTTCAAAATATCTTACAAAATAGGTTGTTTTTTTTTTAACATAGGTTCAGCTTCCAGCGTTATCTTTTTAACTCATTAATTTGTGTGTGGCCGAAGGGAATATTAAATTGAGGCAAACCTGGTGATATATTTTTTATTGTAGACTCACATCACTCAAATTTTAAAATCTTAAGTTTCACTAGAGGTTTCATCGAGGGAATTCAATGAGCGAAACAATTTTCATCTTAAGCAGTACACATCCACCTATCCATGGGACTCCGCGACAGATTGCAGACCAACTTAAACATTTGAGAGAACAATATTTAAAAGAAAATTCGAAACCAAAAACTTTAACACAGACAAATCACTGTTTATCTGAAATCATCGGTTCATCCAAACTTATTAAATTGCACGTCAAGCAAAATTTTCACAATTTCTAAAATTTACAGAACTCCCATTTTATGTTCTTAGAACAAACCTGCATAATATCAAATCAAGGCAAAAATGTCATAAATCTCAATTTGTTTATTGGTCAATTAACTGCCAATTCTGAAAACCAGCCTAAGACGTCTGAAACGTCGGCGGTCGCGTGAACTTGTTTATTAAGATTAATTATTTAATTGCCATTTAATTACATTCCTTACTGAGTTTCCCCTTCATCAAATGACCACTGTGCACTGTTCAAGAGTCAATTTTAATACAAATATTATGTCAAACAAAAAAAAAAAAATTGAGTTTTGTTCCGTTCTGGCTCATAAACGGGTACGATTATCCATTGCGTAAATATTTACAGAAGATGGTTCTGCACAATGCCAACGTTCGTTGCAAACCATATGCGTTCCTAACCTTAAAATAAAATTTACTTAACCTCCTTGAAAATGATTATTGACAGTTAAGAAAATATAAAAAAATAAAATTAAAATTAAAATTAAATAGAAACAATATGACATTTTGGAAGTAAAAATGACCGTGATTTGGATAATCATCATCATACCACAAAATGTTTAAAATCTAAAGAACAAATCAGTTGTGTTTTATAATGAAAAATATAGAAATAACGATGTTAAATTTTCGTTGGTTTTCAAGGTGCCAATAAATAATTACAACACATACTTCAAAAGTCCAAAGATTGATTTTGAATATAATTTACTATTATCCCAGTTGATATGTTTTCTAAGTGGGGCTTAACGGAAGAAAAACTTGTTTCAATAGCAAAATATATATACGTAGAGAAACCTGCTATCAAGGGTAGACAAAATTTTAAGACGGTGAAAACCCTGCGTGGTTCATTAGTCTTCAAGAAAAAAAGGTAAATATTCCAATAATGCCTCACTCTCTCTCTCTCTCTCTCTCTCTCTCTATATATATATATATATATATATATATATATATATATATATCCT
>CM077108.1:7854645-7934536 GCA_039619505.1 Cimex hemipterus
TCTCTCTCTCTCTCTCTCTCTCTCTCTCTCTCTCTCTCTCTCTCTCTGCTTTCTGCTCTATTCTTGCGATATGATGGGCTTCCCCTCACTATTTTGGTTGGCCAGTAACATTTTGGATTCTTCCCACTTACAGTAGTTAGTTTCCACGTGTATATATACAGCTTGAAGTCTGACGAAGACAAAATGCCGTAAAACGTCTGCAAGCCAACCGAGCGAAGACAACCGGACCAAAATGGTCGGTAATGACTAAACTACAGACCGTCAGCCCACATTTGGGGAGGAAATTTCACATTTGAAATCGTTAAATTTATTTAATTGGTTGTTAGCTGCTAAACCCTGGGTTTAGCGTAGTTTTCACTTTTATATTACAAAATTTCTTTTTAGAAAAGAAAGTTTTTTTGTTGTTGTTTTCGTTTTAAAAATAAGAATTTATAGAATAATTGGCTGTTTCTTGATACATTCAGGGTTGATCTCGTATAACCAGAAATTCGCCAAAGAGGTTTGAGATATTTTTCTATTAATTAGCCTTTATGCAAGTGTTTTGTAATAAGCGGAAACTTGGCCACTTAGAGCGTGAAATACATGATGGAAACTCTAGGTATTAAAGTGAAAATTCAACTAAAACATTACATATATATAATACGTATAAAATAAGAAAATGCCAAAGTTCATTAATCCATCGCTTCGATCTTTCAGGAAGTTAATCAGGATTCACTCATATGATTTGCCATTTACATTTATGATCGCGATGATACAGCAGTACTTGACCGAAACCTTGGCACATCGCCATCACTTCATCCGGGTTTAATTATATAGAAACAGGCTTAATAGGATTCAAGTAGAGTTGGCCTAAAGCCATTCGCTTGCTTGAAGTGAAACACGATTAACATTTTAACAGGTATCCAACAATTAAACAAAGAGCTTTCTTTGATTTGCTCTCATGGTTTGCCGAGTCACGCCGTGTTTTCAGTTAGACATGTTTATATGTCTTAGGACTGTCAAAGGACTTGAAAGACTTTGAGAAACTTACAGTACTACAAAGATGCGTCATCCAGGTTTTATTATGTCATACAAACTTTAACCACAACTAAATCAGCAGAAAACAGTCTGCAGGTAACAGAGAAGGGCGATGACTCAGTCTGCCAAGTGTCATGAGTATATATTAATATAATTACCCAATTTTTATTACTTTATCTTGGAGTTACATTGAACTGCTTCAGAGTGTGTGATGGAACAACTGGAAATCCGATATGAAGCCAATACAAACGAATCATTCTTGGTCCCACCGTGCATCATAATTACGCCTATGCTGATAAAACCGCAATTTTGTTTTAGTTTATTCAAGCAACCTCCACCGTCCAAAATCCTCGAGTTGGTGCAAAAAGTGAATGACAAGACTGAATATGAGAAAAAATTTACAAATTAATTTTGCAAAATCTATCTCGACCTCAATTAAAAATCAACACCATGGAAATACATAATTCCACTGAAGTCAGAAACTTACGACTATACAAGACAAGCTGACGTGCCCACGCCGACATGAACCTAACTTCGAAGACTTTCAGAACTGAAATCTGTTTTGACTGCCAAAACTTTACCAACTCTCTACAAGACTACCAGTTTGGACATAGGCAATGGAATTTTGGGGTTTCACCTCCCACCGGGACATGTCGCATCCAGCGAATCCAAATATTCCAACCAAAAGTCTTCTTACAAATCAAAAAGTCTATAATTAACCTCATAATCCTCAACGACCTCCAAATTTCTTTTGTCGACGAACTGATCCATCCTAACCATAGGAAACCACACTGAGGACCCACATCTTCAAACGATTTTGACCTCGAAGCCTCCTCGCCTCTTAATTACCCCAAACTGAGTACCAGCATGTCACTTTTAACTCTCCGGTGGACTGCTGACCGTAGTGTCACTGCTACAAACGAGATATAAAAACTTTCTACGGACATGTTTGTAATTTTCTAATATTTTTTAAAAAACATTTTAAAAATGCGCCTGAATTATCATGAAGCATTTTTTTATTCTGGAAAAGGGAAAGACTGCCTCAAAATATATATTTTAAAAGAATTTGGTAGGATTATAATTGTAATATAGTTATAATTTGGTAGGATTAATACATATTAAGAGAACTATTAATTTTTGAAAATATTTCCTCGTGGCACTACAGAATACAAGTTTAAAATGAGAAAAAAAATCGTTTTGTAATTTTCCCGTGTTTAAAATTACTTTTCTTTTTGGAAAACAATTGTTTTCTTAATCCATTCTAAAAACAAAAACAATGCTTTCATGGTCTGGAATCCTTACGAACATAGTCAGTGTTATTTTTCTTTTTTTAGGTCGTTAAACGCAACACATCGCAAATTCGAAATCTGAAGAAAGAGATTTTATTTTTTTCATTAGTGGATAATTCGTGTCTGTAATAATACTCATATGCTGTTGTATTCATATCTGATGAAGAAAAGAATTATAAAGAAAATATAAACTATGTAAGAATCAATTTAACCCTTACTTATATGTTAAATGTTCCTTTTGTTTACTGCTATTTGTTGACTGTAATCTGGGGAAAGTTTGCTTGATAACAGACTGAACACCAAATGTAAACCATCTTGATATAATTTAAAACAAAGGATGTTTCATTTACGGATAGCTTTGAAAGACTGGATTTGTAAGAAGAAAAGAACTATCGCCCAAGCTCAAAAACGAAATAATCTGGATTATCCTTGGAGAACTTTAAATTGATTGGGCCTTTTAAACAATAATAGATAAAAGAACAAATATAGATTTGAAAAATTGTAAGATTGTTTTTTTTTTGTTTTTTTTTTATCTAAATCCTCAAAATTACCAGTCTCTTTTGTTAAAATCGTTGAGTCGCAAAGATTGAGGTCAGTCACTTGGAAGGTGAATGTTTATAAATAAAATACCGTTGACTCCTTCGTTTACCTGCCCTTCGAATAGTGCCGACCCTGAATGTTGTCAATCTTTTGTTAACAAAACAAAAAATACAAATTTGTAGAGCGTATTTTATTATGTATTCTATTTTTATAGTTAACTTTCATTTTTGGATTCTTCGTGAATTCCATATCTTCAAACAAGACTGTGAATAAGAAAAGTTAAACTATTGTGTTGTTTAAGTCTAAAGAAAATAACAATGCATCAAGGAAATTGTCTACTTTTTTCTATGAAGCGCCAGAACAAGGAATGAACCAACCAAGAACACAAAACATTTTTGTGGTTTTTTAAAACAATTTTGAATGGTAGAACTGCCAACTGCTCACAACAAGTATATTTGTGATTGTTTAAAAAAACTGTGGAATCCGCAAAGAGTAGAACCATCAAACTGTTCACAAAACTAACTTCGTAATTTTTGATAGGCTTTTTCGAAAGGTTTGAAAATACAAAAAGTAGCACCATCAAAATATTCGCATAAATCCTTTTTTTTGTGATTTTTTAACGGACTTTTCGAAGGCTATCAACTTCTCACAAACAGGTATTGCACATAAATACTATCTTTTTAGTGTAACGATTCGCCAGATTTATGAAAGGGTTAGAAGAAAAAAAATATAGAACCGCCGAACTGCTCGCAAAAACAGATCTTTTGTGATTATCTACAAATTTTTAAAGATATCTAAAAAAGTGGTCATATACAGATCTTGGTTTTGATCTTTTTTTATAGACTTTCTTTGAAAAATCTTTTTAAAAAAATTGGACCATTAAACGGCCCACAAGTGAGATTTTATTTTTGGAATTTTTACAGACTTTTGTAAGGGCTGGGAAAGCTAAAAAAAGTACCATTAAACTGCTCATATACAACTCTATTTTTATGAATGTTTTTCTTTGAAAGGCCTGAAATAAGCGTTAGAAGTAGTAAAGCATGAACGATCTGCTCACAATTAATTTTTTGTGATTTTTTAACAGTTGTTTTCAAAAAGCTTGAAAAAAGAGAATGCACAGCAATTAACTGCTCACAAACAAAACTTTTTTTTTGTGTGTGATGATTTTCCAAAATTTTGTAAATACGAAAAGTTACACAGTTGTGGTATTTAGTGCGACATTATAGTTTTATTGGCAAAAAAAGTTTTCCTTTTGAATTAACAACACTGTGTTAATGTGCGATACATTTCTAGTTTTCTGACCCGGCTTTGGAACACAAATTTATACATGAGCATTCCAGTAATTTAAGGGAATTCAATTTTAACGCGCAGTATGCAAAAACAATTTTAAAGAAAACATTGTCAAATTAAAAATATTTCCTCATTTTTTAAATTAATCATGTTTATCTGTCAAAAACTCCGTTCGAAAGTATTTACATTAGAAATCCTTTAGTGCATACTTTAATAGAAAAAGTGATTTTTTTTCTTATATTTGATGTTTGAAATCAGGGAATTGTAAGATAGTGTTTGTTTACTTATTAATAATTATCTTCTTGTTATTTATATTTATAAGGAGATACATAGTAGTTCTTCGTTGATAGTTCATGTTTATTCTGTTTACTGGTCAAGAATAAAAATTTATGTTGGCCGACTCACTCATTAAAACACAAAGAAACTTGTGGACGAGATATTACGAACGCTACTGAAAAATATCGGGCTTCCAGCTAAGATAAGATAAATCATCGAATGACAAAGGCCGATGTCCATTTAAAAAGATTATAAAACAAAGAGTATACTTGACGGTTGATATTAAATGGTCATGGAAGCTTTCTTGGAAAAGTTTCATGAAATGCCACCCTATCATACGTCGAATTGGCCGCATGGGCTGTTTCCAAACAGGGAAAAATTAATTATATGAAAGTAACTTATTAAATTCTGGCTGGGAAGTTCACAAAATTACTTACAGGTTACAAAGCACAAAGCATTTCTTTGAGGGATCTGAACATCGATGAACTGCTCACAAAAGGTTTTTGTGTTGTTTTTTTAACAGACTTTTTCAAAGAGTCTGAAAAATAAAAAGTAGAACCATCGAATTGCTCACAAATAGATCTTTTATTTTGTGATTTTTTACAAACTTTCGGAACGGTTTGAATAAAAAAACGTACATCCGTCAAAATATTCACAAACAAAACTTTTTGCGATAAGATTATATAGCTTTTTGAAGGGGTCTGAAAATATGCAAAGTAGAACCGTCGAACTGCTCACAAGTAGATCTTTTATTTTGTGATTTTTTACAGACTTTCGGAACGGTTTGAAAAAAAAAGTACATCTGTCAAAATATTCATAAACAATACTTTTTGTGATAAGATTATATTTTTTTGAAGAGGTCTTAAAATGTACAAGGTAGAACCGTCAAACTGCTCACAATCTTTTATTTTATGATTTTGTACAGATTTTTAGAAGAATTTGAACGGAAAGTACAACCATCATACTGTTCAAATCATTTATTTGTACAAAGAATTTTTTTGAAGAGCCTGAATAAGCTATAAAAAGCACACCATCAACCAACGGCTCGGACTTACGTGAATTTCGATTTTTTTAAATAACATAACAGACATAAAATGGTTTTTAAACATAAATTAATCAATAGAAACACTAAATATTTTTAGAGTAAGATTAAAACATCCTTTTGATAATGTTTTATTCTTCGAAGAAGGACACCCTTGGAAACTTCATATCTTACTTCCGACCACGATTTCTAATCTGTATGATGTCCAAAATAACAACATATTTAAAAAAAAAACTTTGCTATAGGAAAATTGTCATAACGAAATATATTTTTACAATTAGTCGCGTTTTCGAAAGAATTGATTTTAGTTGGGGTGAATATGGCAACTCATTTTTTAAGAAAAATAGTTCTACTCATAGAACCAATGGGAAACATCAAACGCAGACAAAATCCTTTTTTTCAACCATCTGTAGAAAACAGTAAAAAATGAACGAAACAAAAATCAGAATATGGCTGAACTAGGGAGTATCTCTGCTAGATCTAACAAAAAGTCGAACCGAAACAGAACTTTTTGTGATTTGTCAACACACAGAAGATACAAGAAAAGAAAAAAGAAATAAAAATAAGATACTACAGATTGAAGGCTTAGAACAACAATAAATAACAAACCAACGTCGAACTACTCAGAAACAAAACGTTTTTTCTACAGGCCTCTTTGTAACGGTGTAAAAACAACAAATATAACCACTAAATTGCTAACATTTTTTTTTGTCTGATCAGACTTTTTAACGGTCCAAAAGAAAACGTAGTACCAGCAATTTCTCAAAAACCGTGCTTTTTTACTTACTTTTGGAGGGGCTGATAAAACAAAAAGTAGAACCATTAAACTTTACTTTTCAATGATTTGTTCACAGAAGTTCTTGAAGGGCCTGAACAAGTGATAAAAAGCGAACATCGAAAACAAAACAGGAAAAAATCAACGATATACTTAACAAGAATATGGCTGAACTAGAGAATATCTTCGATAGATCTAAAAACAAGAACAGTCAAAATACTCACAAAATCAAAACGTTTTGTGATTAGTCTACAGACTGAAGACACAAAAAAAAAAAGAAAGGATATAAATACGTTACTACACACTGAAAGGTTAGAAACAATAAAGATCAAATCATCATCGAATTACTCAGAAAACTTGGTTTCACGACTTTTCAACAAGCATTTTCAACGGTCTAAAAAACAAAAGTAGAACCATGTAACTGCTTACAAGCAAAGTTTTTGTGATTTTTTTTCGACTTTTGTAAGAGACTGGGAAAAAAATATACAACTGTCCAACAGCTCACAAACAATTTTTGTTGAGATTTTCATTAGGATTTTCTGTAAAGTGTCTGAAAAAATATAGAACCATAAAACTGCTCACAAACAAGTTTTTTTGTGATTTTCATTAGGATTTGCTGTAAAGTGTCTGAAAAAAATATAGAACCATAAAACTGCTCACAAATAATAGAATTTTATGATTCGTTTACATATATTTTTGGAAGGGTCAGAAAAGACACAAAGAATGATTTCCTACAAGGAAGGAATTTTATGTGATTTGAACAAAGAATTTTTTTGAAGAGCTTGAAAATGCGATAAAAGTTGGAATCAAAAACTACTCCCAAACAAATTTTTCTCGTTATTTGACTGCAGTCTTTCCAGTGTCTAAAAGAAACAAACCGTCGCACTACTATACATTTTTGTCATTGGTCTAAGTTATTTTTTGAAGTGAACAAGTGATAAAAGGCGAACAACCTTTGAATTATGGGGATTGTCAGTGACATCAGCCAACGATTGACCCATTTCAGCCGTGAAGTAGTAAAGAGGAAGAGGTTAAACTGTCCAAGGAGAAAGTCGATGGAAATTCCATGAATGACTTAGTTCCATAAGAGAAGAAATGCTGAATTATCTTTAAGACAAAGTCGAAGTAAACCGCACTTTTACAGTTTCAGCGTTTACTCCAGGAAAGGGGTCAAGATTTTTTTTTATTACTTAACCTGTCACAAATAAATATAATTTTTAAAACGTTTCCAAGCCCACAAATTCATAAATGAAAGATTATTTTATGCAAGATGTTTATTACATTAATTTACTTCGTAGAAATCACATCTGGAACATCGATTTTCCCTGTTGGACAGCTTTGATAGTCTGAATCTTTAATTAATCTGAAGACCATAAAAAATATTTTAAAAAAGATAGATTAAAGACGTCAAATTTTTCACAGATAACATCAACCAAGACATAACAACTTGATCGTAGTTTACTATAGTGAGAATTTCATCTGTAAAGGTTTTTTTCTCATGATCTAACCGAGGTGAAAATGATGAAATCAGCTCAATTTTTCACGACGTGAGATAGTCTTACAAATATGTCAATTTGTGCAATAAAATACGCGTTTTGAAAAGAACATTAAAAAAATTAGGTATTTCATCTAAGATTTATGGTTGAGATGAAAAATTAGCGCCACGAGCGGGATTGTCACTAATTTTTCATGTCAACCATAAATCTTAGATGAAAAGAATAATTAATTGTGATAATTAACATGGTCAAATATGACCACTAAGCAAATACGGGATGAAAAAGTAATTTTAATATTGTTTCGCATGTTACAAGAAAGCCGGGTCAGGCTTTTATTTATATTGAACATTTTATTTTAGAAATTGGAAATTCGTTTCCGTTGAGTCGCTAATGATATTTTAATGGGATGCTCGTCAAGATAAAAAGATCAAAAACAACTGTGCGAATTGTAAAAATGCATAAATAAGAAAAGAGTTGTGAATTTTTAGTTTGCCCAATTTTCAAATTCTGACTTTCCTGTCGAAAGAAAGTAGAGTAGGTTTTAAATGTAAATTCTGTGGGTTGTACCGAAATAAAAAGTGAATAGTCCTGTCTAAGAATAGAAATAGGTAATCAGGAAATTAATTTCGACCCTAAAGGTTTAATTTTTGTGTAAAGCAGAAAATGAAAACTTGCTAAGCGTATTTGGTTTGCTATAATATCATTTAATATAAAATAAGCCATATTCTTTCAGTTTTCCTTTAGGAAAAATTGGTTTGGTTGCGTAAAAATCAGACACGTTTGCACAATCTTCCCAGACGACGTGAGCGAAGAAAAATATCACAGGACGCAGAGGCGTTTCACGTGGGTTGCGCTAGTTCGCGTCCAACGAATGTACAATCAAATCCAGACAGACTTGTTTTTAATTCCGTACGATTTTATTACCTGCTTAGATCAAGTCCGTCGGGCTTTCAAACGGGCACTGGCAGCAGGAAGACCTTTTTTTTCCCCCGACAAGGAGCAGGTTGTATTATAAGGCCACCTACCTACCACAACACCCTCTCATGCCCAGTTGTGTGTGAATTTTATAAAATTGTCAAAACACGAAGTTCCCTTTGGCAAAGAGAGGTGTTTATTTTTTGATAATTTGAATTTCATATTTGTATTGTTTACGAGAAGGATACATCCTTTGAATCGGGTGATTTGGCATACCACTATTCCCTACGTTGAGATTTTATTATACATTGATTTTTTAAACTTGTTGCAATGTTGATTCAAAAACCAACATCATATTGAATTTAAAAAATTTTTAAAATTCTTATTTGTGAAATTTTTTAAATTTAATTTTCTCTGGTGTGCAAGAAAAATAAATACTGTCGTTCAATTATTGGCAAAAGTCAAATTCTTCATTGTATAAATTTATATTATATAAGATATGTTTTTTTTTAACAGTTATCTCAATCATCAATTAATCGTTTGATCTTAATTGCCTTCACATTTCAGGAATAAAGAGGGGGAGTCGAATTCCAACGAGAATTTGTTTTCTCCCATCCAATTCGAATTATTCGAACTACAGACTACACCAAAGTATGTTTTAAACTTTTATTAAAAACAATTTAAAAAATGCATTTAACAAAAATTTTTTTAAAAAAGTACTAGAAGGTAAAATAAATTTTTGATTTTTTCTTAAAGAATTCATTTTCTAATTATATAACTCGAAAATGTTATTGTTGTTTTCCGGAATATTTTTCAAACGCGTGGGTTTTTGTCCCTTCAAAGAAACTTTAACAACTTTTTGCTTTTAAGATAAACTGTGCTTGGTCGTTGTTCATACACAAGGATTTTTCTTGCTGTCGATTTACGTATTTGCCTTCTATTAAAACTTATTTTTTTTTTACAAAAGTCAACTTTGAATAATTAAAAGAATAGATTAGTCAACTGTACAATTAAATTCTATTGTAATGCGCTTACCATGTAGGAAGTATTTGTACATGTAGATCTGGCTTTGTTTTTGGAACTCGTCGGTCAAAAGTTAGTTTTGAACTGTACACTTTTAAAAATGTTTATTTTCACTGCACTAAACCTTTTATGCTATAATTTTATTTTTAAACAGTCCAAATCGTGAAAAAAAGCCGAAGACGGACACCCACGACAACCAAAGCAACGACTGACAAAATATGACAATTCGGTACCACTTATTCACTCCCACCCAATGCTTTGGGGGGTAGGGCGAAAGAAGTGGGAGAAACCGGTATTAGTCCTTTGCTAACGTAGTTAAATTGTTCAGGAAGGAAAGGATCCTGAGTTATAATCGAGTCCTGCGGTCGTTCTCTTCTTTCTGCCTTTTTAACAACTTTTTCACTTTTCTTCGCTGAATCATTCCCGAAATAGCTGACTAACATGGGCTTTGTTGTACCAAGCTGAAAAACAAAACGTTTTCCATCAAGATTGACCGTGTAATCGCAGTTAAATCAAATTTACGTTGCATCCAGTGAAGAAAAAAAATCATTCAGAAGTTCCATAAGCAAAAATGTGTTTCTCAAAGCAAAACAAAAATGAATTTGTTTACTGTACAATTATTCTAAAAGAAAAAAAAAATTAACGTAGAGTAGAATAATGTACAATGAACAGCCCCTACTTAAATTTAACTCGTCTTTCAGAGAAGTTGTGAGCTCACAAATAGTTTTACGCATTACAAAAATAAACAAAAACATAGCAATGTAAATTAATGCAGCTTACATTCAATTTATTTGTCTATTGTCATTTTATATAATTTAATTTTTTTTATTAATGTTATAATTATAATAATTATACGTTTAACAAAAATTTAAATTTATCATACGAAGAAAAGGAATTTATATCGCTTTCTATTATTTTCATCCATTTATTCGTAATTATACAAATTACTTAATTAAACAAAAATTAGTAATTAAATATTAATCATACGTTAATTAATATATTATATGTTAATTATACAATTAATTAAATTTTAATGTAAGATTTAATTAATTGAAAGAAGTAATTTGGTCAATAGGCCACAAAATATGATCGAATTAATTATACATTAAATGAATATATTGTAAAATACAATTAATTTAAAATTAATTTAAAACATCAATATCGTTAATTTTAAGTAATCATTAAGTACACACAATTGTTCATGACCTTTGGCTATCGGTACACCTTGGGAAGGTCATGAGTTCAAATCTTTTTTTCATTCACAATCATTCAAATTTTTCATTTAGAAAAAAATTGTATATTAATTGATTATATCAATTTTGTGTTGATGTACAAATCTTAATGCTGCATTACATGTATTGTTATGCTTGGAGTTGTTTGCTATAGTAGTGATAAATTTTATTAACACATCCGTTCTTGCATTGCAATTTTTTTTTTTTTTGTACCTTTTATGTTTATGTAGTAATATTTTTATTATAGCATTTTGAGCAATGATTATCGGAGAAATTGTAGTTTCTGTGATATTGCGCCAAACTAGGATCTCATATGTTATCAAGGAATGTGTTAATGCAAAATAAACAGACCTCATTAAATATGGCTAAAGATTTTATTATTATTTTTATTTCTTAAAAGTTCAAATTTATGAAATAATTTATAAACTTTTTTATCAAAGCATCAAAAATATACACAAATTTAAATTGATTACAAAAAATATTTAACTTGGTTAGAAAAGGGTATAATCAGACAATTATAGTTAATTATGTTTATTATATTATATACAATAATGTAATATTATATTTTCACTTAAGTTGTTTTGATTTGAGAGTGTAAATATGATCATTTTAGTTTTAAGTGTATTTAAAAGTAAGAAAGTATTATTTTCTTTAACTCCTATTATTTTATCATTAATATTTTTTTATCATAATAATTCTACAGCCGTACCATCAGGAAATCCCAACATTTTACCAGAAAGTTTTAGTTTATGTTAATTAAAAATAGTACAGGCCCTAAAACACTTCTCCGTGGAACACCACACATCATATGCATGGGATAGCTGAAAGTTTGGTTTATTTTCATTCTTTGAGTCCTACGTAAATAATAATTTAATGAAATTATAAACTGATACTTTGCTACCAATATTAATTGACAAAAACATAAATCCAGGAAATGAGTTAAAAATATGAAAATAATGTGAAAAATTTCATTGAAGGACCATCGTATTGATGGCACTAAACTTAGTGTTAGGGCTAAAATTATAATAGGACTGCTGATAGCAGGCCTCAGATCCATACACTCAGCTTCAGCAGAAATGAGCCTGTGCAGGTATTGCAAGGATGAAAAAGAAACAGTTGAATATTCCCTCTTTGCTCTTTTGATGGGAAGACAGAGATTTCCTACTGCTGGGAGAAAAGCTAAGACCTAAAAGTTACAAAGTTACACACATGAGCCACCAAACTTTGGAATTTGATAAAAATAGACCTAGTTAATAACGGAGATACAATATACCAATATTGGTCTTGCTGTACGCTGACTACTTCCAACTTTATCTTTAACCTTAAAGATAATTTAACCTGGACAATGATAATATGGTTGTGCAGAGAACCAAGGATTGATTACCAATAAATATTATACGGTTCAATAAAAATTACATTGCATCATAAGTCAAATTACAGATATAGCAAATGATAAAAGAATGTTGTTAAATAAAAATTTAGTTCTATAAAGGAAGAATTTATTTACTGTTTTTCAGTATTTAGAGGTATTAAAAATTAAACTACACAATTTGCATTGAAGTTAATATATTTGCTACATACAGTGATGAGAAAACGGTTTTATGTTCTGACCAATCCATCGGATTTGTATACTATATCATGTGTTATATTGACGCCGAGGTACTCCTCGGCAGGCTTGTTGGCGGCATCTCTATATTCAAAGAAGACGAGTTCATTTATTATCCTTGCTGTCTGGTCATTGTTGAGCATGTTTCGGTGGATGGTGTCATCCATCAGGTGGATCTTCACCGTCCGCTTGCAATGCTGGAAAAACGTACAGTTACAACTGGATTTCATTAAATTATATCGGTGCGAACCTGTTGGAGTTGGCAGTGATCGGATTCATTCTCAGGGATATTTGGTCTCAGAAGATGACACTTTCCGCTCACTTTTGTTTCAGAGCCTTCAAATTTGGCAATGGCATTCAGTTGACATTTAAGCATCCGTATTGCTTCCTTTATTTTTTCTTTTTCATCCAAAACCACTAACGAATTGTTTAATGCTGTGTCTAATACTTCTTCAAAATCTGTTATTGAGCTTAATGTTTTTTTAACCTAAAACAATAATACGTTAAATTAAACATAATTAATTGTTAGAATTTGCAATAATCAAAATGTTCACTAAATTATTATAAAACAAGACAACATAATAATATCTGATTGCACTTCACTACTTCAATCATTTAAGAATAATAATATTCGTAATATTTCACTCTTTTGTCAATTTTTTCCTTACTTGTCATTATTTATTGACATAGGAAAAATTTGAAAAAACAAATTGACATTCAATTTCAAACTTTATACATTTACAGTTGTATTTATCAATATTAATATTATTTATGGTATATTGTACCTTTGGAGGGACTTTTATATATTTGCTTATCATTTTGAGTCCGTTAGAATCATATATTGTTTTAACCCATTCCTGAACTGTCTGCGGTGCAGCATCAAGCATAATGACCGATACAAATTTGCCATCGGCTTCGAGCAACTTAGCCACACTTAAAGCAAGAGCACCACCCCAATCATCGGCAACAAGGGTGAAAACATTATACGGAAATTTTAATAATTCCTAAAACAAAGCAATAGTAATGATATATACATATTAATAAATACCATAAATAATACCTCGCATAGCGTAGAAGCTACAGATTCGATGCTGGAAAACTCAGCTGGCAAAACAGCTTGGAAAGTAGGATAAAAGAACTTAGACGCCAATTTCGTAAGCTGGTTCGGCTTGAGACCATTAAATAGGAAAAGTGGAGGGACCTCTTTGGCAAACTTGTAGCGCGGACAAGCAGCTTTCATTTCGACAAAACATCCTCGGTCGGATTTCATCTTTTGCAAATCTAAAAGCTCCTGCAAATTTTCTGGCATGTGGTCCTTATAAGATAGATTCTTTGAAACGACATCTACAAAACAGTAAATAATTTTAGATTTGGTCAATGATAATTTTTAACAAAGGTAGAAACAATACCAAAACTGCTCAAGTTTTTAGACTCTCTGATGAAAACTACTGGAGCGTTGTTAGATTGTGATGTCAACCAGTCCAAGCTGGCCACTATGCAATGTGGATTAAGGTTGGAACTGCAGTTTACAGACAGTGCTGGAAGTTGATTATGTCTTCGTCTTTCACAAACAGTCTCCCCGCCTTCCCCTATGCACACAATCTGACTTTTGCTCTTCTTCTCCCTCAATACTTGATCAATCGTAACTATTTTGTCTTTCATTCCCTAAATTCAAATTACTGAATAAAACACCGCATTTGTTACTTCTATCTTTAAAACATACATTTCCGATTATAAAAACAGCAGCAAGTTCTTTGATGTTGTTCAGTTCATTGTACAAATTTTCAATATTGGCAGTTGAACTAATTCTCTTATTTGACATTATGCCGACTTTGACATCCGGGTAGTTGTTCAACATTGAGTTCAGTCTAAAACAATAAAATTTCACGTCAACCCATCAAATATCAATTAATTTAAAATTACCTTTGTGCGGAGTAACTGTTAAGTATATGCTTTTTCAATACAACTTCAATATTTTTGGCACCTCTTACTATCAGCCATTCAACCAGTTCCAGCCAAACTGCTTTATGACCTCCTTTAAAGAATAAAACAAAACAAATAGAATGTGTTTGCAAAATTATTTACTTTCAACAACTTTACCTAGGATTAGATAAGTTTTTTCAGGATCGCACAAAAATACATCCTTATTATTACCAGGGTTATTGTCCAAAACCACAACCATTTTATTGTTGACTTTTCCATGTGACCTAAAATTGATAAATGGATGATATATCTATTGTATTATATAAATCTCAAACATATTATGTAGTATACTGACACTACATAATATGTTTGAAATTTTGAAACTAACTAAAGTTGTAATAATTATTAATAACAATCTTTTAACTATTAACAAAAAATTTAAGCTTTTTTGATTTTCAGGCAATAAAAAATATTGAAAAAGGAAAATTCTTCTTACTCAACTCTGAATAAGCTGTATATAGTCTAGATTTGATGGGCTGTAACCTGGCGCAGTCATATAATAAAATAATATTTTTATTGCATTTGTGTTTGTAGTTGATTGTATATCATAAATAGTTTTAATTTAAATCTACACTATGCTGTTTTCCTATTCACTTACTTCATCAGTGAAATTGCAGTTGCATTCAGTAAATCACTAGATAGACGCTTCACTTTCAAAGGTTTAACTTCACCTTTCACCAGCCCTTCTGCCATTGCTTTTTGAATTTTTTCTTTTGCGTGATCTGCCATTTTTAAAATATTCTCTGGCAAGAGGCCAATAACGACCGATTCTTTAAGAAATATCCTCATACCTACAGACAATGGTAAATCAGAACTAATTTTCCATAAGAGTTTTAAATATTTTACCCATTGGAGCTTTATTTTCCATAGGCGAAAGACTCAGCTGGAAGAAAGACCCCTGATTCTTTAAGCACCTCTGGGATGCTTCGACCATATCGTCATTTTGCAGCGTATTTACAACTATATGAACACCTTGCCCATCCGTCTTTTCCAAAAGTTGAATATGAAACTTCCAACATTCACATGAAAGTATGTGATCTGCTGGAATCTAATATCCCAATCAATTGCATATCGAAACCGTTAAATTATTGTATCCAAATTATACCTGCGGAAATTGTTTTTTAATCAAACATTTCTCTTCTTCTGTCTCGTACGTAGTGAAAACTTCAAAGCCTTTAACTAGTGCGATGGTTATAATTGATTGTGATATTGGAAGGCCTCCTCTGTGGACTAATATTGACGTATAGCAGAGCATTTCATTGAACATCAGAACAATGTGGTACGCCTGAATAACGTTTAGAACAACAAGTATATTTTAAGGATTTGGAATAATTAAAATGATTTTACCATTGTATAAAATACAGGTACGGCTGCAGCTTCTTCATCTGACCAAGAATCAGGTTTATTCCAAACCAATTTTTCATCAGGAATTAAAACATTGCCATCTTCAAGTGTTGCTACACCCATAACTTTTTTCCCAAGGTTATTATAGCCAGTGTAGTCAAAAACACCAAACTACAAAGCCCAAGAATACATGAAAATTTTTTTTGCAATTAATACTTTTCATTTTTTTCCCCCCTTAAAGCCTATTAACTATCAAATTTAGATGCTTTTCTTTCCAAAAGGTAGATTGGAGATGAGGCCAAGAAGGGAAAAACAACATTTATTTTTTTGTCGAGCTTTCGGCATAATATATCGCCCTCATCAGGAAAAATCGTTATACTATATGAATAGGTACATGTGTGGATGTAGTATAACAATTTTTTTTTTCAAAGTCCTGATGAAGGCAATATATTCTGCTGAAAACTCGACAAGAAAATAAATGTTGTTTCCGTCTTCCTGGCATCATCCCCAATCTACCTTTTGGAAAGAAAAACATATTTGAACCGAGAAGGCTGATCAATCACCAAAGAAAATATCGAATTTAGATTATTGAATGTGACATTACTGCACCTTGGAACATTGGCTGTGTGAAGTGATGTCTTGCAAGTTCAATCCTACTGCTGATAATTGGAAATCGTTTGCCCTAAAATTAAAATATTGTAAAACACATTCAAAGCTCTTAACTATTTCAATATAATAAATTATACTTGAGGGAAGAGAGTTGAAATAGATTCTTTCCAAAAACCTCTAAGCTTTTCTTAGGTTTGTCTTCAATTGGCAGCAGGGACAAATTTCCCCACTCATTGTTAATACAAATATTGATTCTTAAGTCTTTTTTTATTTGCTCCTTGTAGAATGGACTTTCCAGGTCAAAAGAAGGACAATTTTCATCAGTGAAGTACAACCTGTAGTGCAAACATTTCAGCGTTATTTGTTAAAAACTGTTTACAATTTTAAAAAATCACCTTAGAAGATCAGATTGGTCTAACGAGTCGCATTTCTTAATAACATCTTGTATTTCTGAGAAGAAGTTGCATACTGTTTTCCCAACTAGATATATCGTCCCTGGCTGTTCTTTATTTGCCTCCGTGTTCAGTTTAACTTGTAACTCTTCCGCCCAGTTGTCACATAAGGCAGAAACGACGTGTTTTTCACCATCACAAGGTTTTTCCTATAAAAGGTGCAAAGCAGTTTAATTTTGCCCAATTAAATAGCCCAAAAATTGTTACTTAAGTCAATTTTACCAGTTTGTAAAGCACAACTCTGTCATTTCCAAAATTGAAATTGAAAATAGATCGGAGATTTTGTTCTTGAGAAATTAATCCAAGTTCCCGAGTCAACCGTGTAAGAAAGAAACTTTGTTTCGCACTCTTAAGAACTTTTATGGACTTTTTAAAATTTTGACAACCGGAGATAACCCAAATGGCCTCTTTGTTCAGATCATTCCAGTCAAAGCTAGATATCATACCATCACTGTCACACTGTTTTATTGAAACCTAAAATAATAATAATAATAATAATAATAGTAAATGAACTATTTTATTTAATATTTTTGATCTTTAAAATTTGTTAATAATGCACTAACTTCCAATTTATTTTGTTGGTATTTAGCATACTGAATGCTTTCTGTAAAGAAGCCATCGCCTTGGATGTCAATGATGTTGAGTTGAGAAATGCCGCCATCTCTAAATCTGCTGATGTTCTCGTAAACAGTGGTAGCACAAATGCTGACAATGTCTTGAACACTCTAAAATCAGATAGTTAATGCGTTGTTTTACCAATTTACATTATTCTGCAAACCTTCACAGAAGAGTTGATGTACGGAACGAATTTGTACTGATCAAAAGAAAGAACCATCTCACAAGGTTCGATCGAAGGTTGGTTCACTTCGGGAACAAGGATCTCTAAGCCTTGGCATTTGACTAATTTTGTCACATGGTTGTAAAACACAGTTATTTCTTTAAAACATAATATATACAATTATAACATTATTTCAAACGGTTTATCTTTTTTTTATTTAAAAAAAAAATACCTTTTTTCTGATCAACTGGAAATGCTTCAAAGTTAATACACATGTGCTCAATATCCGTTATTAATTTCAAGCAATTAGAGTTGTTCATGTCAAAAAATGCAACTACTTTGAAAATGCCATCTAAAAATGGTACCCATTGACCGTTCCATTGGATTTTAGCATATAGACCTATGATGTTACGGTTAATTTAAACGTTCATAAGATTGTCAAAATGATTAAATTTTTACCATTTTCATTGAAATCAACTCTTTGTACAGTTCTAAACAATTCCGTTTGATTGATACCCATATGGTATAAATAGTTGTAAAACTCATTCTGGCCCATTGTAACATAGGTGTCGTCCATTTCAAAGTGAACGTTGTCTTTCAAATTTGAAATGTCGTCTATTACGCTGATATTTCCAACGACTATTTGATCGTTGCTTTCACAGATTTGGAAATCGCCACTGCCTATTTGAACGAGTACGTACAATTCTTTATGAGCTGAAACATAATAAAAATATAAACAAATACACAAAACGAGAAGTTCAATTCATTTCAACTACAATATCTTACATTTAGCCGGAACTTCTACATATTTACAAAATTTCAGTTTTTCTATTTTAATAGGGGAGGTGGAGTTTTTCTTAAGAATGTTAAACCTTTCAATGATTAATTCCTGAAAAATATAATAGTTATATTAATTAATGCTGTTGGTTCCTAGTCATGTCGGCATTTCTGGAAATGAAAAAGCTGATCAACAGGCAAGAAACGCTGCAAACCAAACACAAAGAACAGATCAATTTCTTCTCCGTCCAGATGATATAGTCGCTTATGTTAAAAACATTATCAAACAAAAGTGGTCAGCAAGATGGAATGCCTGAAGAGATAGTATGAAAGAAATTAAGCCAGCTGTACATAAATGGCCAACTGAAGAACTTGAGAGAAAAGAACTTGTAATTCTCTCTAGATTGCGAATAGGTCATATCAGGTTAATTCATAATAGACTTTTAATAGGCAACAACCTTCCTCGTCCTCGTTGTACGCAAAGTGGAGAACGCACCATTTTGACAGTAAAACATATTTTGGTCGACTGCCCCACTTTACACCCCCACTTTAGGCAAAGGCTCAACCTTTCGAGAGATTTACAGGAGTTACTTGTTTCTTTCGTAGAGCGCTTTTCAGTTTTCTCAAATTTATTGGAATTTACATTGAGATTTAGGCCTTTTCCAAAATTATTTTACCACTGAATGCGTGCTAATGTCTGCATAAGAGTTGTGCGCGCATGATTTCTTTTTTCAGAAGTTTTTGAGGCTGCCGGAGCGGAAAAATAAAATGGAAGACAATACAAATGGTGCAGGTAATGCACTGCAATGCCCAATATCGCAATTTAAATAAGAAAAATAGCTCCTTCAAAAAAAAAAAAAAAAAATGTTATTGTGGTTTGTTTCTTATTATTGTTATGTAGAATTAGTTATCATACTTGAATGGAAGAATAAAAGGATTAAGATTAGCCTATAATCATGCTGAGACTGTTGCTAGTCTGACTCCATTATTATTATTATTATCCATACAAGCCTATGGGGAAATTTTAAATTATGGAAAAACTCACAATTTTAATTTAAAAAAAAAAAAAAATAGATAAATAAAATAATTTTATTAAATTTAATGTAATTTGGCCTTCCGAATTAAGAATTTGAAAAAGAAAATTAAAGCTTGGATGGCAATAGGATAAATTAGATTATGAGTGAATGTTTGGAATCAGAGCTTTATAGCACTCAGAAGAGATATAGCTAACCTAAAATAGAATGTTTGTATGTTAGATTAGATTAATGACCTTAGCCGTTAAAACGCCCTTAAAAATTAATAATAATAATTAATGCTGTTTATAGAGAATTATTTGTTATTTCAAGTGGTTAGTAGTTCACTTCCATTGTTTTTGGATCTATATATTTATAAAGTTTATAATTAATAATTTGAATATATGATTTAGTTATAAATGAAACATTTTTCAAGACAACATTATACCCTTTGCTAAAACTTATTTTTTATTTTTCATATTAATCTCAATTTTTTGCATATATTTACATATACTATTTATGTCTTTGTTATCAGCTTAATTCAACTAATTAAACTGAGGACTGATTAGTACTGGATATTTCGCCATTGACCTCCACACTACACATTCATGCTAATAAGTTCTTTCATTCTCAAAATACACACAAGGGAGCACATGTATTGAGCTTATATAAATGTTATTCAAGCTAGTATTTCATTATAATCATTGATCATTTTGTGTAGTTAGTGCTATTCTGTTTTTAAATAATTATTAATCAAAAATGTGATTTATTTTTATTGATCTTTATGGCTTCAAAAAAAAAAAAAAAAAAGTGATTTGTACAAAGGTACACTTACAACAAGCGATGAGGAAGGCATTATTATTCTATTGTTGACCTTGTTATATGACAAAGTTTCAAATTTCTCCTCAGAAAGGGAAATGTTAACAAATTTCCAGCATGGAACAGATTGCAACTAGAATTGAGAAAAAGTTAGCCATCTGATACATGTCGTAATATGCCACTCTATTGAATACATCTTACATCATTCCTGTTGATGAAACTCCAGATTATCCAGAGCTCAGAATGATCCCACGTGACGACACTGCTCGTGTACTCAGTGTCTCTTGATACAGGAAACTCCACAGTCGGATATAAATTAGCAAGATGGACATCAATTCCTTCAAGATACATTCTTTAAACAAAATTAAATTTTTAGTATTTTTTAGTAAATTAAAAAAAAATTAAGGCTTCATACCTCCCAATGGCTTGTAGTAGAAAACTTATTCCATCAGATTCAAATCTGCTTGTTAATGGGATATTTGTACATGTAGGCAGCGAACGTTTAAGGATTGCTTGAAGTAAACCATGTGGGGCAATTTCAATCACAATTGCATTATTTGGAATATGCGCAGAAGCTTCTTCAAACAGTACTGAGCTCAGAAGGTTGTTAGTGTGATACTCTGCAGAGCTGTACTTAGCCAGATCTGAATCCCATTCTGCTTCAGGGATGGAGCTGCTGATCCATCTTTTTGATCGGCATTGAGGATTTGGAATCACCTAAAATTCGGCCGCTTTTATTTGTCTGAGAAGCGATATTTTGTCATATGCGTTACCTTCTTCAAATATTTCAACAGAGCTGGAGCAGCAGGTTTAATATGCTTGCTGTGATAGGCAATGTTTGAAACGTTGACCAATTTTGCAAACACTCCTTGGCTTTTCAGTTCATTTATATAAACTTCCATGTCTTCCGAAGGTCCTGATAAGGTACAGCTTTCTGCCGCGTTGTGACATGCAACTTCAATTGTCGATGGAAGATTATTTTTTATCTGATTGTATCCCATACCTAGAAAAAAAATGTTTGCAATTGTGTAAAGGGAAAAATAGTGAATTTGCAATGCAAAATTTATATGAATTAAATTAAACCAATAAATTCACAATGGCAATTTTTTAAAATGAAATATACTTATCAATTATCATATAAAAAAATATGTATTATTAGACTTTGCCTTTAGAATAATTAAAATTTTATTCTTATTGAGATATTTTTGCTATTTTAAAATGAAATGTATAATCTGTATTACTGACATTCACAAAAGATATTAAAATTTGATTTTATTACTTACCCACAGCGGCCATTTTTCCTTTAATTAGTTCTGTTTCAATGGAAGCTCTTCCTCTGGCATACGCTGAAAGGATCATCTGCTCAAGAGTAAAACAGCCATCAGCATACGCACAACCAAGTTCACCCACTGAATGACCGACGATACCATCTGGCTCGATTCCTAGTTCTTTTAATGTGTCCACCAGACCAATCTATTTAAAATTATATTTTTATTTTATGTATTTATTTAAACTTTATTTTGCTAATTTTACGAACCTGAACAGCTGCGATTCCTACGAATGAGTGGAGAATGTTATCGAACATTTTTTGGTCCTGGCTTGTAATGATTTTGATCACATCGATCCCTTCGGGCTTCAGCACTTCTTGGCATTTGTGTATGGCGCGTGCGAAGCAGGGCAATTTCAGCAGTTCTGTGCCCATGCCACACCATTGTGATCCCATACCGGAGAAAACAAACCAAATTGGCCTTTTGCTGCCTGAGTCTAAGGCCTGTGGTAAATGTTTATTAAGTGCATTTGTTGAACATAACCTGTTGACACTACCTTTAATTGATGACAGGTTTTAGATCCATCCCCAAGCAATGTATAAGCTCGGAATAAATGACGTTTTATTTCAGTTGAGAACAAATGATGAGTCAGGGCAACAAACTCCTCATCAATGGGTGAAGATTCAAGCTATAATTTTAATAAATTAAAAAACAAAAAGATTCTTTTCTAATGCTTTTTACCTTAGTTAAAACTCCATTTAATGCTGCTTCATCTCTACCAGATAGGACAATCAACCTTGGAAGTCCGTCAGGTGGCAGTTCTCCAAGTTTTAAATGCCTTGACTTCACCTTTGGGTTGCCTTTCAACAACACATGACCATATGAACCAGCAATACCATTTGAACTGATTCCTATTATGTCACCCTCTAATTTAGTCGGTTCCGTGATGACCTTAAAAAATACAGCAGTTAAACCTGAACAAATTTTGATGTTAAATTTACTAACTTTCAGCTTGCCAGATGCCAACCATGGTACATCAGGATTGGGTGAATTGTAGTTAATATTTGGCGCAATGACTCCACTTCTAAGTGCTAAAAGGGCCTTGCATATACTGACAAAAGTGCTCGAAGCTTCAGTATGTCCCAAATTGCTTTTAACAGATCCAATTAAAAGCGGCTTATCTCTTTTTGTGCACAAGGCTTCACCCAATGAGTTTAATTCTTTTGCATCAATGATCTTTAAAAAAAATGGTATATATCATTATAAACAATGTCAGATTGTAATTGATAAATTAGTTACTTTTGAAGCACATCCATAAGCTTCAACATATGCCACATCATTAGGGTCGACATTAGATGATTTATATACATCTTCAACCAAAGATTTGTACTTATCCTCAGCAAATTCACCAAACCCAACATCGCGAGATCCAAAATTGAATGACTTTATTCCAAGCAGAGACGCATATACACGCTTTGCGTGTTCTTTCCGTTGTAAAAAGAATACAACACAAGCTTCTGCACGGCTGTAGCCATCAGCTAAAAATGAACACACCCTTGATTATTTAAGCCAAACAATGTTAAAAATTTAAGTAGAAGTAATTATGTTAATTTCAGTACTGCTAGTGAGGATAAATCTGGTGTGATATACCATCTGCACTGAAGCATTTTGTGACACTATCTTTATTCAGTTCTCCCTTTGCATGCCAATGAGTTGAAGATTCTGCTTTTGAGATGAGGCTGCACACCCCAACAATTGCAGTTGTGGTTTGCCCTCTTTTGATCATGTTGTATCCAATTTCTAAAGCTTGCATTCCACCATTCCATGTATTATCTAACGCAAGGCTTGGTCCTGAAATAATGAGATTGTGTTTGACATTCATTGAGATTTATACTTTTACTTATACCTTTTAGGTTCATGAAGTAAGAGAGACGATTGGCTTGCATCGTACGGCTGTGGCCCAACATAGCATGCCCAACATTTTTTGCTCCCATCACACATTCATACTCGGTCTCACTTATCACAGAAGCCATAGCAACTGCTGTCTTTGTCCCAGAAAGCAATGTTGGATTTATTCCTTAAAAAAAAAAAAATTATTTACAGAATGTTCTTAAATAAATTTTTGATTGAACGAACCAGCATCACAGACTGCAGCATAAGCATGCTCCAAGCATAGTCTCGTAGTTGGATCCATAATTTCACACAATTTTCTATGTATTCCAAAAAAGGTCATGTCAAAGTAATTCATTTCTTTCACTTTTCCCGTACCCGCTGGCACGCCAAGTTCACCTGGGCGGGTTAAGTTTTTTTAGAAAAGAAAAACAGATAATACGAGCTGAGCACCATACCAGGGGTCCAACGACGACTATCTACAGTGACCATATTGACTTTATTGAGCAGATTTCTTTCAAGTTCTTCCAAGCCATCACTTTCGGGAAAAATCCCAGAAACTCCAGATATAACGACTTCGTATTCTTTGTCAGCCATTTTGTTCTATAATAAAATCATATTAATTGATAAAATCAGGAATTTTTTTGAAAAGGTTTAATTTATTTATTAGAATACTGTTTTATCTAAGCTGTAATGGTTTTAATATACTGAAAGGGCTAGCCAAAATTTATAGGGTTCATTTTTAAATTTATGTTTCACTAAGAAAACTGAAATGATGCTTGATCATTTGTTCATTCCCACTGTCCTAAAGCATCATACTAATATAGGAATGGATATTCAGCAGAAGCAAATTTTTATAGGCCATAAAACAATGTTTTACAGAAATAATAAATAATGAGTATATTCTCGTACAAAATTGTTTGATTGGCTACTTTCAATTTTCTAGCCAGTTCATTATGTTATTTTCATTTTTAAGTTGTTTTTTTTGTAGGGGGGGGGGTAGAAATAGAAAAAAGTTTCTCTCATTCTCCTCACACGCTCTCACTCTCTCTTTCTCTCCATCTATCTATTTACCTAATCTGCTCTCATTGACTATTGCTTGATGTTCATTAACTATTATTCTGATCTTCAAATATGATGAGCTTAATTATGTATGCTATTTATCTTTGGTGTGTTATTTTTCTAATTATTTAAAAAAAGAAAAAGTGTGTTTAAAAAAAAAATATACAAATCAGAATGATCAGGAATGACAAGGTTCAGGTTGTGACTTCAATTTAGCTGAATATTAATTATTAATAATTTTAATTGTAGGCTAAATGTTTTAAGCTACGAGGTCAGATGAGAGTATGATTGAAAATACAATGATCAATTTTATCATTACGCACTGTATTAATAAAAAGTAGGTTTAGTCGTCAATTAAATGAAAAATGAGTGACAATTGTGTAATAGTTAGAAGTAAAGATTTTTAAAAGACAGACTGAATTATCAGCTAAGCAATTGAAAAATTGGATTCTCAATTCTTTTGGTTATTTGGTAATTGTAGTTTTTTTATTTTATTTTTTTATTTTTATTATCCCTGTGCTTAAAATTGTACTTACTTTCTTACACGTACAGACTAAGGAGTAGTGCTTACGCTTCTTGCACCTGTAAGAGTCCAACCAGGAATGAAACGAAGTTCAAGGGTGGTTCTTAATATCATTTAAAGAATTTAATACATGACATTTGAACCTGTCTCAGTTTTTCATTGATTAATAAAACATTATGGAAATGGCATAAATGGGCATTGTTAGTTTAAAAAGGACATAATAGATTTGATTTATAATTAGTTAAGCAGATGAGCAAATTTGCATTTAATACCAGCACTCATGAAGATAATCCTTCATTCAATTTACAATAACACCACGCTAAATGAAGTTCATCTTTTTTGAAATGTTTAAAACTTGCTTAGCCTGTAGATTTTAAATTTTATTGTATTAATAAATATTTATGTGATTACTAGGTGTATTATGTTACAAATCAACCTTTATTACAAATTATATATTTTTTAATAATGTAAACTAACTTGGTGCCTGCTTTAATGCCATAGTAATCAATCTTCTGATGGTACTATGAATATTTTATGGGTGCGACCTATATAAACTCTACTTGTATGCATCAATAAAAATGGCTTTTTGATGTTTAGCACATTATTCTTACTTTTTTATTTGCATGATTTTTTATAGGGTAATGTTCAAAACATGGAAGGAAGTCGCACTATTGTAAAAACAACTGAATCAATTTTAATTAATTTGACCAAATTTCTTGCTGTTCTTGGTGGAGTTTACGCTTTGAACCGGTCCAAGAAAACTCCAGGTTTCTATTTTTAATACCACTTTTTTAAAATTTTTTTATTACTAATGTTATGTTATATTTATACATTGAACATTATCGATTTTAACATTGGTTCATTCACATCTTTCATATTCTATGAATGTCTAATTAGATCTTCCCTGATAATCTTGTTATGCAGGTATTTTTTATGTATATCAGACACATTTCAACACGTCACAGACCAGCCACTAAAGATAGAAAAATGCCAAAACATGTCAAAATTAGCATAGTAGAACGAGATGTTTAGGAAAGATCAAGCTACAGGTTCATTACCTTGCCGACCTGACCACATTTTATATATATGCTATGATATACATTTAATCTATATTCACTAAAAGACCATACATAAAATAATATAAATTTTAAAATATTAAAAAGAATTGAACTAACATGTTCACTATAAGGAGTCTAATGAGTGTAAAATGTAATTTTTTAACAATAAGCTAGGATATTTTTATTTCAATACAATTATAATAATAAATATTTGATTGCAGGAAATTTGATTTTAAACAATCTTGACATTCTTATAGGACTGGCATACATAATTGTAAATATATGCAACTGTACAAAAGCTATGAGAATAAATCGTAACAGGTTTTTGCCAGAAATATTGACGTTTGCATTTTCAATAAGTTCTCTTGGAGTTTTGCTGAATTATTTAATCCGGAGAAAAACCAGGAAGCATCTTCATCTTAAACTAGAAAAGATCCATAAAAAGAACAAGGACAAGTTGAATCTCCATCGTTCGTTTTTCATTTTCCCAATTTTTCTGCTGACCATTATCACAAGATTGTACCTAAGTGTAGACGGCTTGGCGGAGGATTTTAACATTGTTGCCCATTTACCGGTATATTTTAACAATTTTATAATCATTCTCGACTGTTTAACTATTGAAAAAGAACTGCACATTTTGAACATGGGAATATTGGAACTACTGTATCGCAAAGCCCACCTCAAAAACATGTTAAGACTATTTAGCAAAAGATACGCACAGCTCGTAGAAATGATTGATGAAATGAATTATTGCCATGAGTACGATTATCTCAATATTACACTTTTGAGCATGTTACGTACAGTTGTTGTTATGCACAGATCAGTAACGACTTTCGCACTCAAATCTTCCAGTGACACTTTTAACTTAAATAGTGAATTTATATTACTCGCAACTCTAATAATTGGAATATCATTTCTTGGGAGATTTTATTACTCATGCTGGTGCTCCTCATTACTCACAGATAAGGTAATAAATAATTATTTATTTTATATTACTTTTATTAACTTTTTTTTTCTTTTAGAGCAAAAAAGCTCTAGAGAATGCGCTCAGAATAAAAGTCAGCCTCTACGAATATATGGATGATGAGACAAAATTATTAGTATGTTTTTTTAATAAACCAGTTTATTTATTTTATATTTACTCTTTCTAGATAAATGCTTTTATAAAACAGCTTTACAATAAAGAAGTTAGTATGTCATCCTTGAACATATTCAAATTCAACTTAAGAATGTTTTGTACGGTAAGTATTACATAATCGAAAACAATTAATCAATCTAAATTTTAATTGTGTTGTTTCCAGTTTGTGGAAAATGCCATTACGTACATCATTGTAGCTCTACAATTCTCAGAGACAGATGGAACTAAAAATACACGCTGATTAAATACAAAGAACTCATTAAACAAAATGTAAAATTGTATCCTGTGCACGTATGTAAATAATTGCTAATAGCATGAGGACCTTTATCCCCTGTATAATACTTGTTGTTGATTGTTAACATTGAATAATCACAGCAAATAACCAATTAATACGTTAGTACATATATTTTCCTTAAAGTAAAACAGCGTGAACTGTGTAGTTTACACACTATGAAGATGGAATAAATAAATTTATTTGTCTTTTTTTCCCTTCCATATAGTCGTAAGGATTTGTTCCTATACTAATGGATTTGCTTGAACATATATGTTTGTTTTATGAAGTGAAGTCTTCTCGGGCGTATAGTATCAAGATTGGCATGGTTCAAGAAGAGTTTTCCCAGATTTCCTATGTTTTGTAGGCACCTGGATCCTGGATATATTTGCTCATTTCCATAGCCCAACAAATGGTCCCATTTTTTAAGGTAATCTTTAACTCTGAAGCATGTCTTGTACTTACGCCAGCTAAATAGAGTTTTAAACCCTTTCTGTTAAGTAGGATTTTTTCTTTATCCCATTGAGTTTATTTTGCTAGTATTATTTTTGCTTACCTTATTCCTCCTCTTTGCTCCCGGTATTTTTTTTTTTTAATTAAATTATAGTTCTCTCAGTTTTAGCATCTCTAATCTGCTGCCTCTGCAATTCCCTTCTGGTCTGGGATCCAGTTTAACATCAGGCTATTTGAAAATCCTAGTTTTTTAGAGTGTTAAGGCAGTTCCAGACAAGTTTTGAACTAATCTCATAGGCTTGGAGACCCTTTAGAATTGCCCGACTGAAAGAATAATTATCGTTGCATGTTTGACATGTTTTTTGTTTGTCTCATGTGCATGGGTTTCTAGCAGTTCTAGCCCGTAAGATTATCTCTCCTCAATTCTTTTAAATTTAAATACATGCTTTTAAATTTAAAATTGTTTCCACACTCTTTACATTTTTTACACAAAATGACCAAACTTTAATCATTGATTTTCAATGAAGTTTTCATTCTTGAATCGTTCTTCATATAATCATCGAGTATAATTTATAATCGAATAGTTGATGAAATATAAGTTTTGTCAATTTAGTTTATTTGGTATATTTAATGTACCCATTTATTTCAACAATTTAGATTCTGTTTTGGTAGTTACAAGTGGATTTTTATGACTCAATAGTACCACGTATCCAAAAGTTTATAATAGACGACAAATTATTGCACTTGTACATTTATATGTAAAAGAAACAACCAACTTTACTAAACACTTGTTTTTAAGAATTCGGACTGTACTGATTTTGAAATGTTTGTTAAACATGCTTAATCTTTAAAACTCTTCTAAAACGTTTCTCATCTAAACTTGTATAATTTACGACTGGAGTTAGCCCAACTCTCATTAGTGTACCAAATAGTAATAAAGAAAGAGGACGTGAAGCAATTTCATTATGGCACTGGCACTTTATAAATTGAACGCTCATATCTTAGTATGATTTTTTTTAAATTCTATATTTATTTGTTGACACCATCACCATTTCACCTATCAGGAATATTGTCATAAACTAAAAGAATCAACACATGCAGCTTCTTTATACTTTGGAGTGTTTATAGCTGCCCGATGTGAGCTTTAGTGCCATATTTATTTTTTGTTTCCAATCAGCATGTCTTTTTGATGACTGATAGGATATAAATGGATATAGATGGAATATCGAGTACCGATAAACACACCAAAGTAATTTAAGTTATTTAATTTTATATACAATGATACAAGGGTAGTCACTGGCGTAATATCAAAAACCCTGGTGGCCTCCCAACTGTGTAAATATCATCTTGGGATAGTGAAGAAATGAATTTTACCAAGAGTGAATATGATGTAAATGAGACATCAAGGTGAACTGCCTTGCTGGGCTGATCGGAGGTTAATGTGTACAAAATTTTAGCATAGTTGTAGTGGTGGGGTCTCAACAGTTTGTGGAAAGTTCTTCAACCCCCCCCCCAAAAAAAAAAAGACTATTTCATAAATAATGTTGCACTAGAAGAAGTTTCTGAGTATAAATGATCTAAATTCTCTTTTGCTTACTTGTCAGTTAAATTACGTTGTCATATTGTATCATTTATTTCTATTGAAATATATTGTTTCATAGTTAACAACAAAAAAGTTTTATTTATAATTATATACTTAAAAAAGGATATTTATGGGTGCTGACTCAGTCATCTTTAGATTCATCTGTACATTGCCTTTTTTTATACGTTTTTCTTTTTGGTGTGCAGGCATCATCTGATCGCCTAGAGTGGCGTTCTCGTTGAGATTTTGAGCTGTGCTTTCCTTTCCTTGATTTTGCCCGATCCCCCGTTGATTTATGTCTTCTACTGCTGCGCTTTGATCTACTTTTCCTTCTCGGTCCACAAGGGTCTTGCTTTCTCTGTCTTCTCCTCTTAGCTGAAGATGTATGCTTCTTTGACTCCTTGGTCTGTTCTGGTTGCTGATGTCTTTTCTTTCCGCCGCAGATGCCGCACAGGCTTGTTGTTTTCCCTGTTAACCTGTAAGTCTTGTTTGACATTCTTTGCAATATGCCTGAAGCCTCTGCAATTTGCACTGTTTCCAAAAACCTCGGAAGTGCTCGGCTCGGCATTATGTTGTATTGATCTTTAATATATTTGAGAAGTTCTACCATACTTATACCCTCATTTTTACTGTTCGACAAAACTATTAGGCCTTCTTCTATCATCATCAACATCTTTCCTTTGCTTATCACTCGAGAATTATAGTTTCCAGCCATCTCGACCAAATATCAACAAAACCACAACACTACAGATTTAAATGACTATAAACTATTGTTTCATAACAACTAAAACATAAAGATTTTAGACATATTGTTTTTAAATTAAGAATTTTTCACATGGTTAAAAAAAATATTCATTTTATTAATAAGTGATGTAATACTAGTAATATAAAAATTGGGTTACAATGCAAACTGCAGCTGTAAAAAGGCAATTACCATGACAGCGCTATATGTTTGATTACTTTAATGCTTATTTTTTGGGGATGTGACTAGCTTTAGAACTTTATGTAAAAGTCAAACTATCAAAAATTAGATAGTTTTATTTCACCCATTTCGTTAGATTAGATAATTTCAGACCAATATTACCCTAGTGATTGACACAATAGATAAAACAAAAGCATTTTTGTTAGTTGATTCCAGTGGGATCATCGATATCGACTGTATATCTCAGAACTTAATTTAAGAATAGATCTTGCATGTTTATGCCCTTTATCCCGTAAAAACATATTCGGCATCGGAGGTAGATAACATGTATAAACCGGAAAGTACTGCAATTAAAAAATGCGTGTTCATGTAATGGTGTTGCCATTTCTCTTTACAGATGTACAAGGAATAGTGTTGTTAAGCTGCAAGCGACAATACGCCAAAAGCTAAAGGCTGTCAAGTGTATTTTAAACATGAACTACATATAAAATTATGAATGACAATAGGTATAATCCAGACTATGTAGAAGATTAAAATGAAGGAGAATACATACATTATTTTTCTCTTTGTCTTTGGTTTTTTATCATGTAATTAGTGAGCACATACAATTTACACTCATTATGATTTGGAGATCGCGAGGTGACGTCTGGCTACCAAAGCCCACATATGTTCCAGTAAGTAGAGAAAGTTTGCTCAATGTGTCTCACCTAATTGAAGCTCCGTAGAGTGCTTAAGCATGCCCCTCGACATGAGAATTGCGATCGAGCATGATAGCTGTCTGGGTCTTCTGTTCTGATTCTTGGAGTGAACAGGGTTTCTTCTCTGCATTCACAATTTTGATTGTCAGAACTAGAAAAAATTATTAGATAAAATTGACTGTTTTAAAAATGTTCAATTGTACTACCAAAATATTGAGCAAATGGGAACAGAACTTTAACAAATTTCAAATAAGAAAAATTCATATAAGTTTAGCTAACATAATTGACCTATTAATTATTTCAATTAATTAGACTTTTTCGGATTCAAGCCCATGATAGCTCAAGTAGTTAGAGCAGTTCTGATTCTTGGAGAGTATTGAGCCGAAGGTCATGGGTTTGAAATCTTGCTCGTGAAACACTAACTTTTTCATTTCAACCAAGACTTTATGAAGATATGAAAAAATATTTTACTTTCTGATTATCTATTTCCATTGTTTTTCTTTGTCTTTTGGCTACTTTTCTTTTATTTGAGTTGTTATGTATTTATATGCTTTCCCTGGAACAAATACAATCAGTCATTTTCAGAATACATATATTGTTCTTACAATTAATTAAGGTTTTTAGTCGGGATAAAAAAATCAGTGTCATGAGCGAGATTCGAACCCACGTACTTCAGCTAGATATGCCGCTGCTCCATCATTTGAGCTATCGGGGCACTTTTTATCTCAACTAAAAAAGTTAATTAATTGGTCAAGTGACCATAAAACTAGCGAACTTTGATAATATTTTCTTATTTCTTTATTTATCAGTAAAAAAAAATTAGAAAATTAGATGAACTTAATTGGTGTTTTGTGTTATTGATTGACAGTTACAACCCTTGGTTATTAGGAATTACTTGGCCAATTATTAATTTACTTTAACAATTTTCAGCGCATTAGTTTATTTTTCTAATAAACATCATAACAATGGCGTAAGTATTTTTAATGTAAATTTTCTCTCAGTAATTTTCATTTTATGATATTTTTATTTAATTTTGTTTTATTTTTTTGCCCAATTCTTTTATAATTCGATTTGTAAATTTGGTTGATTTAACTTGAATTTTCAATAAACTTCATAATAATGTAGTGTTTTGATCGAAAATTTTCTTTAACGTCTTCATTTTTATTTTGTTATATTTTTGACCTAATTCTTTTGAATTGGATTTGTAAATGCGTACCAAGGGGAAGAAGTTTAATGGAAGTGAACGTAATGGTTACCGAAAAAAAAAAGTTGAACCCTCCTTGATAATTCCTTATCATCAGGAATTATTCCAAAATACAACCGGCAACTCGTAATTTTTATTTGTACAACATTCTTCCCTATAAAATGTCGATTTTCCCAATTTAGATACAATGATTAACAAGTATTTCATAAAATGGGCGATCCATGGGGCCAAAATTCACAAATCCTGGCATTCCTGCCGGCGCATAAGGTACTTAATTTTAGACAATCCTGGCATAGTTTTAATCTTTCAAGTTAAGAAATTAATTGGGTGAACTTTGGAAAACTTGGTGGGAGGTCTATTTTAATCTATTTATTTATTTATTTTTTGGTAATTTAATTTTGCATTAACTGGTAATGCTGGCCAGAGCATGATCATGAATGATAAGTTGTTTTTGCCTTGATATGAAATGAGCTAAATATATAAAGTACCTGGGATGAAATTTGTTTATATCCTATGACTTCACAAGCAGAAGTAAATAAACGAAAGTAAAACTTTTACCTTTTACTTTTACTTATTTACATTTAGCAGTAATTTGGGCAAAAACAACTTGTTGTGGCTCATAAATACTCCACAATTTGCTCATAGACCATGAGAGCAAGACTATTATTATTTAAGAAATTGTTTGTCATAGTATTGTGTGTTTCTTTTTGAGTCATAGAGATTTCCCCGTTTTGCATTTAGACGTCCATCTATTGTATCAGAACTGTTCTAAAGGTTTTCCTTGAAGATTTTTTTTCTTTAGAAAATAAACAAATTCATCTCAGGGGTATGGCGTCGATGTTTTCATTGCTCAGGAATGGCTTTCCATATCCATAGCCTTTTCTTAGGTATTGCGTGGCTGTTTTATAGGACATGCTCTGTTGTCTCTGTCTTCTCTAGGCATTCTGTTAATAGTATCATTTTTTTCTTGCATGTTTTCTCGGACTTTCTCTCGTCTCATTTAGTTGTTTTTGTAACTAGTTTTTTCTTATGTCGTGCCTGGCAAATGTCCCCAGTAATTGCATTCCTTAGTTACCCCAATTTTGGTTCTTTTTTTCATGTGGCTGTAGTGTTTAGGCCACAAAGTCTTTTCTTTTGTGTTTAATGATTGTTACTTAATGATTATTTGGAGGTCATGAATTGTGGTTTCTAGCATTGTATGAATTCATTTTTTTTTTAATCTAAAATTTTCTAGCATTGCATAAATTCATTTTTTTAATCTACAATTTTCTAGCATTGTATAAATTCTTTTTTTTTAATCCTAAAATTTTCTAGCATTGTATAAATTCATTTTTTTTAATCCTAAAATTTTCTAACATTGTATAAATTCATTTTTTTAATCTACAATTTTCTAGCATTGTGAAATTCTGTTTTTTTTTTTCTAAAATTTTCTAGCATTGCATAAATTCATTTTTTTAATCTACAATTTTCTAGCATTGTGAAATTCTGTTTTTTCTCTAAAATTTTCTAGCATTCTATAAATTCATTTTTTTTAATCCTAAAATTGTCTAGCATTGTATAAATTCATTTTTTTAATCTATAATTTTCTAGCATTGTATAAATTCATTTTTTTTAATCTACAATTTTGTAGCATTGTATAAATTCATTTTTTTAATCTACAATTTTCTAGCATTGTATAAATTCATTTTTTTAATCTAAAATTTTCTAGCATTGTATAAATTCATTTTTTAATTTAAAATTTTCTAGCATTGTATAAATTGATTGTTTTTTCCACATACTACATGTATTTGTAAAATTTAAACAATGTTTATAAATCCCCGGTCCGATCGGCGGGGTGTGGGGCCGTGTGGCCGGTCAGGGGCGGGCGGCGCCGGATGAACCTACAAGGGGGGGCACAGCACCCACACATTCATTGGAAGGTCTACTGGGACAATAGAAGTAAGAAAATAATACGTCCGGAACGCTCTCGTCCCTTGCCGGCTCGGGGGCTTCATGGCTTGCACCGGACTCTGGCCTGCGACACTTGTGAGCCATAAGGATCAAAATCAAGGCAAAAATGACCCAAATGGTTAATTGCCTTAAAAAAAAAAAAATATCCCTGGTCCTGAAGAGATCTCAATAAAGATTGAACATTGGCACAATAAAAAAATCTTTTAATAATTTATAATAATAATCAAATAATCATTAATTAATGGTCACTGAATGCCATACGTTATGCTCTATTTTCAATTAATTATCTTGATTCTTTGCTTCCACTAGCCTATGAATTCTTAATACTTACAGCATTGTTAAGAAATAGTATAATTTTTTAGCTGATTGATTTCTACTCTAAAACTTTTTTTTAAATATTTGTTTAATTTTTTAATAACTTTCTGTCCAAAGGAGATATCAAACATCAGCCAGCCAATTAGAGGACCAAATAAAAGTTTACAGATCGAGACTTGAGGCAATTCCAGTAGAAAACATAAGAAATTTTAGCATAATTGCCCACGTTGACCATGGAAAGAGCACATTAGCCGATAGGCTCTTGGAGATAACGGGTTCTCTCTGTCCAGACCCGACGAATAAGCAAGTCCTTGACAGGTGTGAAAACGGCCAAAGTCCCTTCCTGCGCAGACTTAGCTATTCATTGTTTCAGGTTGCAGGTTGAAAAAGAAAGAGGAATAACAGTCAAGGCCCAGACAGCTTCGCTGATCTACGAACACCTTGGACAAGACTACCTTCTCAATCTAATTGACACGCCTGGGCACGTTGACTTTTCCAATGAAGTTTCCAGGTCACTTGCAGCTTGTCAAGGTGTCATCTTACTCGTTGATGCCAATCAAGTATATCGCATTTTCTCCCTTTATTGTTTTTCAATATTTTTACATTTATTTTTTTAAAGGGTGTCCAAGCACAAACTGTGGCCAATTTTTATTTGGCGTTCACTAAAGAGCTTGTAATTATTCCTGTTTTAAACAAAGTTGACCTTAAGAATGCAGATCCTGAAGGTACTATAGTACAACTTCAAAACATTTTTTGTATACAGCCAGAGGAAGTACTTAAGGTATCTTAAATAATTAAGGACAACCAGTGTTTTAGTTCAAAATGTTTTACCAACATAGCAGTAACTTTTAGGTATCTGCGAAGTATGGAACTGGAGTGCCCGATGTCCTCAAAGCGATTATTGAAAGAATCCCTCCACCACTATCAGATGTGTCTAAACCATTACAAGCTCTTCTGTTTGATAGTTGGTAAACAGACAAGTCCACTTGTACAAATTTAATTTTTGTAATTTTTATTTTCTATTGTTTCAAGGTATGATAAATATAGAGGAACGATTGGCCTAATTTATGTCAAAAATGGTGAATTGAATGTAGGGGATCAAATTGAATGGTGCCACTCAGGTAAAGAATTTGTAGTGAAGACGCTCGGTGTTCTCAGCCCTGAAGAGATCAGCACTGTTAAACTGTACGTTGAGTAAAATAAAGCATTATCTTACAAGAATATTATAATTAGAACACGATAACCTATTAGAAAAGCTGGTCAAGTGGGATGCTTGAGTTGTGGCATGAAAGCGACAGAAGCCAGCATCGGTGACACTTTATGCCATGTGGACAATTTAGTCGAACCGTTAGAAGGTTTCGTTCCAGCTCGGCCGATGGTTTTTGCTGGAGTGTTTCCTTTCGATCAGTCACAGCTGCCACAACTGAGGAACGCCATTGAAAAACTAACCCTCAATGATAACGCTGTCTCTGTTAAAATGGATTCAAGGTAAGCATCAAAGAAATTTATCAATGAAAAAATAATATGAAAATTTGTCCAAAAGTCCTGCTCTCGGCCAAGGCTGGAGACTGGGTTTTCTCGGGCTTCTTCATATGGAGGTTTTCAACCAAAGGCTGGAACAAGAGTATGATGCTCAAGTCATACTCACCTCGCCCAGTGTGACGTACAAATGTATACTTTCAATAAGTTTCAGTAACGTATGTATCAAGATCTAATGTCATATTATATTTTTATCTAGTTATACTGCAGAATTCAGATGCAGTTTTACATAAGTATGGCAGCAGGGAAATATTCATCTCCAATCCTGTCAACTATCCTGATCCACCGCATATCGTAGAAATGTTAGAACCTATTGTCAAAGGGACCATCATCACACCAGGTTTTAAAAAGCGCATATCTATTATTGCTACTGTTTTAAAATTGTCAATATTGATTAATTTGATCATGTTCATTTTATTTCAGATGTGTATTTTGGAGATGTAATTTCCCTTTGCATGGAAAGGCGGGGGATACAAGAAACCGCAGTCAACATCGACAACAAAAGAATAATGATGGAATTCACTTTGCCTTTGAATGAGATACTCGTCGATTTTCACGATAAACTGAAATCAGTAACATCTGGTTTCGCCAGCTTTGATTATGAAGACAAAGGCTATCAGACGACCAACTTGGTGAAGGTATAATCTCATTCCATTTTTTCAAGAAAAAAGTTTAAATCGGTAATTAAAATTTAAGCTCAGTATATTACTAAATGGTGTGGAAGTCGACGAACTGAGCACCATCGTCCATCTATCCAAAGCGGCCACCGTTGGTAGACAGATGTGCCACAAGTTGGTCGATATTATCCCACGGCAGCAATTTCATGTAATTATTGGAATATATATTGTCCACCCAGATAAAGGATTAATTATTTATTATTATAGATTGCTATACAAGCGAAAGTAGGTGGAAAAATTGTTGGAAGGGAGAACATTAAACCTTACAGAAAGGATGTTACTGCAAAACTAAAGGTATTAAAAATTAAACCTCTCCATAAATTTGATGTATAAATATTAATAATATCTAAGAAATTCTCAAACCTTTGTTAGAAGTAAATAATTTTTATAACTGTAAACATTTCTTTCTTTTTTTAAATTGATGTTTTTTTTTGTTTATTAATTTTAGAGTGGAGGAGATGTGCAAAGAAGGAACAAACTCCTACAGCAGCAGGCAGAAGGCAAAAAGAAACTTAAAATGGTCGCTAATATTGCCTTACCGAGAGACACTTTTATACAGGCTTTGAAACGATAATCCCTGTATATATTATCTTATACAGAAAGTGTAAATAAAGTAATTTTTTATGTAAACTGTTGTTCTGTTAATTTTATAACAGGTTTATTTTAAGTTAAATCTGCTGATTTTAATATTTCTGGAACTGAATAAAACTGTCTATAATAACATATTCAATTATCAAATGGAAAGTATTAACATTCAAGGAGTGAAATGGGTGAATAAATGGGTTAAAAATAAAACATTTTTGTCAACAATTATTTTATTTTGACTTTATAAAAATTCATTTTGAATCAAAGACAAAAAAAGAGTGCAAATGAGATATCACAATTTTTTAAAAAATAATTGTATTTTCCAACATTTAAACATTTTAAGAAATAAATAATATGTACAATTACAATAAGTATTTGAAAGTTTAGGTGTTCAATTTTTAAATATCAGTCTATATCAGTTGAATATTTCAACTGAAATATTAAAGTGTTTGGGTTAGTAACATCGGCAACGCAGAACTGAGTTCCAGCGACTATGCCTAATTCGTTGAGTGTTTTCTTCAGATTTTCCTTGGTTTTTTCCTCGATGCTTTTAACGTTGGGCATGTAGAGTGTCCGGGACTTGCCGTTAATACTGGCGGTCAGACCTGGATTTTTCATCTGGTAAGGCTGATCGCAAAGTACATCGATGAGTTCCTGGAGCTTAAGTTTCCCATCGGCGACTTCAAGAATCTGAGGAGTGTTGCTGCAGACTAAGCAGTCGACTTTCTTCTCGGCTTCGTAACTGTAAGTGTATATCCCATCTACGTCATTGAAAACCATGTAATTGTTTAACGGAACACAACAGCTGGTGGCAAGCTTGAACACTTCAGTTGCACAGGCCGCAGCGATCACTGCATTTGTCGAAGCCACAGCAGGGATGATGTTCTTAACAACACCTTGAACTAGTCTGTATGTGATGCCGGCAATGTTAAACTGATTTGCCCTATCCTGAGACTTCTCGTAAACCCAGTTTATATGAGAAGGATCATCACCGTCCAGCGGGCAATCAAAAGGGTTCTCCTTTCCCCAGAGAATAAGTTTCACGTATTCAATACAATGTTCTGGCAACCGTGGTGTATTTGCTATGGTGCATAAAGGATAATTCACCTGAAAATCAAATCAATTACTAAATAAATTGAAAGTAGAAAAAAAAAGTTTTGGGGGTTGATATTTACCTGAGGTGGATAGAGGTCAAGAGTGCATTCAACGCATGCAGATATCCCTGGTAAAATGACTCTTGCATTACCCTTGAAACCTTCAGTCCCACCATCCACCATAGGGATCAACGAAGTTCTATCTAACTGTCCGTTATCGTCATAAACAAGAAGAGAGTTGAGCATGCCGTTAATCCATCTACGGGCGACAATACTGTCTAGGCCACAAACAACGCAATGAAACTGCCTGTAAAAGTCATCGTCCATATCTTGAATTTTGGCGCAATGAGGTACGACCTTGCAGCCGGGAACCCTGGCGTTAATAAACTTGGCTGCCACCTCTGCCTTAGACGAGCCGACATCTTTGCGCCTGAAGAGGAACTGCCGGTTTAAATTAGAGACATCGATCGTATCCATGTCGATCACGTGGATTTGTTGGAAACCCATTAGGGCAAGGTCCTTTAGGAGTTCACAGCCAAGACCTCCAGCCCCAATAACAAGCACCTAAAAATTTAGAATTTGTTAATATCTACTGCTTCAGTCCAAATCTAACATTGTGATTTATTTATTTTTTTTTTTTTTTATAAAATGTATACCCATAAACATTAACAACATAAAGCATAAATAAACAATGTAATTGCATACAGACCCTATAAATAATTAAATAAAGCCATTTGGTATTTTCAAGTGATTAAAACTGGAGCCTTCTAGTCTACCGAGGCAAATCTAGCGGCTATAACATGATTGAATTTAACCAAAAGTACGGTTTTTGAAATGTGGTACACTAGAAGAGAATCTATAGAACTATTTTTATTTTATGCAAGAAAGCACAAGATAACAAAATGTCTCTACAGTTGTTTGTTACTACCTACTACCTGTTTGTTAATTATTTAGAATGACATTTTTTGACACATGGACTTTACAATCTTTATACAATACTGAAAACGAGTTGTATCAACTGTAAAATCTGGTGAATGTAATACAGTGAAATTATTAATAAAAATACATAGTAGTAGATCTTTTAATTTTTTTTTTTTTAGATATTTAGTATGTTATTTTTGTCATTGGTGGAAAGATGTAACACCGCTTGTGAAATTTCTTCATTATTTGCAGGGGTGATTTATCTGTAAATTGATCTTTAACGATCATTTTATTCTGTTTCTCCACATTGTTTTTTTTTTTTTTTTAGATGCATTTTGGCATTTTACTATTTTCAGTGTTGGAAGAAAATAAGCACAGGCAGAGCTTGATGATCTCCTGATCTAATGACGTCTAAATGTTTGTTTAAAAAAGAATTAAATTAAACAAGAAAAAATAAATTTGTATGCAAGTGTGAAAAAAAAAAACACTACAGCACGAGTGTATATACATTTTTACATTTATGTACCAGACTTTAGAATCTGTGTACAGGACAATCCAAAGACTGAGCAAGTAATCTTCTATTATATCAACTCCAGGGTAGAGTTCAACCCGAATATATCGAGTTCTCGAGGGGCTAGACTTCTACGTTTTGTGTTTATTTATTGGAGTAAATGTAATTTATCGGCAAAAAGGAAAGGATTGTTTAACACCACTCCAATCGGGTACTCTAGGGTAAGTGTGTGAGGTCTGGAAAATTAAATTAAGTTATTAGTGAGAATGAAGCGACTTCAACCCTGCCCTGAAGAATATCGAATTCTCTGGGGTTAGTGCGTGACTCTGGAAAATAAAAGTAAGTTATTAGAGAGAATGGAGTGGGTTCAGCCCTGCCCTAAAGATTATCAGGGTACTATCACAGGGTAGTGAATGTGACCACACTTCTATGTCTGTATCGGGTGGTGATGAACCCTTCTGTGGATTAGGAATCCGCACTATTAACGAATATCTCAGACAGAAGGACAAAAATAAAATAAAGGAACAATGGAATTCACTCAATGGATATAGATAATCCAAGAATCTTCCAACCAATTTTAGCAAGGAAGAAATCACAGAATGTATTAAGTCGAAGCAGGAACAGGCTGCGAATCCTAACAGGACACTGTAAATTAAATGGACACATAAAGAAAATTGGAAAAATCCAAGATGGCACATGTAGATTCTGCAAGGAGGCAGAAGAGACGCCAACACATTCACTAACAAACTGAGGAAGAAGAGCAGAAACATTAGACCACAGGAGGAAATGTATTGGGATGTATAATGTGACCATAGAAGAGCTTCAACCACTGAAACCAGGCCTATTAATCAAGTTTCTATACAATAGCTCTTAAAGGGTGCAGTATACCATACCCTGAAAAAATTACAACTACATCAGTTGGTGATGGGATACATATTACTGCTGTGGTTTGAGCAGGGGTCTGCGTTTGTTTTTCTGTTGTGGGATGCGGTGGTTTGGTGGTTTCCGAGACGGATGCCTGGACTTTCAAACAGAAATCACGGTGCCACCTTTCCATAGCACACTGCTCAGGTTTCAAGGAACAAGAGCTCAAATGGCTGCAGTTTAAAACAAAATGCGTCTAAAAGACCTGAAAAATAAGGAAAACGCATATGACCTCAGCTATATGTTGGCCCAGAAAACTCATATATAGTGATATAAATCAACTTTAAAAAAAATTAAGTTATTAGGATAGATAGATGTATCAGTGTGTGTAATATACTGCGTCCTTTAAGAGCTATTGCTTAAAGCACTCCATTAAGTCCTAGTTCATCAAAGAACTTAATTAGTTCGCCCAGTTTCAGCGTTATTGGTGTATATTATAGTTTCACTTTTTGATTCTGTTGTTAGAAACATTTTGTTATGTATGTACCTACGAGTAAATACTCTTATTTCTTTTAAAACTGTACAATAAATCTAAAGAAAAACATATAGGTCGACAAGTTCTGCCGGAATGGGCAATTATCAACCTTGCAAAATTGCTGGAGGAAATTGAGCGTCTCTGGGGACGGCTCGAAGTCCGGATGGCAGAATGGGCCGGCCGTCTCGAGTATCTTCTTCAGGTGGTTCCACCGACCTGGAAGCGCCTCTTCTGGGCTCTCAGCCATCGGCGAGTCCATCTCGACTTCAACTTTTAGTTCGAAACCGATGAAAAAATTATGCTTAAATTCAATACTGAGTGTACACGGCTTTATAACATTGTCGTAAACTTCGAAACTTCGGTTCCGCTTCAATTAACCTGAAGGTTCCGTGAAATGACGGTGACGTTGGAAAGTTGACTTGTTAACCATTCCAATTTAAAGCGCAAATTAAAATACCAAAAACATCATTTCAAAAAAACGTTAATAAATTACAACCACAATTATAATTTAATTATTACCCCCAGTTTCTAACATCACTAACAAAATTTAGAAAATTCCTTCATAAAATAAATAAATTTTTACTTATTTACTATTCAAGACTGAAATACTTTATTTATGTTAAAGAAAAATAAATTTAGTATTATAAACATAGGATAATAATAATAATTATAAGAAATTTTTTGGACATCTTAACTTTTATGTTATTCTTAACATAAAAAAGTTAACACATTTTTTATTTACAACTGTAATGTTCACGTTTTTATTTAAATTTGTTGTCTACAATAATATATTCTTTAAAACATTAATTATTTACTTTATTTATCTCTACAACACCAGTATTTTATTTATTTATATGCTGTAGTTTTTGAACAGAGTATAATTTACAGGAGGTCTGGCCTTACATGGGTTTTTGCCGTTCATACTAAGTCTTTCATGGCAAGCATCAAAATTTAAAAAAAATCCACAAATATTTCATTATAACTAAAACCAACATCTTAAAATAAATAGGTAAAAATATTTGTAATCAAATAATTGAAACAACAATAAATTAAGAGGGGGCATCGGTGGTTGCAACGGTTTCGGCGTTGATACCGTATTGGTCACTGTAAAGTAAACGTCCCAGGTTCGAATCCAGTGGCCTTTGAACCCACAGATGGGCTTTTTTTCACAAACACCAGCACCCTGAGGAATTGTATGATCTTTGATGTTGCAAACCCTCATAAAAAAAAAAAAAATAATAAAAACTATTGAATTGTTAGCTACACTGAAGTAATATTATCAAAAGCTTCTGTAACTTAAAAATTAAATCCGAAATACATTTGTTAAAAACAAAAGAAAAGAAAAATTATGCTATTGTGCGTGCAATAATATATGTATTATCCATGCTAGAACATACCTACTATTTATACGAGGTTCATTTTGGTTTATTCATTGATTACGAATGATCTTATTTTTAATGCTTTCTTTTTGAAAAAAATTATATTCATTACTGATTGTTTTCAGCGCAAGAAAGTTACTAATCAGCATAGCTGATCTAAGGATAAAAAATTCTGGCTTAGATAATGATCTATTGCCCCCTAAAGATTGAACTCTTTATAAAAATATACAATAAATCTTCATTTTCAATTTGCTAGTACAACGTTTCTGGAAAAACTCAATTGCATGAAATTCTTTATTTTTGTATCTCAATACAGTTAGCCAGATAAAATTATATTTCACTGCATGAACAAATTTGTTGATAGCGTGAATTATAAGATGGTATTTTTTTTTTTTAAGGTAATGTGCAGATAATACTCGACATCTGCTGAAAATATATTTGAACCCCGGCTTTATTTGCAAACCCTCATAACAAAACAATCATAGAAAGCAGAAAAAATTAAAGACACTGTAATAAGTGTAAAAATCTATTCAATTGGGAGAGAACTTGAGAGTAAAGCATGCGCATGCTTTGGGCATCACGGTTCCTGCATAATAAAAAACAATATAATAATAATATGAAATTCTTTATATTGTTTAAGAATTTAATTCTTACACAGAATGGAGTTTGAGTAGATTGATACAATTGACTAATTATCTTTACGCTTTTTGTTAAGGCAAATTAATATTTTGGTTTTATTTTATTTTTCAAGAGTAAAGTTTGCACAATACTGATGTCTGCCAAGTTGATTATGAGAGAAATTTGTAAAAAATAGCATGGAATTTATTCTGCAGCCTGTTCAGCAAAGCCATTTCTTTACAAATAACCAAGCTGTCTGCGAGTATTAACACACCTATTGATTGCTGTTAGTTCTGCTGTAAAATCAATACGAGGGAGGTACAAGAAAATTTATATTCACACACTCCTCTTACAAGTAGGCGTTCTGGAATAATGGAGTATTTTTCTTTTGGAGTTAATGACGATAATGATGGAGCCAGACATTTAAGGGTGGGAGCAAGCACAGTGAAGCTAAAGAAACTACGGGTCATGGCAGTTGATCCACTAGGATTATATTTCTTCTGGAGTTCACAGGCTGATAAACAGTAAATTTCAAAATGAACGACAAAAATAATTCCTGATTAATGGAATTTGTTAAATAAGTTTGATGGGATTTACAAAGCGGAGTTCAATTTATTGACACTTTTAGAATATCTGATGATTATTTTAATTCGGTAAGTAATATATATTTGCAGTTTGGTCATAGTATCATCTGACCAGGATTGTCCTTTTCAGTGAAAGAATTAAATTTGACTTTTGTTTTTAAATTTTACACAAACATATCATTTCTGATATATGTGCCAAAATGAACAGAAAAATCTAACAGAACCGCAATGACATTTTTTCACTTTATTGTCACGTACAACTTGTGGTGAATAAATAGAAGGTTGTTTAACCCTCATTTTAAAATTTGCAATCAGTATATTTTCAACAGTAAAATAAAGTTTTAAATTCCAAGGGTTATAGTTAACATAAACAAAAAATGTTATGTTCAAATCCTCAAATATTTATTTATTTATTTAGAAACATTTTACTATCAAAATTTGCGTAAAAAATTTTAATAATAGATACAAGTTGAATAGATGTATATACATATATATATATAATAACTATGGAAAGATGTTTACAATGTACATTTTAAAACATGATTGAAAGTATGAAATAAATGAAACACATAAATATAATCACATCCTGAAATGTTAGTTTACAATAGATAATACAGATAATACAAAAAATTGTATCCTTCAAAATCAAAACTGAATGTCAGAATCAATGTTTTTCTCGGGGATCATCCATCCTGAAATAATACAAAAGTTTTAATTTGAAATTACATTTTATTAACAAGCAGGTTTAAATACCTGAAAAACTGTATATCTGTAACATTTTTTTCATAAGTGGCATGTGGCGTGAGAAAGACAAACTGCTTCTCAGGCCTGGAGCGTGCATGTGTCATTAATAGTTCCATAATAAGCTTACGGTTGACTTCATCCTGGAAAAACGCAAAAACAAATTAAAGGCAAATAACATAAAATGTAATGAAAATATTTACCATAAATACGTCGAATTCGTCCATAAAGAAAAATGGGCTTTCCATATTGTTCCAAAGGGCCATAATAAAGGCGACCATGGAAAATGACCTTTCCCCTCCTGAAAGAGTAGTAATAACGGTTTCTGTCTGTGAGTTGGGATCTGACCTTAACTGAATTGCTAATGTTTCTTCTTCGTAGTCAACATTCAGAGTGCCCTAAATCAAACCATACAAAAATATTTATTGAAAATTGTATTTATTTAAATGCAAGTTGTGATTGGGTTACGTACCACAAATTTTCTCATTCTTATAATAGTCTTGAAGGCCTGCCTAGTGCTGCTAGCAATATACTGTTTTAACTGGTGTAGCCTATCCATTACCAGGTTGGAAAGTCGCTCTAAGTGCTGGAAAAAAATGGATTTATCTGTAGTCTACATATATTAGTACATATTACAAACATAATCACAATATGTTTGTTCACATGGTCACAGCACAAACACTGATGCAAGCGCTGCACCTGGAATATACATGCCATAAGAAACCAGCCAATGCAGGCAATCGGCATGAAGGAGAGGGGAAGTAGAGCAGGCTTGAGCGTGAAATTTTTGGAATCAGGAATGGATCGTTAACAAAAGGAATGTTGAAGTTGTGGATAGTGAGTGAGTTGCTTTGGCGTAGTCGCAGTAAAGCCTTGTATAAGGTTGGTTTAGTGTTGGCAGTCAGTATGGATTTTGGTCCTAAAAGTTTTTGTAGTTTCTAAGTCTTAAGTCTTGTGTGTGGATTCTGTCAGTCTGCTGACTATGTATAGACCTAACTATTTGACATGAATGGAAGTTGGTATATCTTTGTTGCTGATGTACGGCGAATGTCAAAACTGTTTTGTATGTGAACATTCACTGCGTCTTGTCAACTTTTTGCACCAGTTTTCGATAAGCTCAAGGAGTTCTTGAACGACAATAATGATGTGGACTGAAGCTTAGTTAATGAGAGGAAATGATCATGAGTACTAAAACTGATTCTTTTGAGAATTAGACACATTATAGGAAGAAGGCTGATCGATCTATTAGAGGTTTTGTGGTTGGGTGGTTTGTGAGCTTTAGAAATGAGAATAAAGATGGAATAGTGCCATGAAAAAAAGCAAACAATACATACATTGCAAAAATCTTTGTACTCGAGTGCCTGTTTTAAGTCTTCTTCAAACTGTGCTAGCCGTTCTCTATGCCTCTGAGGTTCTTTTGGCTCTGGACCGACTCGCTTCTCCATCGCAGATATTCTAGCCATGACTTTTTTTAGTTGAAGTTCAAGATCCACTTTTGAACTATTTCAAAAAGAAAAATGTGTACCATTTATAAATGTTTATATTTATGGGGTATTTTACCTTTCAGATATTACCCTTTCTGGACAAGCTAGCATTGCAGCCTCGTTAGCCTTTTTTAGTTCTTCATCAATCTTTTTGAGTTTATCTTTAAAAGACTGAGCCCTCATTTCTTGTTTCTTTATCACCTCAAGGTAGTTATCTTGGCTCAAGTTATACTTCTTTAAGTCCACCTTGTTCGATTTGATTTCATCCTGGAATTTTTTCTCAAATGAATAATACAAAATTTTGATTTTCAATTTTGTTAAAAAATACAAGTACCTCTTTTGATTTTATTTCAAGAAAGAATTTTTTCTGGATCTCTTCGAGTTCTTGTCTAGTGCCCTCCATTTCTTCGCATTGTTTATTTAAATGGGCTTTTTCTTTGTTAATTTTCTAGGGGAGGAAACATTTTTAATGATAATATTTTAAAGTTATTTATGCTTAAACTAGTAAATCAAAACTGACATTAATAAGAAAGCATTTGTCATAATAAAAATTTAATTTTTAAATTAAGAAATGTTTTTCAAGCATTTCTTTACAACTTACTTCAAAATTTAATTCAAGTTGTTCATTGACTTTTTTTCTGTGTTCAAGATCATCAAGCAAAACATTAGCGTTATAGCTAACAGGCATTTCGTTCTCTTGAAGGTCGATTATTTTCTCCTCGCAGGTGACAATCTGCCTATTAATTTTATCACTTTCTTTCAAGGCAGTATCTAGGTTTTTTTTCTGTTCCTTTTGTTTTTGATAAAGCTCCTGAATATCTACCTTGTATTTATTCAAGTCTTTACTGAGCGTCTCGACCTCGACAGTCGTTACCCTGAGAATAAATATCGTCATTCGGACAATGCAAGATGTGTCGCTCTATAATCGTACCTTATCGTGTCTGATGTACTGTTGTGTAAGTATCTGGCCGTTGGAGCGACCTTGCCTGCGTACGCACTGAAGTTCGGGTAAGGATATATCATATCACCCATTTTTGTCAGCACCATATTACAATTGTGTGGTACAGATTTTCCGTTGCTCATGAGTGGTAAGGCCTCCTTATTTGTTGGGATCAGAAGGATAGTGTCTGCTTGATACTGGTCTATTACCAAATTTGCAACAACAGAGTTTGAAATTTCAAGAGTGTGCAGAAGATTGCTATACATGTTATGGTTTGTTTCAGTTCTTCTTATGTCATGAACCTAAAAAATAAAATTATTAACTGTCTAGTTTAATTATTTACAACAATTACTTTTTCTTAAAATTAGGATATGACAGTAATACAAAATCAATTAACTGCATTTTAATAATTCCATTATAAACATCAAGTAGGGAGTAAATAAAACTCAGTAGCTTACCTGATCAAAGAACTTAGTTATAAATAGGGCAGGCATCTGTTTATTTGGTATGTTAAGATTCTTAATTATTGCTGAAAGCGTTTGGTAATCTTTTGAGTTGTCAACGCAAAACGATTGAAGAAACATTGCACTCAGAAAGCTCTCAATGGACGGCCCCCATGTTTTGTCTTTCACTTTAATATAAAGCCCTAAAAGTTAAAAATTATAACAAACCAAAAGATTTGAGAGAATCAAAACCAAGTACCAAGTGGTCCGACAGGCTTTTTGATAAATTTATTTTTCTTGTGAACGGATTCAATTTGCTGTATTAGCTGGGGCATCCAGTTGGCGAAAACGCTGTACTTGTTGTTTGTGCTTTTCAAGTGCTGGAGGTAATTCATTTTGGTACCTGGAAAATTTTTATTAATATTAACGGGTTCATTACGGGTGGTGTTCTTGAACATCATCCCAATAATCCATCCATCATCCACAATCCTATTGTTCCAGAATGAGGGACCTCTTCTAGAAAACCCCTGAGGCTTGTAATCACTTTGTCAACGTTACAGTGAAGATCAATTTTTTAATTTTACTTTTTGGTAATTTTTTACAATAAAAAAAGCACCCTACAGTAGGTAAATTGTTTTTTATCGTGTTGTTGTGGAATACATTCTCTTGGTAGTAAATCTTTTTTTTTTCTTCAAAAATTCATATTTTTTCTTGCTTATAAATCCCAGTCCCTGAAGGTGATCTCAATAAAGATTGAAACGTTGGCACGATAAAAAAAATGTTTTCTAAAACTTACATCACACCAAACCTCACTTCACGATCTCCAAATAATCTTAAAAATACAAATTTTTACAAAAATCCCTCTCATTTTTTCTTACAGTGTTTTTATTGCTATATGTTGAAAATTGTAAGAATTAAAACCTTGATTGGACGAATTTTCTTTGTTAGCCCAGACGACCAGCACTATTTGTTTACCTTAAGTCTTACAGAAAACAACGCTTAGTACAGATCATGCTTATGGGGCAGTTCATTTTTTTTTTCATTTCATTCTTGTTTACACGTTCATTCATTTGTGTACAAAAAATGCCGTTGAAACATCATTAAGGAAAAAGGGCGACATTCCATCAAACATGTTGCAACAACTAGAAAGAAAAAAAAGGAACGAAAAACAGTGAGTGGATTAGCCGGCTCTATCCCTTGATTGAACTTTGATTAGTCAAAAAACTCGGTAAGTTGAATTTTTAATTTCCCCCTGAGATTTGAAGAGATGATTGTAATTGTAATTTTTTTAACCACACATTCAGATTTTAATGTGGTTTAAAAACTATTTTATATATTTTTATAATTGTGTAATGTGACATATTTTTATTAAGGCTCAGCTCGTAGAAATATACATTAGTCAATTTTTCACAATATATGGACAGGCACATGTATATTGGTTTGCTTAACCTGATCTTCCCCATATAAAGACATGATTAAAAATCTAAAAGCAGCAATTTTTTAGCACAATTTTACTTAAGGGTGAATTCAAAACTGTAAACAAATTTCAAACATTTTTTGAGAGTGTGTCAATGCGTTTTTTTTTTCTTATTTAATTACAAGAAAAGTTTATACAGAAACTATGTAGAAACTTACTTATGTTCCTTTCTAAATTAGACATTGTTTGCTTCAGATTGTCGACTTTACTGCAAGTTTCATTCAGCGTGTCTTGGAGTTGCTGTTTATGTACATCAGTCGTCTGTTTAACCGCTTTCAGTTCAACCTTCCTCATATTGAGCTCTGTTATTTTTTCTTTAATTTTAGCCATCTGCTCATTTATTTCTTCAGTACGCCTAAAATAGTAGTTATAATATTAAAATTTTAAAATAATTTTAATTTTAATTCACTGACTTGCTCTTGTTTTTAATTTCTTCGCTGATTCGTTCACAATTTTTCCTATTGTTTGCAATCTGCTTGCTTAAGGTGTTCAACTCGTTGTTTTTCTTATTCAACAAACTTTTGTGGTATAAGAGTTTCTGTTGGAACCCTGTACTCTCCACTTCTTTGGCTTCGCAGTCCTCTTTAATCCGTTCTATTTCATTCGTTAAACGCCTAGGAAGTGAAGCAAATAATTGATTTGTTTATGATGATAATAAAATATTACTGAGGACAAGCTGTTTACTCATTTTTCGTTTGGAGTATCTCACGTTGGCTTTCTGCTTTATCAAGATTATCCTTGTGGTGCTGTATGACTCGTTTGTTCTCCTCAAACTGAGCCTGAACTTCGTGAAACTGTTCTTCCAACTCTTTCACCTATAATATATTAAAAAAATAAAATTGGTCGATTAAAATTAGTTTTCCTTTTAATTACATAAGACCAATATAAGCAATTCTGCAAATTTCTCTCTTCAGCAAGGAGTTTCTGAAATTCCATGAAGAGCTCGAGCTTCTTCTGATATTCTAATATATCCCTGGAACCATCAGTGGCTGCCTAGAATTAATTTGAGTTTATTATATCCATATAAAAATATATTAGCCTAAAACTTGTAAATGGGAAAATGTAATAAAAAAAAAAAAAAAAAAAAAAAAACAAACGACTCTTTACATTTACCCCCAAACTCTTACTTTATTTTAAAGTGCGCAAAAAAATGTCCACAAAAATATTAGGAAATTCATCTCTAAAAACTACTGCATCAACTTGATTAAATTTTTAGGAAAATTTCGCTTCAATATTTTTGCAGACTTTTTATATGTATAATTTCTTTTCTTTATTGAAAGATCAATCAGTTATAAGAACATTTCTGTAAGAAATTAGATTATTTTAGATCGATATTAATTTTTTTCAACAATAAAGATCATGTTTATAAAAGTTTACTGGTTATAAATAATATCAATTCCTTTGACAATTAGATCTGATGTATTTGATACTTTTTATAAACCCTCTGTTAGTTTGAGTCAACGATAAATTTTATTTCCTTTAACCTGTTGACTGCGTAAAATGCAGCACGGTCTGTTCTTCTGGGTGCGGTAGACGCACAATTTGTTTCTTTACATTTATCTGTTTTAAACTCTCCCATCAATTCGCCTGCGGGCCTTAAATTGGGGAAAACAACTAAATTACATTTGTCTGAGTACCAGGGCACAAAACGCACAGGGGCAACGAAGAGCCTGATAAATTTAATAAACTTTCTATGAATTGCCTACTTCATTTAGTTTAAACTGCATGCAATTTTTGCATCATGTATGGATTGGATAAAGCAATAAAAAAATCATATACACTATTTTTAAGTACCAGAGGGTTATTTTACATGAAAAAAAAAAAAAAAATGGAGAGGCATAGGGCACTGTTAACATGTTAATAAAAGAATGAATTTCGAAGATTTGGAGGTAAAATAAAAGACCCACATCTTTGAATGATCGATTAGAATACTCAATATTTTTACTTGTTTTTTTCGTTCAGTTAAATCCTTCAGTTGAGGAATTCGTTCGTTTCTTAGATTGGAAACCTGTTCAGACACTAGTTCAATAAGTGTAGCTTTTTTAAACAAAGAATACAACTCCTTGGGTGTAGCTGTTTTCAAGAATGTTCTCGATGTATCTTGATTGAGGATGCAAAGCGGGTTGCTGACTTGAATATTGAATCGGAGAAGAAGCATTTTTAAATCGCTACTTTTTAAAGGTACTAATGAACCTGCAAATAAAAACATGCATTTCATAACCTCTTATTCGTTTGGATGTAATATTATGACGGTGTTTGTCTCGAAAGTACACCTGTTGCAAGTCTTAGCTTATAGCTGGACGACCCATTTTCAGTAATGTTTCTTACAACTGTGATTTCATCGCCATATTTACTTCGTTCGAACCCTTGTAAACCTTCATTTGACATCGATATTTCAATTGTACTTTTGTGCTGGCCACTTTTAATCAGTTCTAATAGAAAAAAGAGAAAAAATTTGTTATTAAGAAACGATTAAATAATCTAGCATGAGCTTACGATTAAACGATTTTCCTCTGTTGGTATCAGCAGTGCGGCCACCAAGCCCAACTACAAGAGCGGTCAAAATAGCACTTTTCCCACTTCCATTTTTACCACTTATGAAGTTAATTTTATCACCGAAATTAAATTCAAAGTTGGAATGGCACATGAAGTTTATAAGATGGACTTTTCTGATTTTGCCACATAGTTTCTAGAAATGAAACATACATTGAAGCAATAATAATAATAATTTTAAAAAATATATATGATATAATATAAAATACCTGTTGGGTGGTAGATAATACAGGTGGTATATTCTCTTTCGAATGTGACACTTTCAGCCGTTTTGAATTGACATCAGGACAATTTGCGTCGTTGGTACGCTTTGCATTTTTGCTTTTTTCCCTCTTCCCATTTGCATTGACTTGTCGGTGATCCATTAACAAATTTAAATTCTCATCCATTGAACTAAAAACAATAAAATCATTTTATTAATCTTAAAACAGTTAAATTTTATAGCTAAAAACGTAAACCTGATAGCCTGGAAAGAGCACCAAAGAAGCAAATTTTTAATATATTCAGGTGGAATTTATAAGAGAAAGGGAAAACATTCTTTTCGGTATTATTTGTCCACACTTATTTAATAACACAGAAAAAGACAACTGATTACTTAATTAAAATAAATAATCGAAATGAAAGCCACCTAATGAAATATAGAACGACCTACAGATGAAGATAGTAGAAAACTACAACACATAAAAAATAATAATAATAATAATTAGGCCAAGTTTGTTATTAAAAACTTTTTTTTTTGTCAATAAAGAACTGGTGTTTCGTTAATTGGCCCAACGAAGGCACACACAATAGCACAAACACTAGACACCGCAGAATAAGAAAACAAACACTTTACCTCCAAAATTATTTATAGACAAGACTCGGTTCTTATGAAAACGAAACTAAGGAAATGAGGGTATAGAGTCTGACAGTGATTTACCTAATTTTAATTTTTTAAAGTGAAGAAAATAAAAATAAATAATTAAAACACTTATGCACATCTAGAGAAATGTGTATATTTAAAACAGAACAAGAAAAAGTAAACATGTATGCCAGGAGTTATATCAAGAACAAAAAGGCAGCTAAGGCCGGGACATCACAACTTTAAGACTTAACCACCACGATCCAGCCTTCTAACGATAAAAAAACAATAAAAATCATTGTTAAAACAAATTGGCTGTCAGCGGGCCAGACTGAAAGAGAGGCTCTCACATATCAAGAACACTGTCAATAAGTATCAGAAGGTCTGACTTGTAGAAGAGGGGACGTCTTCACCCAATTAAGGATGAGAGGTTGACACACAGGCACCTTTATGTCCGAAGGGGGAGGAAAAAAAAGTGGCCAGCATCAGGGATAATGGGTCGATGCTCCCAAATAGTTGAAGCGAGCTATTCCTTGATTCCAAATAGAGAGAGTGTAGGAATGACACCCGATGTTAGAATTGCTTGAACACCGCAGGGGTGCAGATTGATTATCTCAGGTTCAGTTCTCGTGCAGACAGAATTCTATAGTATGAAATGCTGAGAGTTTTGTGACCCTAGATTCAAGAGTGGACGTATTTATTGGCACGAATGTGAACTGTTGTCTGCGTAAATTAAACATGAATTATGAAAGACAGAAAAATATTCATGCCAAAAGGCTTAAGTTTTATGTCAAACTTAAGAAAATAAGTAAGTAAAGTAAAGAAAAAACAATACCCATTGTGTTATGAATAACACTCATATTGCAGTAATAAGTACCTACAGAAACCATGAGTCTGTAGTGGTTCCGTTTAACTTGATGATTAATCAAATCATAAAAAGAATATTGTTGTCCACTTAAATTAAACAGGACTTACAAGCAGAAAAATATTCATGCAAGGAGTTAAGGCTTAACTTTTATGTCAAAAAAGCTGTTCAAAGTGTCAGAACGATAATAACCCTCATAATAAAGTAGTAAGTACCTACAGAAAAGTACAGTACTATATAGGAAGAGCGTACCATGGGGCTGTACTAGCTCCGCTTAACTTGTCGATTAATCAAATCAAAAAGAATACTGTTGTCTATTTAAATTAAACATATTAAACAAAAAATACATAATACAGACATTCATGTCAAGAATTAGCCTTGAAAGCTTCAATTCTCTACCAGCAAAGGACTTTATCTTTAAGTGGCAGATTGATAACAACATATACAAGCCTTATGTTATGAATAATTGTAAGCTTTACTTTTTTTTCAAAACTTTGATAATTAGTTCTGGGATGTGTCAATTACCTGAATGCACTGTGAATACAGTAAATAAAATAAAGACGCTCTCTGTTCAACAAACTGTGTCTCTCATTGTTTTTTATGTTAGACAAAGATCCGAATTCGGAGAAGTCTTATGTTCCCTGATTCCCTCTACTGTCGTATGAGTATCAACCGACTCACACTCAAGAGCGAGGGAAACGGTTAAAAAGGCTACTCAAAGGTTTTCGTATTATCATCTGCCGTCCTTGTCATTGGGCTGTTTAGGTTATAGAGCCCACCAGAATGTGAATGTGTTTATCAAAAGGGCCCGGAAGATAGTCACATTTGTCGGAATTTTCCCTTTCCATTAACGGATCTGCCCCAGCCTGAAGATCCTCGGCTCAGATATTTAATGAGATGCTTTTCTGCCCAAATTGCAGCAGCATATTGATCGTCGAAGAATATTTGGGACATCTGAGGTACAAGTGCAGGTCCTGCCCTTATATTTTCAACATCTCGAAGAGAAATTCGGAAAGGATTTATCCAAAATTAAAGGTGGGTTCGATTTTTTAAAAATATTTTTTTTTAGATTAGTGCAACATTTGTGCATGCCAATTCAAATGATCTTTAATAATTCCAATTGTTCAATATTTTTATAGACAAGTTCATTTTTCCAGACATATTTAAGTTGGTTTTTATACAAAAGTAGTTTGCAAATGACAACACCATTTACTGCTGGGTGAGCAATGTGGGTGGAAGAATTGCATGAACCGCCCTTTTCACTACAATGGTTTTTTTGTTTAATGATTTTATGTTTTCCTTATTAGCCTTAGAACTGTGTGTATTTGACGTTGTAGGGGAAGTGAACTGACGGGAATTGAACTCATGACCTTGGGATCTAAAAGCCGAGTGTATCACATTGAAAACTTGGCTATTGCCTCTAGCTTAAAAGCTAACCAGATTGTGCGTTGACCGACCTTTAAGGTTGGGCCACACAAAATGCATTCTGTCATGACAAACAGCAGGATCATGACTGCATCATCCGCAGGTGATATGCGACAAGTGATTTAGTTGCATGAAATCACAAAATTGATGAGCAGTCAAGCAATAATCATGGATGAGGAAACTGAAAAACCAATAGAACACACCCATATGACTGTTTAGGGAACTAGGAAGGTACATTAAGCCATACGGTTGCATTGCCTGGGGAGCACAAACCCCGTTTCCTAATATTCATCATCATCGTATGACTGAAGTTCTCGACACAGATTATAGTATTTTTCAAAGCATTCTCACCTGTAGTTTATTTCATGAACTCAGCTTATCTTTATTTTTTAAAAAGATAGTTCCTACTCACAGTTGTTTTCAATGTTCCGGATTTCGAGCCTATGCTCATCATCAGGATGAAGGAGTTCCACAACCACGACTCTCTGAATTGCAAGGCTGCCCCCCTCCCTGGTGTTCCCTGGCCATCTCTTTTTTTCCTACTACATACAAGAAGAAGGAGCACTTGCTCATCATCCTAGCTCAAAGTAGACATTACAGTACACAATATGCAGAAATTGGATTATTAAAAATTATTTATTACTATGAAAAAATTTTGTCGCAAAACATATACAGCTAATTGGTTTGGAGCAGCTTCTGTCACTTCCTGTGTGTTTTCAATACACTGACTGCTGTGACAGATCATCAGATCGCTACTGGCCTCGACAAATTACGTTCCGTGTCCAAGCCTTTATGTCCACAAAGTATGTATTCTCTTTAGAAATTGGATTAAATATTTTGATCATTTTTGAAAATTTTGTCTTACTATTCTTGCTGTTTTGGTCTAAGACACATTTCAACTTTTTGCCATTCCCAGTGGATTTGTTCGGATTGCGCGGTCACTATTTAAAACAAACAATGAAAAAAATTAAACTCAACTTTTAAATTATAAAAATAATTTACAAGTACCACATACAAATGAATACTGAAGTTGGTTTGAAACCGAAATGAAGAAGACCCAAAATAGTGAGGTAGGCAGGCCACAATGATCAAAAACGACCAAATTAAATCAACATTCATTTCTTTGATTCTGCCTTACGGTAAAGGGATATTCTCCGATAAATAATTGATAATGAAAAATAACAAAGAAAGAAGTGGGGAAAATGCTGAAATGCATATTACCGACCAAACAGCAAGGGTAGGCAGACCGAAATAATTTTTTAAAAAATTAAACACAGTTTTCCTCATTCCTGCTTCCCGGCCAAGAGATATAATTTCATCTTACTGTTTAAAATATTCTCATTTATCTGACTTGGCATTTTACACTATTGTGATATTCTTAGTTTTCTCTTTTTATTCTGTTCCACTTGTTGCATACTCCATGTGTATTATCTGTTTAAATCTAGTCAGATGAGTTTGTTCACCAGTCTTTTTCTTTGATATTCGTTGTTGTTGGGCAAGAAGCATGGTGCATATTTGGGTTTCGATGAACACAAGCGACTAGGCTTTTAGTAAAGTAATTCCTGTCATACAGAAGGCTTAATGTCCAAATTCCCGTTGGATGACATGGATGAGGGGGCTCTTTTGGGATTCGTACCCCGAACTGTTAGCACGGCAAACACAATTTGGTCAGAATTCAGTTTACCTTTCATTTTGTCAGATTTGCTGCCGTCTCATTTGATTTTTTACAAAAATTTGTAATGGATTTCTTGTACTTCTGGCTTTATTTGACCATTGCTTAGCCTCTCTATTCTTTTTTTTTTTTTTTCCATTTTGGCCATACTTAAATTACGCTGGGTGAAAAATGCGTAGCGATTGCAAAACAGGCAAAGAAACTTTGCCTTTGAATTCTTAATTTTTTTCCGACAACTATTAGAAATAAGAATTCATTGTCAATTTTATGATGATAAATTCTTTTCCAAATATTTTGTAATCAATTATATCACTAGTGATGTTTACACTAACAGTTAATCACTTAACAACAACACAGTGGGGGCAAACATCATAATTTCCTTTTTCTTTCTTGTATTATAATTATATAAAACATGATAGAGTTGAGATGATTACTCATTCACTCCTAATTACATCATTCAGTTGTTTGCATTTCACTTTAAATGCAGTGTATTTAAATGGTGTGTTAGGTTTGTTCGTTTGAAAACATTTTTTTTTTCATTAAACAATAATCTGCTGAGACAACTATTTTTGTCCAGTTATACTTATAATAAAACTGATCAAAGAGAAAATACTTAGAGGAAATATTTTTAAATGGATTTACATGCAGTATCGAGCAGTTTTCCAGGATTTCACAAGAACTGATAATTCAATATCAGCCACATGTGGTAAATCAAATTGTCAAACAAACTAAATTCTACATTTAAGAACACATTGTGTCTATTATAATTTAGAGCAATTAAAAGACTTTTAAAAAGTAAAGGATTCAGTTTTTTCCTATAGGAAGGCTAAATGTCCAAAAATTTTACAAGGAATACACAGGAATTTGAACCATGCACCACCACCTTGGCAATTACAAGTCATTCCCTCTCATCACTTAACCACTGCAGTCCCTTAATGACTAACCTTTCAGTATATTATCAATATTTATTTATTTTTTGATCCAATTTTATTCAGTTGTACTTTGAAGAATTCTATTACGGTCCACATTTTGTTTGATACAAAATTGTTATAATTGCAAAAAACATTTTTTATAGAGTTAATGTTATATATGTTTGTATAAAAAAACAATAAGATTAATTTTATCTCAAAAATTAGGCTTGATTGGAAGTGTAAACTTATAATTAAACTGTTTTTTAATTGTAGGAAATAGATGACGTTCTTGGTGGTTCCGCTGCCTGGGAAAACGTTGATGCCACTGATGAAAGGTGCCCAGTCTGCAGCCATCCTCGGGCTTATTTCATGCAGATTCAGACGAGGTCTGCTGATGAGCCAATGACCACTTTCTACAAGTGCTGCAACGCTTCTTGCGGACATCGTTGGAGAGAGTAAAATTGAGTTTTTAATGAGATTCCCTCAATTTTTAAATAATGTGAAAGGCCTGAAGACAGCCAGAAACTCCAATCTTCAAGAGAGAAATTGTATGGCGAGATTAATACAAATCGGCAGTGATAAATCCGTTGATACCGCTGTCGATTTGTTACAAAAGGGGCGTCTTATTGCGATACCGACTGACACTATATACGGCATCGCTGCTGACTCTCAGAATCCTGAAGCTGTGAGAGCTCTTTACGATCTCAAAGGAAGAGACCTTTCAAAGCCGATTGCAGTGTGTGTGGGTTCGGTTGGTGATATTGAAAACTGGGCTGAAATTGATAAACTCCCACCAGGACTTTTAACAGATTTGCTCCCAGGACCTGTTACAGTACTCTTAAAAAGGACTTTAGTTTTGAATCCGAGCTTGAATCCTGGGATACAAAAAATTGGCATTAGAATCCCGCAATGTCCTTTTATACAAAAGGTGTCGCTAAAGTTTGGCTCTCCTATTGCGCTCACTAGTGCAAACTCCAGCAACGAACGAAGCACGTTGTTGCCTCAAGAATTCAAACACCTTTGGTCAAAACTCGATGCGATTTTTGAAAATAAAATAAAAGGAACAGTTAACAGCAGCAGGGCGGGCTCGACCATTGTTGATTTAAGTGAGCCAGGAATATTTTCAATCGTCAGGGAAGGAAGCGCTTTGACTTCGACAGTCCAAACTTTACTCCACCACAATCTAACAAGTCAAAATGAAATCCTTTTTCGAGAGAAAGTTTGCAAAGACAAGGGAAAAAGCAGAAAAGGAATCATTGACGAATGAGCTCAAATCGCGGATGGAGGATGTTATATTGAGCAAAATAGACGGCGATGGTGCTTATGTTACTAATGATGAAGCTGGCCTCTCACTCTGTACGATTCTAGAGGCAATTTTTATCCATGGCATCAAAGAGTCAATAACGGACAGAGTGGTCACGATCATGGGCGACCCTGACGTGATGCCCACTCCAGAATTCTGGTCTCCAATGCTGCTCTTCACACACAGAAACATTATTGAACAGGTAATTATTCCAAAATAAAAAAAAAACTGACAAAAATTAACAAATAGATAAATTACATCATGTTTTATTAATATGTGTTTACAATAGTCGAACCACTGCAACATAGTTTAGATATTCAGATAATGTAATGGTTGTTTTATTTTTTCTCTTTGCACTCTAAATTGTAATCAAGATAAATTTTATAGCTTGATCATCCTGATCTGTATATTCCTTAAGGTTTCGTCTTCAGGCATTTTTTCTCCATGTCATTATCATCTTCAGATGAATGACCACTGAATTGTGTCTGACTGATTAATCAGGACATTAGGGGCAGTCAAGCTACTGGTTAATCACCTCACCACATTTCATAATTATTTCAGCATTAATAACTACATAAATTCAGAAGACTCGTTTTCTACACTTTACTCCTACAACCTGATTTGACCACTTTGTCAACACTTTTTCTTTATAAACTGATGCATAGTCCACATTGTGTGATGTGCATGAGCAATTTTCCTATGTAAATAGAAATGCAGATTAACAGTATTAAAGCAAACAAATGAAAACTGGACAACCTGTCTAGTTACATTCTAAATATCACTTTATTTTGTTTGTTACATAGCATTCCTGATTTTGACTTCCAGATTCTCACTTGAAATTTTCTTATAATCTGATCACAAAATGATTGAGACAATATTGTAAAGACGCCTTTTCTACCTATAAGTATTATTGTACATAAAATCTTTTTTTGTGGCCCTATTAAAATATATAGTATAAATAAAATAAACAAACTAGACTCTGCCTTTTTTTTTTAAATTATTTGTGACCTTTTTTTAAACTACAATATTTATGGGAGGGGGGACAAATAATAATAAAGAAAATTGATATCTCTTGTTAACTTTTTTTAATAGTACAGACATGTCTTAAAAATATTTTAGTTCTTTTTCCTTTTTTACAGGTACATCAAATGAAACAAATAAATACCGATGTAGGACGTTCTCGAGCTTGGTTAAGAGTTTCACTTAATGATGGATCATTACTAGCTTACATGGAATTGATTTATAAGCAAAATAAAAGCTTGGCACGTTACTACAATAAATCAGCATATTTAAGAGACTTAGACTCGATTGGATTGGCCACGAACATTCTTCAAAGTCTAGGACAATTCGCCTTTTCTTTCCCAGTCAATTCGTCGATTCTTAATTATTGGCCGAACGCTCCTTTGCTGTTGGCAGGGCTGTGGACGCCTCCGATGAAGTACTGTCCCGTGTCCACAGGCTTGGATCTTGCCAAGAACCTGCCGTTATCAGGTGAAGTTGAGTCCATTTCGGAGCTGATACCTCATGACATTTCCGCAGTTGCAAATTCTGAATTGGACGAGGACGAGGCTTTGGAAATACTGCTAAACACCCCGATTGAAGGCAGTCCGTTACTGACCCGTTATGAAAAGGAACAGAAACAATATTTAGATAGTGAGAGCAATGAGAGCTGCGATGAAGGATCGGCCAAACCTACAGAAAATTTCATAAGCACAGAGGTAAAAGATGATGATAAAATACAGGTAGAAATTAAACAAGAAGAGAACACAGTTGAACAAATTGAGGAACCTTCTAATGTTGATGCTGAGCCAAATGAAAATAAAATTGAGCCCGTAAAGGACATCAGTACTGAGAGTTACGAGAAAATCCTTGATAACTACAATCCACGATCTAATGCAATATACAAAGAATCTAGCTTAAGAGAATTTTTAGACAGCCAAGAACCATCTTCTGCTGAGTCACTTGATGAATCAAATAAACATGAAATCAATGAGGTAAATTTAAACATTTTAGATTTTTTTTTTTTTTAAATTTAAACCTGATGTTAATATTTTGATAGTGTAATTCTATTATATTTTAAATTACATAAAACTAATCTTATCATTGTATTTATATTTACAATTACTGTCAAATTCCTTCTGGCTTTCTTAACTTATTTACACAGGATATAGATTCTAACTTTGATGTTCAAAGTGCAAAGCAGAATGTGTAATATGTCAGGATATGTGACAAGGATAATTGAACAGGATTTATGTTTAAAGGGCAAAAATAGCTTTTCTAGGTTATTTATTTATTGTTAATGTAAGTAGTAACCTAATAAGTGATTATTCTTTTGACTGTTTAACTTTCCTGAACTGTTGTGGACGGATTTATACATTCCCATTTTCAGTTGCCAATGAATTTTTATCACATAAGAATCGCTTGCGCGTTTATCACATCTAAAAAAAATCGTAATATAATTTTTGTTGTTGCAAGACAAAGGAAAGCCATCTGCTATGGAGAAAAACGTTTTCTTCTTCCTATCTCTGAAACTTTCCAATCCATTTTGCACACTTTCACAAACTGAAAAGGATATTACAATAGACGAAGGATAAGGGACTAAGGTGTGAGTAGTAGGGCTAAGCGACTTATATTAACAATTGTACTTGGGAAAAAAATGTACCCAAAAAAATTATTTGGACTGTCATGATCATCAGGTTTAAATAGAACCAGGCATCTTTTTATCTACAAAATGAGCAATAACAATGACGTATTTTTATTTGAATTTGACAAAAACAATTACTTTACATTCAGAAAAACCCAACGGAGGAATACATTGGAGGGTAAATTAAAAAAAAAAAATAAATAAATAAACATCACAAATTTAAAAACATTCTTTGGATCTTGAAGAACCCCATGATGATGCTCCAAAGTTAAGCTTTTATTTTATTTTTAACAATTTAGGAAATGCCAGAAATTATATTTTAAAATAAAAATGGTTTATTTGAAAATGGTATGTGTATAGTTGCAAAAAATTTTATCGTTTATCATCAATTTAAAAGTTGTTCTGAGTAAATGCAATTTTTTAAAACATTTTTTGCATAAAACAATAAGTTACGATTAGGAACTTTTAGTTGCAACCTCAGCTCATAAATGTTTGTTTTAGATGGGCTTTGAGGTGATAGATAAGTCGACACTACCATTGAATAAAGAGGTGATTTTCAGTCTTTAATATTTTTTATCTTAACATTAATAACCTTAATAATCATTTTGATTAACCTCAATATACATTTTCTTAAGGATATGAGAGTATTTTTAAAAATACTGACAGGAGGAGCGATCAGCCAAGAGGCTGGTTTAGATTCACAGCAGTTTACTTGCAAAAAATGCGGCATCCTGATCGGACTTAGCCACAAGAAGCCAAAGTATAATTAACAATTTTAGCAATCGATTTTTTGTCTATAACATGGTTTTTTAGGGTGTGTGCTTTTACATGTTTTTACTATTGTGAAGAATGCTTCGACGGGGTACAAATGAAAATTCCAGCCCGTATTCTCCACAACTGGGATTTTGCAAAGTACTTTGTTAGTGCGTCGTCGCAAACGTTTCTCACGGATGTAATCAACCATCCTTTGTTGGACATAAGGAAAATAAATTCCAAAATTTACCTTGCCGTTGATCAGATAAACGATATCAGGGTAATTAAATAAAATTCAATTCTGTCATGATTTAGTGGAAATGCAGTTTTAGCTGTTTTCAGAAACTAAGGGTGAAGCTTAATCTTATGAGACCATACTTGTCGACATGTCACGATTCCATGACAAATGTCATTAAACAGTTGGTTTGGCCGAGAGAGTACCTTTATGAACACGTTCACCGGTATTCTGTCTCAGTAAGTAGAGTATAAAATAGAAATTTATAATTGGCTAAATTCCTAAATTTTCTGCCAGGATCTATACGATTTGGACACGGGCAAACTGAGTGCCGATCTCAAAACAGCAGTTCACCTTTCAAACAGACACATAAAATCATGCGAACTGTGCAACCAGAAAGGATTCATTTGCGAACTTTGTAACAACAAAGAGCAATCGCCTGATCTGATTTTTCCTTTTGATGATAATACTCACAGGGTAAGTTAATGTTTGACAAATGTTTGCCGGCTGGAGGAAAAACTTATTCACTGATTTTATTGTTTTAAATATGATTATTGAAAAAAAATAATACTTTTTTAGTGTCAAGTTTGTTGCAACGTTGTGCATTTGGCTTGTTACCAAGAGCATAAGGAGTGTCGCAAGTGTAAGCGTAGAAAGGACCATAAGGCGAAGCTTGAGAGACTTATTTCTGAGGAAAATAGCTGATGCCCAAATGTACTATTAATATAAATAAAAAAATCATGTATAAAAAAAGTGCCTATGTAATAAATAATATAAAAATTTATTTCTTATTAACTTTTTTTTAAAAATATAAATTCATGTTAGTGTATTTTTGTAAAAAAATTTGTATTTATGACATTATTATGCTTATCTGTTAATTTACATTCTATTATGAATTGTTTTGTTCTTGTGTTAATGGATTAATTAATAATAAATATTAAGTTAAGAAGTGATCTGTGCAAAGAAATGTGAAAAGACTTCATTTATTAATAAAAACAACCAGTTAATATAATAAATATTTATTTTCTCAAATAGCATGATGTAATATATGTTAAAATACTCTCTTTTTCAAAATGTACAGTATGCAGGCAACAAAAAATCCAAAGCCAAGGAGTAAAAGTAGTTTATCCGTAAACTGCCTCCTTGAATATTTTGCTAATAATTTTCCTGACTGAAAAAGGACACTTTTCGTCTCTTGTAATTCTTCATTTGTTCCCAATACCGTAGTCGACGAGTTGGCTGAAAAGTACTCAAAGCTTTTCAAGATCATCTTTACGTTATAATATCGGACATACCGAGCGTGTTAAGAGTGTCGGCGCTCAACTGGGTTGTGTCAGAGAGGTGCCTGCTGATCGATAGCAGCTGCTCAGTGATCCCAGATGACATTTTCAAAAAATTCGCTTTATCTTTCTTCTGCCTGAAATTAACTAAGTGCTTTACAACAGTTACAGCGTTCAACAGTTTTTGTAAGGTTTTAAAAGATACCTTTGCCGTAGGTGGGTGCCCTGATTGGATACTTGGAAAAGTTCATCTTTCCCACTCTTGTCTATTGCCAACATACACGCTACATTTGCTTTCCTAAACATGCTGAAGGTGCTGTAAAATGATTTTATATTACAGGCAGAGAAGATTAGTTTTGTAGTATCAAACCTCCCCTTAAGAGAACAAGAACAAAGAATGATAAGTTTTTAATTTCCCAAAGATCAACAGATTTAGTTAATGGCTGGGTTATGGTGTTTCCCTTAGGCACGACAGGGAGGTGGGCGAGTGAAAAAGCTTTTTATTAAGCTGTATTCTATTGGTATACATGTATAAATTTATTAATTATTTATATTATAAATAAATATGTTGGAAAAGTAGATTTAGTTTTCCATTTTTCCATGACATAAGTAATTGGCTGTTTCGAACTATTAATACTCATTGTTGGTTTGTTCTTTTTATCAAAAATAACTGATAAATACTGTTTTTTACAGAGACACATGCCAATATATTTTTAAATCATGTTATATTTTTTATATAATTTACTTGGGGGATGCCTGTTGTTGCCATGACTCCTGAATTCAGATTTGATTAAAAAATTTAAATTACAACACGTGGTAGGTCAGACTGGGAGAAAAGGTTCCAAGTTAATGCCAACTTTATCTGGTGCAAAGACAAAACCAAATATTGGTCAGGGGCTTTCATTTATGGAAGTAAACCAAAGACTACAATTCATTGGGCGGTATGATACTGTCTTTCAATTGGAGACTGTGGCTACTACACTTTGCCAAGATGATTAAAATGCTATTGTTAACAGAAGAATAGCCATCTACTCAGTCGACCAAGTGATGCTAATTACCACAAAGGTAGTAAAGTCCAGTCATTTGGGATTGTATTAGGGCGCTGTGGACATGGCACAGGGTCAACAAGGAGGGAGCAAAGGAAAGGTCAATAATGCTTTCAGCCTTTTGCACCATACCAAACCGCCCAAAACTCCACCAGATCATGGGTTAAAAATAAAGCCACAGTTGAAGAAAACTGAATGAAGACACCTATCGACCCTGAACTGATTTGTGACATACCCAAATGGCAAAAATGTCCATCAGGCAGATTAAAAATAAGACTTTCATTTGATGGGAATGTAGCCCAGGACATGGGCTTGCAAAAAAGTACATTATTTTGTCAAAAAATAGACAACTGCAAAACTCCTTAAGTAATTAGAACAATACTTAGAATGCTAACTGGAATCTGTACACTCCAGAGTATGTATAGATTCAGTAGGGCTCAAACTAGCATGGCAGATATTGCTAAGAAGAAAAAGAGACAACAGAACTTTGTGTGAAGGCTTTTGCAGGCTGAGATTCCTACTCTGAAGAAAGGAAAAGCACGAAGGATACACACAAGAGGCCTACGTCTTTTCTAATCTAATCTAAATAATATGCTTTAATATAATTTTGCTACATTTAATTTTTGAACATCTGAGGGACCGTGGTGATTGGTCAATTTGATCTATCTGAACCATTTTACCACTTCCATGGTGAATCATTAGTGATAGTAAATATAAAGTTTTGATAGACAAAAATAGGCTGGTCATGATAACTGGTAATCAATGTCAATTAATTATGTAAATTTTTAAGTCACTTTAATATGCCAATTGGCAAACCTTTTCACCTAAAGTATTGTTCCTTCCTATTTGCAGCATCAGATATGATCTCTTCATTCTGTCGTTCCTTTCCGTAGACTTCGAGTTCTTCAATTTGATAACGAAGTGTAGAGAGCTTCGACCTGCCGTCAGCGTTGAGTTCGTTTAAGACTTCCAGCGGTCCCATACAGTTGTAAATATCCTTCAACATTTTCTCTCTGTTTAATATTGAATGCCTCTTCCAAATTTGGTATTGGGATTTGTACCTGGATCAATGATTTTAGGGACAAATCACATTTAATAATGTCACTTCTCAGTTTGTCCACATAGAGCTGGTCGATTTCCATGACTATATCTCCTCCGGATTAACTTCAGACTAAAGGTTCGTTAATAATTAATTATATTTTAAAATTGTAAATATCCTAAATTAATTACAATGTTAAAGTGAAAGCACAACATAACAAAATGTCAAGAGTAGGTTACGCTGAGGTTAAATGAATATCTCACATTGTGCATCATAAATGTTAGCCTGTTCACCAAAATGACCAACAAAACCAATAACAAATTTATTGACAATTTTATATTTACATATTTTTTCTTAAAATTTGTTGATTTATTCAAATTAATTGTTTTAAGTATTGCATACTATAATAGTGTAAATTTTTTAAAAAATGTATTGCAACTTGTGGTTACACAGGAAAAAAATCTGTTAAGATTAATTAATAAATTTTGAAAAATATGAGCACACACGTGAATCATAATTTGTTATAAAATTAAATAAACACCATTTTAAACGTGCAATGAAATACAATTGTAATTTAACACAATCAACCAAACACACTGAAGATTGTGTGTCTGTCCGACCAACCCAATGAGAATAAGCATGTTATGATGATTGGTAAAGATAAAATTAAGATTCAACAATGGGGGGAGTTCCCAAACTGTGGTCCACTTGTCCACATCGAACTTCGAGGGGAATTAATAATTGTACAATAAATAAATAAAATTAAAAATAACTGGCTGAACCACTGAAGTGACTACTAACATAAAAGATAAAATGACGGATGTCAGTAGAAGTCATTGTGTTCCGACAGACATGTTTTAGTTATGAAACAAATGAAAGTCTGAAGAAATGATTTTTGTAGATCGACCTGCAGATAATCAATGTAGATTTCAAATTTTTTATAAGGTCTTTACTAGGTGAAAGAAAAACAAAAGTTTCGGGATCACCAAGCTTTCGGCAACATTATGTTGCCATCCTCAGGGCCTATTATATAAGATAAAAAAATATACATAATTAATATAAATACAACAATTAACAATTAAAAATAATGCATACTTTCCCACTTTTTTTGTTAATTGTTTAAATGTTTAATTATATCAAGTGCGACCATTTAAATCAAGACTTTTCACAATAAGTGACTAAATGTGAAGCTTTCAAGTAAATACGAATGTTTGATAAACATTACTTCAGACTCCACTTTGAAATTTGCCACAACTTAGGTGAATCCAGATTTTCTATCCGTTCAGCCCCCAAAATTAAATACTGAAGGTGTCTAGATGCTGAACTCGACATCGGTCTCCAGCTAGCAAAAATTAAACTCTATTAATTCTTTAATGATTAATGTTCAAATTATTACTTTTGAATTCAACTCAAGTTTTAGCCCTACTTATTGATTACATCCAATTTGTTTTTTTGAGTTCTGGATTTTTGTAGATAAGTTAAGTATGCTAATGGAACGTTTGTTTCCACCACGACTCAAAACCTTTGTTGCATACCAAAGTTTGCAATGTAAGTTTTACAAATAAAAAGAATATTGTGATTTTAACCTATAACCTTGAACCTATAAAGGTAAAGGTGTAACTGTCATTATTAAGGAACGAACAAAAAAAGTTTAACTAGTACTAAGGTTGTCGTTAATTTTGTAAGGACTTTCACTCTATTCTTCAACTAAGGAACACAACTCAGTTGTTGCAGGTCAATTTGCTGTGAATGGTGACCTAAAAGCCTTCCCTGCAGTACATCATGTGCTCAATGGGGTTGAGGACAGATGGAATATTCCCAGGTTTTCTAAACATTGATGAACTCTGCATCTCCGAGGTCTGGCATTTCATCCAGGAATCAATGACATCCCTGGTTGGAGGTTGTATTCATCGATAATTTCTTGGACATAACGGACTGCAATGAGGTTACCTTCAACAATATGGAGTCCAGCTCATTCTCCAGAGTAAATCCCATTATACTGCCTCCTCTAAACAGCACAGAAGGGAGCACAAATTGTATGCATCCCCTGTTCTCAGTGACTCTTCAGTGCCTGTTAACATTATCATCAGTAAGCATAACAGCAAATTAAATTTGTGTTCTTCCAGGCACTGGTTGCACCATATTCTCCTGGGTTGCTGGTAGTAGGTCGTTGCTGCAGGTCATCTCAAAGGGGCATACGATGTGAGGCCAACTTCCCACAAACAATTACAAATCATTTGTGTTGATAAAGTCTAATAATATTTCAAGATCTGGCTGTCAATATGGAAAGAGTTCTGTCTTGGAACAATGACAATATTTATTATTTCTGTTAGGGTCACAATGTGGCGAGATCCACTACCAGGCCTCCTATGGCACTACTCAGGCTAAAGCCCTAAAGCCCTAAAGCCCAGGAAACGACACTTAGAAACACCAACTGCCTATCCACGTGGCCGTGATGACGCATTCTCAAAATAATATTGCAAACTTTTGGTTCAAGATGATGTCTTTTCATGGTTAAAAGGAATAGAAATGGATTAAAATGAAGAAAAATTAAGAAAAGGTGTTTGTATACAAAATGAGTAATCTTCATCCTACTATCCTTAAGTAAATCCACTATTAAAAATGAGGATTAATAAATTTTTTGTTTTAGGTTTGTATTTGTTATTTTATTTTATCAAACTAATAAGAATGTATCAGTTAATTTAATTAAAATTAATAAAGTAAGAATAAAGTACAAATATGCCTATTCATTTTTGAGCTGTTTATATTGAATCAGTTTCCAGCGTATTAAGGCTAAACGTGTAGCCCTAAATAAATCAGCTGCCATGGGATATCATGTTTCATTTTACTCTATACAAATTTCATTAAAGAAAAGTACATCTCACCGTGAACTTAACAATACTATGATTAATGATTATTTGGAGATCGTGAGATTCGGTCTGGTGTGAGGTTTTAGAAAAACATTTTCGTGCCAACATTTCGATTTTTATTGAGATCATCTTTAGGGCTCAATAAAAAAAGAAACATTGGTACGATGAAGAATTTTTGTAAAAACTACGTTAAACCAGACCACATCTCATAATCTCCAAATAATCATTAACAGTTACTAAATACCACACAGTAAACATGTTTTTAAAAAAATCATATATATTGCTTAGTCAAACTTTTTCAGATATATTTTTTCAATCGAGCGTCTAAAATTAAGTATAAGTGTTATTCACACAGAGAGTGAATGAGAGATGATTCAAGTGCTGATGAAGGAGGATCAAAGCTTATCTAATGTATTAGATAAGCATGTTTTATCTTTACAATTAAAAAGGCGCTGTAGGTTCGGGAAGCCTGTAAGATCAAAAAGTCTTGCGGGTTTCTTCCTTTTTTCGTGGGTATTTGAATTAATTTACAGAAATGAGCGCCGTGTCAACACCCGGCCACCTACGCCTTTTTCATATGGGAAATAATTTTTGAACAATTTAATAAAAAAAAAAAGTAAAGGTCAATTTTTGAGTTCAAATAATCTCTTGTATAAAGAGATTAACACTTAAGTAATATTTCATTAATTTACTGTCAACTTTTATAAAAGGCCTGGTATGTCTGATTATTTAGCATTTGTACTTAAATTTATTAAGCAGAATTGATCATTTCTAAAAGATTTAAACGTTAAGAACGTTTAAAATACTTGAAGATGCCAGCAATTCTGATTTAGTTCAATAATGACATGCAATTACGATTATTCGAGCACTTTTTAAACAGAATGAACTTTGTGTTAAGCCGTTATTGACTGTGAAGACCAACATAACTTTTTTTTAAACTTTATTTTTAAGCGAAGTTCTATTGTTCCCGTTTTGAAAGGCACCGAAAGAACAGAGAGCACTCGACTGAGACAGCTCTATTAACGCAGCCGCTGGTGTTTACCAAGGCTTCCTCTGATTAAAATCACGAGTATAATTTTTTTTTACTCATTCGTATTTCTTGTATGGGCAATATGTGTAAACGATAAAACGAATTTATGATTTGGCGAGAAAACCAAAAATCGTCGCGGTGGAAAATTGTATCAAATCGCTCCAATCGGATAACGACAATCAAATATTTGTTGGGAAAACTGACACTGTATTCGATTTTGCTGATTTAAGCTCGAAGAAAAAATCTGTTTACTCGTCTGCCAAATAGCCATCAATTATAAATTAGTTTCGTGTGGTCCAATTATTAATCTTACTACTCGAAACTATAATCAAATGCAGTGGGCCAGTTGTTGTTGTTGAAATGGGTAAAAAGCAAATTCTAACTTGGCTGTAAAAAGTTAAAAAAATAAGTGTGTGGTGTTTAGTGACCAATGAGTATTTGGAGATCGTGAGGAGCGGTCGATTCAGAAAAACATTTTTATCGTGCCATATTTCGAACATTACTGAGATCATCTTCAGATTTATAAACATCGTTTAAATTTTACAAAATACATGTAGGATGTGGAAAAGAAGTGAATTTATACAATGAAAAATATATTTTTTTTTATATTTAATCAAAGTATTTCTACTCACTCTTTGTGTTTGTGTTTTGTGTAATTGTGCCATTCTTGCGTGTCGTGCTGAGAGTGCCAGTAAGATATTGCTGTTTACATTGGATTTTAAAGGGGTGGGGAAGGAAGTCTGTATAGAAAAGACATTTTTGTATAAGGCGTCGGCTTCTTTGAAGTGGAAACCAGTTCCTTGAAATGGATAAAAAGCAAATTCTAACTTGGCTGCAAAAAGTAAATAAAAAGTATAGTGTTTAGTGACCAGTTAGCCGGTGATTATTCGGAGATCGTGAGGTGCGGTCTGGTGTGACCTAGGTTAAGAAAAACATTTTTTAATCGTTCACGTTCGAACTGTACTGAGATCATCTTCAGTTTTATAAACATTGTTTAAATTTTACAAATAAATGTTGGATATGAGAAAAAAATGAATTTATACATTGCTAGAAAATTTTAGAAAAAAATGAATTTATACAATGCTAGAAATTGTTGATTTTAAAATGAATAAATTGATACAAAGCTGAACAATTTTAGATTGAAAAAATTGAATTTATACAATTGAATCTAAAATATGTATAACATTTTATCCCATTAACTGAATCTAAAATTTTCTAGCATTGTATAAATTCATTCTTTTTTAAACACTAGTGAATAGTAAACACAGTAAAAGATTTTTAGAATAATTTAAACTAAAAATTTTGTCGTGTTCAAAATTAAAATAAATTTCGGTTGGATAACGTTAAATTTAAGCCTGGCGAGGATAGAAGGACGATAGTCAGGGATTTCTTAAACCTGCGCATTAAAGTTTGAACTATTCTTCGATAAGACAAGACTTCACAGCGAAGTTAAATAACTTATTGTTTTTTTAAAAAAAAGAAGATAATATTTATATAAAAGAACCATTGATGCAGGAACCACCGATAATTACGTAATCGATTTCTCCTTAACCAAGAGCCGATAATAAAAGCATGTTTGTGTTGATTTAGTGCGATAAATTTTCGGAATTGATAACTGTTTCATTTTATGTATGATTCAATTTAAAAAAAAAAACCGGTTAAAAATGTTAAAGTGTCAAGAACGTTTGAATTATTGCTGAAGTTTGATTTTTTGTTCTTGTCCTTTTTATCGGATTTTTATATTGATTATTTTCCTCAATTAGTGTCTAAGGAAATATAGTATTACGTATTATAAAAACGATCACGGAAATTTTATTCTATCGACCGACTTTCGAACATACAATGTGTACTCTTCGCCATGGTGACAGGAGAACCATTATAACAACTTAACAGGAGTTAGAATTTTTTTTTGTAATTCTTCTCAATGTCAAAGAAGAGAAATCCTTTACCACTTAGATCGAAGCTCGACAAACAAGACTGCCTTTCAGGTCAGTTAATTAAAAAAAATATATATAAACCAAACATGTCCGTTATTAATAATAAATTATTTCATTATCTCCAGCCTCGATCAGCAGCAGTTCTTCAGAAGAAAGTTTCGACGTCGGTAAGTTTTAAAATAAGTTAGGGTTGTAATTCTCGTGCTGTAAGTTGAGATAACCAACGGAATTGCGAAATAGAATTTTATGGCCATTTGAGGCTTCCTGATGGACTGAGCCTTTTCGAAAATCTTTTTCTTTAGTAACCTACAATGCAGGATCAAAAAGGTTCTTGTTTTTATTTGCGTGTAATAAAAAGTACGGGTTGATTGAACATGGTAGTTTTTCTTCTCCAGAAGGTTCGGTCTTCCGACCAATCCACTTTAGAGCGCTTCTTCCTAATTGTGTTTATTTACAAACACTTGTTGATCGGCTCCAGCTTGTTTGTGACAATATGAAACCGAATAAATTAACAACAATAAATTTGAAGATTGTAAATACTAATGAAAGAAAGAACCAAAAGTCAAAGCAAGATGACAACTACCGATTCAAATCGTCTCAATTTAAACATAAAAAATATGAAATTATTATACTGTTTTTTACATATAAATAAAACACTTGATAAATTGATATTAATGGATTATTAAATTCGATGAAAATATAAGACAAACACTTGAGAAGAAATTCCAAAATACGTTTTGATGAGACAAACCCAACGAAATTTGGCTGGATAACCGGAGACGATCAGTGCCACATAAATATTTTATGATTTTAATGGCATATCATATATCGAGGAAAGTGAAAATGATAAAATATACTGATCAAAATAACATAGCCATGGAACCATCATGGAAAATTTTGTTTTAGTTTGCACCGAATATTTTGATAAATCTCCCTACTAAGTTTATCTAAATACAGAAACATAGTGAAATAAAGACAACCCGGAATGAATGGGTGAATAGTTCTCATTAACAAAGAGGTCATATTTCGTCGATTAGCCGCAGCAATTGCTCTTAGCTTAAATGCTGTCACCGACTACATCAGTCGTTCTGTTCGTAAAATAGTCCAAAACCCAACTAGTTTTGGTGCAGAAGATATTTAAGAAGACAAAAAAACCTTTCGGAATGTTTAAAAACATCCTTTTATCTTAATGATAAAATGACGATTTAAAAAATACGTTTTTCATTATTGTAAAAATAAATTATTATTGGAATAAAACTCAAGTTTTTTTCGCTCAGGATAATTTGACATTTCATGAAGAGTGGCTTAACCTTTTGGAAATAACTTTAAAAAAATTATCTATCTGATTTTGACGTAATTTTAAATGATATACAAAGAAAGGCCAGATTAGAGGCTGTCGATTACAATAATTTTAAACTTAATTTTGGTCGTTTTCAGGTCATTTTATTCTTCATATCCTCGCGTTTTTGATACGTGCAGTTTCGCCGTTTTCAGGGTCACGAGTTAAAGGTTAAATGAGTCGACCTTATAACGACCTTACGCACTGCGACCAATATTGGTCTGTTGTACAATCTCCATCTCGAGAGTTCTTTTGTTAAAATTATGATTTTTTAACAGATCACTTTGTCAAGAGCTCCAAGTTTTCCTCTCTCAGGATCCTACATAAACTTTCGCACAAAGAGAGGAATTTTTCCGCTGTTTTTTCGTTCTTCTGACAACATCTGAAACGTTTTTATGCCTCAGGAATCCTGCTATCACTATAGTCCTAACACGCCCTAGGTTTAGTAGATCTGCCGTTAGTTTATGCGATGGTACTTCGAAGTTCTCCGCATATCTCCTAGAATGCATTCTCATTAAACCGAATTTTTCTTAGTTTCTCTTAGCGGTCAGGGATATAAGCAGGGAGAGACACCGAAGCAACCGACCAACATGATCGAAACGACTAAACCACAAGTTCTATTGCCGATGAAGAAATCTAAACATTTTTTAAAGCTTGCCATATAATTTCAACGGTAGACGAAATTTGGCTCTTTAAAAAAAATTGGCCAATCGATTAAAGCGGACTTTTTAGAAGGGAAGAAGGAAATGGGACCCCTTTCACAGAAAAGGTTGAAATTCCGGTTTCTCGTGCGTTTCCTGTTCGGCCAACGGTTAAAACACCAGTTAAACTATAACTTCTTTATTTCTCCAGGCTCAGTAGAAAAATAAAGAAAACAGAATAATAAGAAGAAAATAAAATAAAATAAAAAACAATACATATAATATATCTTTTAATTCTCTAGATCAAATTGTTTGATTCTTTTATTTTGTAAAGTAATGTAACTATTAAATAAACTAGAATCTGGATTTTCATCTTAGCCGTCTAACCAGTTTTTCATAAACAAGTTAAATAAATTGAGCTCACTAGGAAGAAATTTATTGCAAGGGAATTAAACCTGAATTGAAATGCCACTCCTGCGTTAACTTGGTCGTATAACTTCAATTTTTAATTTTCAAGTAATTTTTATTTTAAGGCGTAATAAAATAATTATTTCGAAATCGAGAAATGCGGTCTTGAAAGATGCAGGTTTAGAAAAAAAATCTTTATCGTGCAAACGTTTCGATCTTTATTCTGATCACCTTCAGGGCTCAAAGTCGTGTTTTCTGGATAGATGGGTCACGTTCGCAAATCGAAAAATATAAAACACGACACATAACCGTGACAAATCTACACAAAAAACACACTTTGACCCCTGAAGATGATGATCTGAATGAAGATCGAAACGTTGGCACAATAAAGGAAATGTTTTTCCAAACATACACCACACAAGACAGCATCTCCAAATAATCATTAACTGTCCCTAAATACTCACATATAAAATAACGTAATATTGTCTGATGATTCATGGTTTTACACCAGGAGGGGGGGTCTTGATTTATGTAAAATTTCGTTCAATTTGAACATTTATTTATGTTTCAACTTAAATAAACAAAATCAACACTCAAACTATTATACAATTATTGACCTCAAAATGACAATATTTATTATTAAATCCATTATATTTAATGGTCTATTGACCAAATTACTTCTTTACTTCCTTTAACTTATACCTTACTTAATCTTTCTATGTAAGGTTTTGGTTGGAACGAAAAAGTTAGTGTCATGAGCGGGATTCGAACCCACGACATTCGGCTAAAAACGCCCTGCTCTAACCACTCGAGCTATCGTGACTTATATCCATTCGGACACCAAATCCTTCAAAAATGGCAAAAAGATATGGGAAGTTAAGTGTCCGAGTGAATCGAATTCACGACAGCTCAAGTGACGGAATGGCGTATTTAGCCGAACGCCGTGGGTTCGGATCCCGCTCGTGGCTCTGCCGTTTTTATCTCAACCAATGCCATACATAAAGATTAATTGAAAGATGTTATTTAGTCAATTGGACTACGATGTTTTAAAAAAATTCTTAGGAGCTTCAACTTCACACCTCCCCACACTTAGGCACATAGCATAGTGCCAGTAAGTGTCTTGAACAACGCGATTTTAGATGGGTGTGAGATTTCTTTCTAAAAGGATTCCATAAATCATTTATAGCTTGTGTAGCTTCAGGGGTTTTTCATTAAATTGCACATTCAAAGATAACCTTGTTTAATCTATTATTACATGTAATGAGATGAATTTACAAATGACATGGATTGTGTATCGTGAGGGGAGTTAACAACCTTTGTTGTTCTCCCGACTACACGCGAGGACTAATTCTCGTTTAGTAGGTCGCGAGGCATCTGTTCTTCACTCGTGGGATTTTAAGGGCGGTTTCTATTGGATAAGGTTGGGCCAACTCGATTGGGGTGAGATAAGACTTTATTGTGGAAATAGAAAATGTTTCGGGGATTATTTGTGTTATGAGGAGGAGTATCGACTGTGGTTCTAAGGATATTGGATTTGGAAGGACTGTATTCTTTTTATTCGGAAGGTTTAGCCTCACGGTTCTTGTCCGGATTACCTGCAAAGCTCTATTAAAAGGGCCACACGTAGAAAAGACCTAGTGGTTCTTGTGCCGATTGTTTTTAGTATTGTCTTGTAGATTGTTAGTTTGATTTTCGTTGAAACGTTAGATTTGCATGACAGTAACCTGCAGAGTGGTCCAAAACGCTGGTTTTGCGCCTGCCAATTTAGTCATGCTTGTGGGTTCCATGTTATTCTTTAGTCTAAATGGAACGCAATCTGCTTTTGGGACGGGAGCATTTCTGAGGAATATAGTTCGGAGTTTTGCTTCAAAGGGTGAATGATATACGGACGCTTTTCCTTTCATTGGTATTTTACGCCAGTGTTTTCTCGATTCGATTATTTCCATGATATGTGCATGGAGTTCATCCGAAATAATTGTCGGATCGGATGATAGGATAGCACAGTTGTGGCATCGGCGAAAGATGGTGGAGGCTGCGGTTGAAGCGGTACCGAGGATGTAAAGTATCAATCCAAGTACGTTGCCCTGAGGTACTCCCACTCCCAAAGGAGGCAAGTAGGCCGATCCTCGGCGGATTCTAAAAATAAACTAGACGTTAGAATCATACCCAAATATGCCTTCAACTAATTTATAAATAATTTACATTGTAAAAACTTTTTTTATAGTGATTTATTTTATAATATAAAATGATCGTTTTGTTTAAACTGATTGAAATCGAAAAGTTGTATAAAAATCTACTTGCTTACAATCTTATAAAGTCTGACGAAGGAATTTTGTTCTTCTAATAGTGCAAGAAAAAAACAAAAAAAAAAAAAAACAAATAAAACGTAACTGGAATTACAATGAAGTAGACAGTAAATAATTAATAATGTATGAACAGATTAAATACAACCTTGCTTATTATTTTCTCAATTGCTTTCTCGATTTTTTTTTTAGATAGTTTACCTTGAAGAGTTTTCAGTTTCTTTTTACCTTTTATTTTGCGTTTCATACATGTTCTTTATTAAGCTTTAAGCTCTGAAATGTTTGGGTTAACGTATCGAGAAAAAAAGAACAGATTTCGGTTGACGCCGGATTCGAGGGAGAAAGGGGAGCAGCAGTGCACGATTCCGTTTCCTCTTTCTAGATTTGGATAATGTTCTTTTGTGCATTATGATGAAGCGCGCTGAACCGGCTTCCGACGGTCTAAATAGGCCTGAATAGGATACCCCACACTGGCACAATCAAAAACCCAGTGGCCAGTTCGCCCAAATAACAAGCCTGCCCGGTCGTTTCTTTAAAGTTACAATTTGCCAAATGATACCGTATATATATTTTTTTTCAGTTATACACATGTATTATAAAGAGAAAAAGTCGGTTTGTGGGTAAAAGGTAATCTCCAAATCTACTGATCAGATTTTGATAAATTTTTTTTCGATTCCTTATAGTCATAGAACGTAGACATACTTTGACATGAGGCTGTTACAGCAATTCAACTAAAGATATGAAATGTTGTATGTTACTGTGTGTTAGGCGGAACCAAATTTTTTTTTTTTTAAATTTTGTTGGAAATAGTTTATATTTCTTTGTTATTAACCATCTCTAGAATCGAAGTTGTGAAAATTTATCAGTCTAGGATTTTAAGACGGGTCTTTAAAAGATTACTTATTTATCGTAGATAGTGAAAATGGCAAAACAGGGTCTTCGATGTCTATTAATCTTTAGAAGAGGGGTCTTCGCCGGCCTAAGATTGATTGGCCACTTCAAAATAAAGGTCCGCCCATTTTAATGTAGCTTCTCATACTTCGTAAACAACTACACAAGATTAAAGGGATGGCAAACATAATAAAATACAGGACGTCGCATAATAAAAAAAACTCGACTGGTTCAAGATTTCGGACGATAGTTGAAAGAAAAGAGAGAGAGAGAGAGAGAGAGAGAGAGTGTGTGTGTTAAGGCAAAGAGAGTGAAAAACAATGTATACATAAATAGAGAGACGAAGAAAGAAGAAAAGCTTGAGATAAAACTAATGGATGTGAGTGAAATAGAGAGAAAAAGAGTGGGTCAGAAAAGAGAAAAATGAAACACATGAAAAATCTTCATACAGAAAGGAAGCAAAAAATATTACAAGAAATGAAATAAGATAGAAAGAAAAGATATAACCTGTGAGTCTTACAGTGTGAAAGATAGATAAATTGATAGATATGTAGATAGACAGGCAGATAGAGTAAGGGAAAGAAAGAGGGAGAGAAAGTGAGAATGAAGAAACATAAAACATGAAATGGATTAAAAAATCGTGATGTAGAAACGGAGGAAAACTATAAGAAACGAAGCGAATTAGAAAGGAAATATAGAATCTGTATGCCTCATAATGAGAAAGATAGATAAGTAGGAAGGTAAATAAACATAGATAGATGAGAGATAGATAGATAGATAGATAGATAGATAGATAGATAGATAGATAGATAGATAGATAGATAGATAGATAGAGAGAGAGAGAGAGAGAGAGAGAGAGAGAGTGAGAGAGAGAGAGAGCAAGAGAGAGAGAGAGTGAGAGAGAGAGAGCAAGAGAGAGAGAGAGAGAGAGAGAGAAGTATTGGTGCATACGTTACATTCAAAGCTATAAATTTAGAAATGTAGAAATAGTGACCGTTAATAGATAATTATTCAGAAATCGTGAGATGTGGTCTGGTGTGATGTAGGATTCAGAAAAAAAATTTTCTTCGTCTTGCCAACGCTTCGATCTTTATTGAGATCATCTTCAGGGCTCACAGTTTTTCTCTTCTCTCAACACGCAAGGATGGCACAATTTCACAGAAGCTCAAAAAACACAAAGAAAAACAAGAACGAATATAGATGGATAGAGAGAAATAGAAGGACAGCGCATGAGTAGGAAAGATAGGGGAGTTACTAAAGATATCTTTACACAGATTAATGAAGGGTATTTTTCATTATTCTTATTGTTCTACATACAGACTGTTAAAATGGAATTATTTCGTTTTTAGACGAGTTGGAAGGATGGCAAAGTGACGAGGAACTCAGGAGCCGTTCGGCGTCCAGCTGCTGTGCTTGCAGTCTCTGCGACGACAGCGACGTCTCCACGTGCTGCAGCTGCAGGTGCTGCAGGGTCGAGTCGCTCATTTCGGCCTCGTCTCTCTTTTCGTCTCTCGACTCTCTCCTCTCCTCGTCTTCCAGCTCGGAGTCCGTCGACCCCGACTTATCCGAGTGCTCGGCACTTTCTTCCGGCGAAGACTGCAGGCGTAAAAAGCTCACGCAAAAGGCGATACGAAACAATGCGAACTAATTGTTTTTTGTTTTGTTTTTTTGTAACGAATGTCTATAGTTTGTAATTATACAGATTTTTTTTATATTACGGTCTATGTTGTTTGTTTTATGGCCATCATGCCGTTTCCTTCTAATCAAAACAAAAGTTGATATTTTCAACAAAGTTTCCTTTAGTTGAAACGAGTGATGTCATAAACAACAAAGTCTACGAGTTTATTGTTAATCCCAATTCCTGCGGCATTACGTAATCGTTATAGATCCTTTGTTTACCAACTAACAAAAATCTGGAGATTAGCTAAGATAAAGTTTTTATCTAATGTTGATAATAAAAAGAAAATTATTGACGCAGCTTTTTCGGCGTTGCATAAATTCCAGGAAAAAGGGAACAGTGACAGTTTACAACCACCGTCGTGAATATTCATTTTGGATACAGATGATTTTTCAATATACCAAAAACTTATACTTCGAAATAAACTCGATGGAAAAGGGGGGTTATAATAACGAGTAAATCTCAATGAGAATACAAAGCCGACATTCTTCAAACCATTCCGTCAAATATTTGATTGTAAAATTACTCTGGGTGGTCTTCGAGTTGATGAACCTGCCAGCTATTTGATGAAAACTGTCCACCTGCACCCCTTTCCGACCTAGTGTGTAGTTAAGAAAAGTAAATAATAAGCGACAATTTAAGCAAGCATGGCTTGTTTTTTTGTACAACAGAAACATTGGCCAGCACGGTCCGCTTCTTATCGTTATTTGACCTTATACAAGAAGGATTGGATGTGCTCATTGTGTTAAGTTTTTCCTGGAAAGGAGGACAACCGGAAGAATAGACAACTTTAACTCTCACTCAATTTTTGTAACAGAGAAACGTTTCAAGGCTAATAGATCACTATTGATCATATCTAATAGTCCGCCCATTATCGTTTGTTCTTCCGACGCCTAGCACTCTTTCAAATGGCCGAAAAATTAATAACAATTACAATACACTCGTGCATATTATTCGCCCCTTTGAACGTTTAAAATGATTTTAACATCAGTCAGATCTAGTCATGTAATATTTATTACATCATCAACTTTGAATTGATGGAATTCACGCATAAAATCTGAAACTTATTTCTCTTATTCACTATTCATTCTACTTCTGAATGGTATTTGTTTTTCTTTGTTTGTTGTTTGTTCATTTTATTAGTAACGGATGAAACCCCCTTACACTCTTGTTCACAATTTCTCTCTCTCTCTCTCTCTCTCTCTCTCTCTCTCTCTCTCTCTCT
>CM077108.1:7934936-7945960 GCA_039619505.1 Cimex hemipterus
TCTCTCTCTCTCTCTCTCTCTCTCTCTCTCTCTCTCTCTCTCTCTTTCCCTGTCTTACTCACATTCATTGTTTTTATCTCAAGTCATCTTCTTTCTCTATCTCTATATATGTATTGTTTACTCTCTTTACCTATACATTTTTTCTCTCTATCTTCTTTCTCTCACTTCATTGTCCTTACTTTTATAAATCATTTTCTTCTCTGGCTTATCAAGGTGATGAGATGCGAATTAATCGTTTTCTTATTGAATGAAATATGATCTCCGAAATAGGACCTGTATTGTTCACTATTGATGAGATGCCTTCAAGTTTAATGCATAAAAAACCCCGTTTGATTGATGATATATTCCAGTTCATCACCCCAAGACCACCTTCTAGCGAATAGAACAGCAACAAAACTAACAATTCTACGACGAGTTGAAAACAAAAACAACTGGATGGTTTTAGAAAACCTGTTGGAACTCCTTGCCTTTGTACAACATACAGTTTTAACAACTTGAATAGGAATCTGTTCATGTTGTAAGAATTAATTGTTTATATTTTTTTATTCGCCACAACTACCTTTTAATAGCATAGATTGACGAGAAAGTTAATATATACAAAAATTAAAAACAAGAGTGGAGAAAACACCCATTAGTATTACTCCAATGTTACAAAAATATTTTCTGTTTAATTAATACTTGTGTCTTTATCACTTTAACTATCATCACCATCACTTCCTGGGAGATTTCGCGGCCTCCATGGAATCAGTCGGCGAGGAGGGTTCGAGAAATTCGTCGAGACTCGATTTTCTGATGTAGCCTGTCCGAAAATTGCCAATTTTTTAGTATTTACTTTCCCTAGCATTTTTATTTTATTTTTTATACAAGTTGCATTGAAATTTATCAGAAATTATTGTTTTTATTAAAGGAAAATTTAATCAGTGGATTTCGAAAAAGATAATAAAATGAAAGGTTTTAATTCGATAATTTTGTTTATTGGACACAGTAATTGCTGCAGCTAAAACCAATATGCACCTGTTAGGCATACTGTTAATAATTGTGTCATTAATTTCATAAGGAATTTCACTCCATAGATGTTGCAGGTCAATTTGCTGGGTGTGGTGATAGAAAAGCCGTCTCTGCAACACATCCCACAACTGTACAATGGGCTTGAGGTCTGGAGGCAATGGCGGAAGTGGCAGATGGGATATGCCCAGATGAACATGGATGAATAACTCTGCCTCTATGAGGTCTGGCAAAGTCATCCAGAAATCAAAAAATCCCTGCCAATGAGATCCCTGGTTGGAAGGTTGTATTTCTCTTGGGCACAGACTGTGGTGAGGTTGCGTTCAGAAATATGGAGTCCAGTTCGTCCTCTAGAATAAATCCCATTACACCACCCCCTCTAAACTGCACTGAACGAAGCATTGTACGTATTCACTCTCATTGAAAGGCTCATCAACGCCTGATATAACGCTATAGTACACATACACTATCAAAACGTGACTCATCAGCAAACATAACACCATTCCAATTTGTGTTCTTCTAGGTGCTCGTTACAGTATATTCTCCTGAGCTGCAGGTGGCAGGCAGGTAGTCTCACAGGGGCTACGATGTGAGGCCAACTTCCCTGATGACCTGTGCATACGTCTAGGTGCACCATATTCTCCTGAATACGCAGCCTACTTCAAACTGCACTGAAAGGAGCACGTACGTATATCCCCTGTTAAACCCTTCTGCGTCTGCTATTACGAACAGTATTCCGATTGGTGTCCTCTTCTGGACGCACGTTGCACTATATTCTCCTGAGTTGCTGGTGACTAGTTTCTATTTCTATTTCTATTCAGGTCATCTCAAAGAGTCTTACTGTGCAAGCCAACTTCCCACAAACGATTACGGAACATTTGGATTGATAAAGGCCTTGCCAAAAAAGCTTAACTTCATTTAGGATCTGGCGAGCCTTACGGCACTGTGGAAAGTCTTCCGTCTTGCAGGCAGCAGATGAGACTGCTAGGCCTTCTCTACGCCTGACGAATGCCAACTCCTCTGCGATATCCAATTGCCGGTGACCTCGATGTACCATTCTCACAATAATATTGCAAAATTCTGGTTCAAGATGATGTTTTTCCATGGTTAAAAGAGAATACAACTGATACAATACGGTATACAACAAATAAATTACAGATATCGTTGTTCATTTTTGAACAGTTCATATCATTTATGTTAATAAGTTCACTACTAGTGATAATATACATTCACACTTATTCATACTTGTGAAATGAATAGTGTGCTTCAAAAAGGTTTGTCTTTATCAGAGTGTCACTAGCGAGTAATTTATACGCTCAGGACAATACAAGTCAATATTCTGCGTTGACATATTTGCTTGCAGTTAATTCTATCTTTGTAAATTCCAAGTAAAATGAAAAATTACGTGAGAGGTATCTTCCTCGTCAGTGTTAAGCCTTAAATGATTTACTCTTTAGTTTTTTAAATTTTATGCTTAATGGTATCAATTGAAAAATGCTAAATTATAAATTAATAGTTATCCAAAGCCGACTTGGTTTATCTGTCTGCTATCAAGCGAACTGCTGTGCATATTGAAAATATAGTCGCGTCAGGACCTTCCTGTGTGTACCTCTGCTTGTTAACATATCGAAACAAATTGATTTCAAGCTTTATTTCGGTTACACGAAGTAGGGGAGATTTGAGAGAGGCGGCAAAGGGTGCCCTCGTGGCGCAGGGATCGATCGCGGAGACCAAGTCCCCCTCCAGATCAGCGACGGTTACACGCAAGTTCAGTGGTCGGCGAGGCGCTGAACGCAAACGGCCTGCGTGTCTTTCATGCTTAGCCCACCTTAAAAGTGCCTTACTCGAACCTCGTGCCGAATCACGTGGTGGCGCCGGAGGGTCGTTCTAGGAAAGCCCACTCCTCTGATGTGACTACCTTATAAGTAAGCAGATTACTTTAAATTTTTTAAACCGTACTTTCTACTTTTACGCGTTACGGTACCAACTTGGCTTGTATTTGCCGTTTCACGTGTTGTGGTTTATAAATATACTTTTTTTCTCATTCATACAGAACTATTATTAATCATTATGTTGTATTGCAGGAGAAAAATTAATTTGAAAAATCTTATTCAGTTGTCATCAGGCATAAAACTCAATCTGGTACAATAATGTTAATTCATAATAATTTTTTTTTTAAAGTTAAATATTTTATAAGACATTTTACTTACATATTCATCTGATGAATATTAAAAAAAATTAAATAGGTAATTTTTACCTTTTTAGAACTCTTCCCATTACTACAAAAATTCATTTACTTTTTTATTCATATATAAAAATTGAAAATTATTACGCACATTTATAAATATTTCTTTTGAGTAGTATTTTTACAATTCAAATAAATACGAAAACTCATCAGTGATATAATTTGTATTTTTACCTATTAAACAGGCAACATGTAATATTTATTAATTTGATTTAAATGATTTTTCTTTAATACAACAAATTTCTGTTTGTATGGCATAATGGCATTTTTGTACTCGCAAATAAAATCAACTGGGAAACGAATGTTTAAACAAAAAATTGAAAATCTTGAATTTTCGCAGATTCAACAGTTGATAATTTTTAAATTGTCCACAATTAAACTAGGCGTAGTGCAATTTTTACCAACTTAGCTTCAATTCTGAGGAGACTATAAATAATTATTTATAAGTATAAATAAAAATTAAAACTACAATTTTTTAAAAACAATAATGCAATTTTCGTTTTTACTCTTTTTTTATAATTATTTTTTAAGATTAAAACAGTTTTGACATCAGTTCAATATTTTAAAAGTATGTCTTTATTAAAAAAATTAAACTGGACCCAATATTTATTTACAATATTTACTTACATTTACATTGTAAGAAGACTAAAAACCTTATTTATTTATGGCACAATGCAATTATTGTTATCTTACATTTAATGTTTTTACTCTAAATTTTTAAAAAATATTATTATGTCTTTATTAAACCAATTAAACTAGACACATTGCAAGATATAACTTATATTTAATTGTAAGTTCATTAAAAAGCGTGATATTCTTTTCTATAATGCACTTATCTCACGTTTTTATATAATTTATAAAAGTTGACTATGCATTGTTTTCAAATTTGTAGAATTTTCCTAAACCTTCATTTAAGTTTCTTCTTGAGATCTATTGTCTTAATTGTGATTTAAACGAATTAAAAGTATGTAATAATATTTATATTTTCAACAATTAAACTGTAATATTTATTACCTTGATTTTATTTTCGGATTTTTTTTTTTTTGGTACCAAGTGCTGTTCCTGTCTTAAGAATAATGGAATTTTTATAGTCGTGACTAAAATTAAATGGGGAACAAATTGTGAATATCGTGTTAAAAATCTAGCATTTTTTCATAGATTCATAATAGTTTGTGATTATTCGTAATTCATCTTAGCCTATTCTAATGTTTAACTTGTGATTTGTGGCTATAATGCAATTTTTGTTTATCTTTGGTGTAAAATTGGTTTTGCATGACTGCAAAGTTTTTCAAGCAATACTTTCAATATGCTACTAGACCCTAAGGCAAAAAAAAAAGTATGTCTTTATTAAAGCAATTAAACTTGGTACAATGCAATATTTATTAGCTTACATTTAATCATAATAAGAGGGAAAAAATTACAATACTGCAGTTTTTGCCTATCTTAATTTTCATTTGAGTAAAAGTTTTTTCTCATATTTTTTTTTTCATTAACCCAGTTAAAATGAGCATAATGTAAGATTTACTAATATGCTTTTATATTCTTTTTTTTTTTTACAATTTTGTTGTTATTATTATTTAATTATTTATTGCATATATGTTATTATTTACTATTTACTGAGTAATATTTATTGCCATCTAGTCATTTTTTTGTCTCACATTTAGTCTTATTTATTCCAGTTAGTCATGTGACCGGTGTAATATTAAAAACATGTATTTAAATATAATATGTAAATTTCTTATACATTTTTCACATTATAATTTATTTTTATTTATTACTTTTTGGTACTACAATAAGAAATTAAAAAGATTCTCACAAAACCTAGGCAGGTTCCATAGTCTGTAAGCAAGTTGACTCACACTGCACTTTTACTGGATTTACCGATTACTATTGGTTGTGAAAGTACATTTAAAAAAATCCCATATTACATGGTTAAGAGATGTTAATTGTTTATAACAGGGAATTTAAAAAAAAATATATAAATGTTTTTTATATTTATTTCTTATATTTTGGATTTATATAAGCTCAAATCTGCACATGTATGTACGTACACATGTACAGAATTGTGCCTGTCACTTGTCGCAGTCCACTGGTAATTGCAGCTTTTGTAATTTACAATTAATTGACAGCAGGCCTTGAGAATCGCCCACCTTGAGTATCGGCAGTCCGGTCTTATCCAACCAGCCACCGAGGTCGGGCTCCAGATGCTGTCAACAGCTAGATAATTACAACACCCAATGCAAGCAGTTCCTAGATCCAAACCCATTAACATACATACATCCATTCATATTTACATTCTGTTCACTCAAAAGGGTGGTAGAGAACTCGATATTCATTTATCACAGTGACCTACTTGAGCGGCTCAATATTCCGCCATCGGAGCCGCGTAAGACTGAGTGTAATAGCCCTCACACATTGCCAATAAATACATTCACTATCGGCAAACATTAGGGGACACAAATAATATGTATATTTTGTACTATATTGAAAAAACAACATTGTTTCCTCCAAAAATCGGAACAAGAGATCCAAAAATCCACCTAAAATCAAGCACGATTCTCTTCCAAGATGACATTACTCCACGCTCTCTATACAGAGCCAATGAGTCTCTTCAATTAAATGAGACATTGGGCAACATTTCTTTACATACCGGACACGTTGGACCAAATCGTCTGTTTGCCACCCTCCTATTCTTCATTGATGAGCACGACTTCCCATTTTGCGAGTCAGATCCTCTGAGGACCACCCATCGGCAGTGCTCTTGATACGCAATATTTCCTACATTTGTTTTATTGATGCAATGATTATTTTCATACCATTAAAAATGTAATATAAGACAGATAGTAATGTAAAGTAATAAATAAATTGAGGTTTCTAACCGATGAAAATTTGTCAAACTTTTGTAAATCCAGAGCCAAAGAAAGAAGAGTAATAAAGGAAGCCAAACAAAACTCTCTAAAACATTTAATTTCCAATTTAACACCACGTGTGGAATCCTTGAATATATGGAGGAAGATCAGAGCAATTTCGGGCAAAAGAAAACCCCCAATTATGCCAATACTTCGTGCAGAAGACATGGTCATAACAGATCTCTTTCAAATTGCTGAGCGAATAGCTTAGAAGAATTTGAATCTGTTTATAATTACAACTGGTATTCTATTATAAATAATTAAAAAATATTTGATGAATCTCTTAAGCATATTTTTTCAATTGTGAGAATTCTTCATAAGGACTGTGATGTGATAGATCTGTGATTTGGTCGTTTCCAACCATTTTGGCCAGTCAGGTGCATTTTTGCTCCGGGTTTGTTGTCTTGCCTTAGCCTGCTTTTGTCCGATACACAAAATTGGAAAGAGTCTAACCAAACTATCAAACTGCACAAGTTTTTTCTATTATTAGAATTATTTGTTTATTAACAACACACAAACTTAAATATTGTCTCTTCTTTCCAGTTGTTTTTCTAACCAGGTTTTTGTTTATCCAGATCGTGAAGAAAAACATTTATTAATATATTTATGAATATTTTTCTTAAGATAATATGTTTAATTAACATAATTAATAATGAATGTAGTTTCATGTTTAGTGATTGGTGGTTCAATAAGTATTTACATAATAATCAATATTAGATGTCTGCAAACTATATTTTTAATTGTACCTTGCACCCAATTTACTTCAGTTTTTCATTTTGTAAATCTTGCCATTGTTCATGGAGAGGAAACGGACCAAAATAAAAAGTACAAATAACGTGTCCTCCATGTCGAGTTGAAACGGCCCAATTAAAACTAATATTAAATGGTTTTAACATTTCAGGGATCGTCAATTGCGTCAATCAAAATGAATTTGTTGTAGGACATTATGGAAGGAGGGAATTTTCCTCCCAACTCCCCTTCGGGGGCTTTTCTTGTCACACCGACAGAAGACAAAAATGACAAAGTAAGACTGAAAAAAGAATTAGGATTGCTAGAAGGGGTAGCCATCATACTTGGGATAATTATGGGATCTGGTAAGTTTTCTTCCATATTGTCTAACTAAATATTTGTGAAATACATACTATATTACATATAAAAATCAATTATTTCTGTAAACTAAAATTGTAAATTAATTTGATCAGGAATATTTATTTCACCGCAAGGAGTTATAATGGAAGTGGGATCTGTAGGCAGTTCTTTACTTGTATGGGCATTTTGTGGACTTTTGTCTATGATCGGCGCATTGTGTTATGCTGAACTTGGTACTTCGATCCCAAAATCAGGTGGCGATTATGCCTACATTTTTGAAGCATTTGGACCAATTCCAGCCTTCCTTTATCTTTGGGACGCTATGTTTATTTTTGTGTACGTTTTTTTTTCTAGTTTTCCTCAATCTGATTTTTGCAATTTATATAGTTTTATTTTCTTAGGCCTACTACAAATGCTATCATGGGCCTAACCTTTGCAAAATACATCATACAACCATTTTTTCCAAACTGCGTACTTCCACCGTACGCTGACCAACTGATAGCAGCTGTCGTCATTTGCTTTTTCACCTACATCAACTGCTATGATGTTCGAGGAACATCTAAAGTACAAAATGCATTTATGTTCACTAAAATTGGAGCCATAGGAGTAATAATAATTGCTGGCCTTTGGTATTTAATGTATGGTAAGCCTTATAAATCAAATCAATAAAATAAAAATCCAAAAATTAATTATATACTGTTTATTATTATTATAATTGCTGGCAAATGTTGATGATTTAAAATATGGTAAACACCTTATTTTAATTTTGTATCCTACATGATCCATATTTGTTAAAATATTAAATTATTTTGACAATTTTTATTTTTTTATTTTTAGAAGACAATTCCAACTTCCAAAATGTATTTGAAGGATCAGACAACAGCCCTGGAAAAATTGCTGTAGCAATTTATTCTGGAATATTTTCTTACTCAGGATGGTATGTACAACTACTGAAAAATAAAACTATTTACTTACATTTAAGTTTTTTATAATAATACATTTAACTATTTATTGATATATTCCAGGAATTACTTGAATTTTATGACTGAGGAATTAAAGAACCCTTATGTGTAAGTAATTAAAATAGAAATCAAATTTAATTTAATATGAAACTAGTAATAACAGAATGTGTTGTTTTCTAGAAATCTGCCTAGAGCAATTTACATATCGCTTCCGTTAGTAACTAGTATATACGTTCTGGCCAATGTAGCATATCTTGCTGTGTTAACACCGCAACAGATGATTAACACAAATGCAATTGCTGTGGTGAGTAAAGATAGCAACATTTTAATCACTTTTGCCCGAGTATCAAAATGTTTGTGTTCTAGACATTCGCTGACAACGTGCTTGGCTTTTTTTCACACGTTATGCCAACATTGGTGGCCCTTTCAGCTCTCGGCGGGCTTAGTGTACACATAATGACATCATCAAGGTAATTTACGATAATAATGATTATATGTGAACATACCACCCACCAGAATTTATTTGTAAGAAATTGCAAATTTGTTGTTAGTAGCTTGTATGTCTTAACTATTAGTGGGTAAAAGAACATTAAATTAACTTTACGCTGAAGACAAAATTTATATATGTATATCAGTGTAAAAATAATTTTTTTACTCTTTAATGTATTTGTCTGTGATGTTTGGCAGGATGTGTTTTGTCGGCGCTCGATATGGACATTTCCCAACCATGCTGTCACACATAAATGTGTCAAAATACACACCGACCCCTTCTCTAGTTTTCCTGGTGAGAAATTCAAAGCAGGAGTAGAACAATACAAGTTTTTAATCAATTTAATTTTCAGTGTATACTTTCCTTGATAATGCTGAGCTCGAGCGACATCCAGCAGTTGATAACTTACTGTACTTTTGTTGAATCTTTTTTCATAATGATGTCTGTCGGAGGTTTACTCTGGCTAAGGTACAAAAAACCCAACATGTCTAGACCAATTAAGGTGAGTCTCAGTTCATCATTCTTTTCAATTTAAATTGATTAATTTAATTTAAATTTAAAATTTATGTTTATTTATCAGGTGAATATCATCGTACCGATCATTTTTGTATTGGTTTGCGTGTTCCTTGTCATTTTACCGATTTATGAAAAACCACTTGAAGTCGGAATCGGTGTAGCCATTACCCTTACTGGTTTGCCCGCCTATTACTTCGGTGTTGTATGGCAAAACAAGCCAAAGGCCTTTACTAATGTATTCAGTAAGTACAAATTAATTACAAACTTTTAATTTTTTTTTTAAAACTGATTTTTCGCTTTCAGATAAATTGACTTACGCTGTTCAAAAATTGTTCATGTCTGCCAAAGAGGACAAAGTTGAAGACAATCTTGATTGAAAACTAATAATAAGATTGTATCTATATAAATGATCTCAGGGTAAAGGTCAAATATTTTATTATTGAAATCCAAAATAAAAAAAGTAAAAAAAAATTTAAAAATGAGTTGTTACTTAATTCTGATGATGTTTATATGACATGTTGATAGTTTCCGGTGTACACTGTTAAGTATGACTAAGAATAACGTTCAGTATCTTAAAAAGTTTTTATTTTTTAATTCTTTGTGCTTCACAAAAAAAAGTGTCACACAGTGCAGTTTTAAATGGATAAAAAATTAACAATAAAATAAGACAAATTTTGGAAGTTGAAAAGCGTTATTTACCTGTGATCAAACAATAGGCTTTATCCCGTTAATGTTTCTGTGTTAAAAGCTATGGTTTACATATAACCTTTAATTCAATTTGTGTTTTTTTATGTGTTTTATATTTATTTATGTTTGTAAATATTAATCTTAAACAAGTAATTATTTTGTGAAAAAAATGACAGTTCCATGCAATAAATTTGTGTAAAAAGTTTATTTTATTACATAGAAATAAATCCTAATGTTTACTTCAATTTTTTTACAGTTTCTTTTTTTTACTGTCAAAAATATACAATTGAAACAAGTTTGTGTTGAAGTATTCTTTTTTTAATTTTAATTTATAAATTATTTTGATATAATTAAATAATGTTTGCAAAAATTAGTTAAAAAACAAATGAAACAAAAACATTTGCCCTACTTTCACTACATGCAAGTATACATTTGATTTACTCCTAATTTTTGGTCGACATCCTGATAGGTAATATTGGCGAAGAGTGTAGTGTAATTTTGTTGAATGACAAAATGTGTATGGAAAAGACACAAATTGTAGTCGGTCATCCTGGTCTGCCGATTGTTGCTGGTTTTGACTGTAAGAACCATTCTGTTTTCCCTCTGATTTGCATGTTTCAACAGGTAACAATTAGGGATAGTAATTTATAAAATAATCAAAGAATTTCTGTCTGTAAAGAGCAGTCTTCAATTTCAAATCTGACATTAACTGTAAGTAGAATCTCTGTACTTTCCAGATGTTCTGTAATGTATCAGGCATAAAAAAAAAAATTCCTGATGGCTTCTAAGCATTGGCTTTACAATGGAACTACGTAATATTTTATGTTTATGTAGATAATCTGTAGTATGACAGTCTTAAAGTTTTATTTGCTTTATCACAAGTTTTACTACTACATAACAGTTTATTTAGGTATTGGGTTGTCCGGAAAATAATGCAGGATTTTGGTATTAACAAAAAAAAAAAAGAAACTAGTTACTTTAAAGCAATGTTCTTTAATCAAAATAATTTCCCATACTCTCAATACATTTCTCCCAACGTGTTGGTAACTTATTAATTCCGTCTGAGTAGAATTCAGAATTTTTAGAATTGATAAAGTCAATAAATGCATTTTCCAGTTCCG
>CM077108.1:7946360-7966220 GCA_039619505.1 Cimex hemipterus
AGCGTTGTCATGCAACAAAATGGGCCCTTTCCGATTGACCAAAGAGGTGGTCAGCGACGGTCATTTTACTGACTTTGAGTTGCTCTGCAAGTTCTTGAACAGTTGTTTTGGGGTTTTCTTCCACCACTGATCGCAGAACATCATCATTAAGAGAGGAAGGCCTTCCACGACCTTCTTCATCTTCAAGGCTGAAATCTCCCTCCCGAAATTTTTTAAACCACCTTTGCACAGTGCACTCATTAACACAACCCTCGCCCCAGACTTGGTTAATGTTTCTAGCTGTTTGGGCTCCGCTTCGGCCGAGTTTAAACTCGTAAAAGAAAATCGTACGAAATTCTCGCTTTGACATTATAAGGATGACTGAATTATTTCCAAGTAGCGGAATGCTACAGAGGTAAACAAACAATATCATTTGGAAGAGGATTAATAAGTGTTGACATTCGTACAAATGAGTAATCCTGTAAACGTAAACAGAATATTTTATATAGATTTTTTTAAATGAAAACTTAAAATCCTGCATTATTTTCCGGACAACCCAATATTTATAATAAGACTTTTAACAATTTTCACTGTTAAAAATGTGATTATAGTTAAATTTTGGCATCAAAAAATTGTTTCAATTATGTTTTTGGGTTTATAACACCATAGTTCAGTTAAATAACGTTACCTACATTGATTGCTTATTAATTATTTTTGTTTTGTTGGTATTTGTATGTTAAATTGATGGTTAAACATTGAAAAAAATCACTCAGTTTACATTGTAATGATATAAAACTATTATTAAATAAAAGTTAACTTTTCCTATTACAATTTGCTAGGAATGTCAGCCATTTTAGAAAGAAGAAAGGTTTGAAACTGATTTTTTGTTGCTTATTATTTACAATTTTAAAATGCGTAAAAAATATTAATATTTAGGCTGATTTTTAAACGCCAAACTTTAGTTTAAATAATAATGTGAAAAATCATGAGAATGAAAGTGTTTTTTAATAGGACATAGGTCGCGCTAGGAACGCGATCTAGTCCTCCAGTGCCTGTATTTTCTCGGGGGTTCTTCTTTGTAGTTTGATGTAGAATAAATAATTTAAAAAAAGTAAAATTTCACTCTGTGTACGTAGAAAATTAAGGCAATGCCGGAAAAATCGTATTTCGTCTATGATCAAATTCGACGATTTGAAAGTCGATAAAGATGCGATTTTTTTTAACAGCTAGTTTATATCATGTTTAAGTTATATAATGTTATAATCGTTTTTTTTTTGTTTGTTTGAATAAATTGCTTGAGCGTAACAAATGTTTACTGACGTACGTAAAAAATTTACGTTATATAAATAAACTTTTACTAAAAAAAGTTAAATTTTCTAATTATACTTTGCTGAGCTGGGGAGACATTTTAGAAAGAAAAAATGTTTGAAACTTCACTGATTTTTCTACGGCTTATTATTTACGACTTTAAATGCGTTAAAATATAAATATTTAGGTTGATTTTTTAAACGTCAAACTTTTTTGAAAAGCATAACGGAAAAAACAATACATAGAACGAAAGTTTGTTTCTTAAGAGGACAGAGGTCGCTCTAGTGGCGTGGCATTGATGATCTCCCGTTGTCTTTTTGCATTTGATAAATTAGTTTTTGTCGTTCGACCTTCGGCAAAGTTTTGTTTGCCAGGAGGTTGCAAAAACTTAAATTTTGGCCCTGCCGAAATGTTTTCCCATTTGAAGAACGCCATTTCGTCAAGGATCAAATTTGACGCGACTCCTGTTAAGTTGAAAAACAAAAAAGAAGAAGGGCGTGCTCCTCCTTCTGGTGGAAACCCAAAAATTTCGATGTTCACAAAACCCAAGAAAGGAGAGGAGAGAAATAGTAAGGGTTCCTCTGCTAACAAAGACGAAAAGAAAAGTAAAAAAGGTATACTTTTTTAAAAAATCAATTAACATTAATAATTCAAATCATATTTATAAATAATGTTAAACTTTTTATAAATAAGCTTAGTCTGATCTACTGGCTGGTGGATGTTACTGTAATTGGCAACCAAAACATGTAAGGCTGCATAAAAGTTTCTCAAAAAATTATTTATATTTTAAAAAAATTCTGTAATGGATGTTCTTGCGTGAACAAAACATTACAATCACATACAAAAGAAACCAAAAAGAATTTTCTGCATCAGACAGTTTTGCTTAAGCTGATCGACTTTGCAAAAAAATGCAGTTCACTCTGCAATCCTGGATCCAGAAGAGAGCGAGAAGAGTCTTTCCATTGTCAGTTGGGCCGATGATGCTCAAGGGCTGTCACAAGTTTGCGATAAAATCAATTTTTAGCTAACAATAAATTTATAAAATAATTGATTTGTATGGTTAATTTTTATTGGCTATGCTAATATAAAAAGTTTTGTTCGTTGGATGCTTGGATTTTTTTTTAAATAATTTTGTTGAAAGGTTTTGTTGAAGTTCAGTCATTTCCAATTTTTTTTTTTGGTTTGCCTATTGTCACTTTTTTGGTCATCAGAAATCCAGTATCTTGCTGTCATCAGAGCTGGGCCCAGAAGTAGAGAAATAGAAACCCGCCTGAGAGGTGAAAACAGCCCTTGTAGGCAGGCCAAAATGGTAGGAAATGGCCAAACTACATGTTCATAACTTCAACACAACTGAAAAAAAATCTCAGAATCTTGGTTTTTTGCTAAATAATTTTTTTTTTTTTAATAAAAAGGCATATATGCCAAATACGACAACCTACTGAAGATGCAAATGCATAAATTGCTCAAGATTAGGCCATCATGCCCAACCATATGTTGATCATTCCACAAACCTCAACAATTGATTTAGAGATCCGGGCCAATTGGTTTTCTTTTTCTATTATTTAAATATGTAGCTTTTTTCCCTCTAATTGATAGTAGTAGTGTTATGAAATATTCCAATTTTGACTCTTTTTTTTGCATTGCTTTGACATATTGGCATTTCTCAACTTTTTCTTTGAGGTTTACTGTTTTTTTGTTTTTTTTTTAATACCTGCAAACGGCTTTATTTTGCTGAGGGTATCCTCAAGGATTTACTCAACTGAACCTGAGCACACACAAACACTTGGTGTAGAAAATCAACAATTAAAAAAAAGCATTTGGTTTAAGGGATGGTCCCAAAATGATAAATAAATTCGCAAAAATTGTAAGTTTTCCCAAAAGACATTCAAATTTCTAAAGGGAAGACCCAGATTTTTTCATCTGCTTTAATCGGTCACTCCATTTAATTAAAAAAAAAAAAAAAAAAAAAAAAAAAAAAAAAAAAAAAAAAAAAAACACGGCGATGAGGTCAGCCATTTCTTCACAGGGCTCTTTGCGATTGTGAAGTGTTTGGCTACTGTAAAAAGCTACAAATTCTTGAAGTAGTCCACAACCTTAGGTCACGTAGAACATGAATTATTTAAGTTTTCCTCTGTAAAAATTATTTGAAAATATGTTGAAACCTAAAATTTTATAAATTGTAGTTATTTATTTGTGATTTACAAATTTAAATTTTTGCACATCTTTATAAATAAAAAAAAATTATGCAATGGCATCAGATTTCTTGGCTGACCCATGTACTTGTTCAACCTTGTGGACAAATATTTCCCTTCGGTTTTTTTTTTAGACTTTACAATTTGCCACCAGCCCGAGAATTTACCATGAATCCTCAAAGTTTAGACTGCACAGCCTAAAACATCAAAGATTTTAGGAGTACTTTTAGCCTCAGGATTCAGTTTGGGCTCAACTTTCTTTTTAAAATGATTTAAATTTGTTTCAGAGCCAAATTCAGTAAATAAAGTTGTTTTTACAAACTGTTCGGGCCTTCATTTAGGGAATAAACATTACAACAATTTCACAAAAGTTGTAAATAATAATTATTCCAAGAAAGCTCATCCCAGCAATTCTGAGAGAAAAGAAGCAAACTCTGATAGTAAAGTAGAATCTGAACCAGTAATCAGCACATCGAGAGAAATACTGTTAGAAGTTAAAGGTAATTTAATACTCTTGTAATTAAAGATTTAGATAGGTTTTTATTTTTTTAATTAATTGATTAATTTTTTTGCAGAATCTTTCAACAGCATTAAGATGGTAACACAGCCAGATTTTGATATTGTAAAAACATTTGTATTTGACTGGAGAAAACTTCAGAAAAGGCTGTGTCCATATACAGTTGAAGTTCCTACAAATCTAGCAGAGGAAGAGGTAATTTAAAAAAATCATTAACTTGAAATACTATATTTTGTGTGATGCAAAAACTAAAAAGCTGATTATAATGAGTATTTTTGAACGGTACTTTAAAACCCCCGTTTATCAGCTAGTCAGCGGAACATTTTTTACATGATTTACATCGATGAAAAAAATGGTTCAATTCCTTAAAAGGGTAAAAGTTTTGTGGCTAGATTTTAATTATCCTGGTATACTTATTCTCTCTGTGTTTATGTATTCAGGTTGGACTAGGCCTTATATAAGTAAAAATATGGCCATAATTAATGATATATTTTTACATATATATTACAAAGAAATAATAACATTATTATTGATTGATATTCTTATATTGTTATACTTTCGTGGACAAGCATACGCAAACACATAATAATCAACAAAATACAAATAAAAAGTATATTGCATCAAAATTCAAATCTTATATTTATTATAAAACAAATTGAAAAAACAAGTTTTGTTTTTCAGATCATTTTCTTCATACTGCAGGACTGGATTCAGGCTAATGCTAGAAGTGCCACGGTAGGAATGTTATGCAGCGATTTGTGGGAAATAGGCGAAGCCCAGGCTGCAAAAAAATTGGCAATAGCTCATAGTTAGGATCGGCGTTGGCATATTTAATGTGATTGTTTTGTAATAAGACTGAGTTTTTTTTTTATTTGTTAAGGTAAAATTTTATATTATTAAAAATAATTCATTAGCAATTATAGTATAATATAATCTACAAATTTGATGTTTAAACAGATTTATTTAATAGAAAAAAAAAGTAAAAAGTTAGATTTAATTATAAATACTTACATCAAATGCTATCATTTTGTCATCCAATGCAACTGCTATGGGGTTTCAGTTTAAAATAAGTTTTACACCTTGGCTTAATCCGTTCTGCTTGTTGCCTGAATATTAAAATAAAAATTATTTAAACAGTTAATTTAATATGATGTAAATCTAAGATCATGTGAACAATTTGATTAGAAAATTTCATTTGAAAAAATTGTACAAATAACATAAGAAGAAAGGTATGTGAAATAAGATAATCCTATGGCTTTATATATTGCAATTGAAATTGTTATTTTGTGTTGAACTTATGATTTAAAAGTAAAGTAATATAATTGCATAATATATATAATTTATGTTTGATTTAGGTTTGATTTTATATGAGCGAACCTACCTCTTCTTCATTTATGACTTTTTTGTCTTTTTTTTCGGGGAGTACATTTATCGAAATGGTGCTAACTATCATGAATATACTTTTAAACACCACATTTATATTGTAAATGCCCTCCCTTGTAGGTACCATTTTAAACGTTTCCAATTTCTTCTCATTTGGTGCAATACTGAAAATATATGTCAATATAAGTGATCGATAAAAAGAAGTATTCATTATAAAATGTCTTCACAGTTGAAAAAATAATAATTGTGAGTTGAAAAAAAAAAAAAAAAAAATGTGCTGTAATTACGTGATATCAGGAAGGGAAACTATATGCTCCGTATCCAATTGTTGCATGTAAAAAGTCCCCATGAGCGTACTGCTACCTGTATTTTTCAGTCTCACTTTCACGAGGACTTCACAACTTACACGAGGCCTACTTGGAGTGACCTGTCAGCGAATGCTATGAGTTGTGGACAATGTTGACGTTAAAATTTGAAGGCAAAATATAAAACCTGAAGATATAATTGAGGGGGGATCACAGTGAATTCAGTGTATTTAAGAATATCATTTTCTTCACAGGACAAATAAAAATATGCTTTGAAAATCCAATCTTCGTCCAAAAAATTCTCATACTCTGAGCATTCTACTACAAGTACAATTTTCTGAGCTGTTAAAAAAGACACATCAATGATCAATCCAATTTCATATGCACATTATGAATATATTTTCATATATGATTTAAGGTTAAAAAAATAATATTTACATGTTGGAGAATGCTATTTATAATTTATCTTTGACTCTTATCAGTCAATAAATATATGTATAGCAAAATTAATCTTAGAAAGACAGTTTAAAAAACTTTCACTGTTTATATACCCTCATTAAATTAATTGCAGTTTTATAAACTTAACTTACTAGATTTTTTATTGAGTTGAACGTATGTTGAAAGAGATTTAACTTCTTTAGATGGGAAACCATTATGCCATATTGAGACAACTTGAGCTTGGTAAAGTGCTTCAAAAGTTTCCTTACCTTTATTTATCAATTTAGCAGTTACTCTGTAAAAAAATTAAATGTTAGAAAAATTTTCTATTCTCGTGATAAAATTAAACAATAAACTGCAACGCTGAAGATGATTGTTGAAGAAACTTAAAAAATATAAATTTAGTTTTTAATTTTACATTTTACTTTTTGGATTACTAATTTCCACTACAGTTGAACAATAATTATCATTTCTATGATAAGCTGTGTGGAGTGAAACATTGTAGTACAGGCATACAAAAAGTTAAACTTATGCGTGGTGTTTATTAATGATTATTTGGAGGTCGTGACTTATGTGAGATGCGGTCTAGCGTGACGATGTTTTAGAAAAATATTTTCTTTATCCTTGAGTGACAGACAAGAATGAAACGCAAGACGGAAAAGTTAGCATGATGAAGAAAATTGCTTTTCTGAAACCTACACCACACCAGACCGCATATCACGACCTCCCAATTTAGTCTAATTAATTAACAGTACAATGTTGGCAGTCCGAGGTCAGATCTCACTATCGCCCTTTCTATCCACTGAGGTTGGGCTCTAGGATCAACAGGCCCCAACTCAATCAGCCTACAGACATACCCATTCACATCCTCGCTCATTATTAAATATTCTTTCGCTCAGGGAGGTGGAGCACTCGGTAGTCCTCCACGACCCTTTATACCTATTGCATAATAGGTAATAACTAACCTAATTGAGGATCAATGGAGTACTCAATATCCTGTTAGGCCCTCTCACACTACAAAATGTATACATAATTGTCAATTTGATAAACTTAATTACTTCATAGGTGTTCCATAAGGTACAGACTTTGCCTCACAAACTAATTTAATGTTTGGGTTTTCTTCGTTTATTGTGAAGTTTTGAAAAATTGCTTTCTTACTTCTCAGTGCAATAGTGTTCGTATCTATTTCATCATCGGCTCCTGAAAGAAACAAAAATCTCTGAGAATAAATGTTTTATATACTTAAAAGTTAAGCAACTATTTATTGACATACTTTCTATATTTTTATAAAGATGTGTAACATCCTCTCTGGCCATAGAATTAATTTTTTTAGTGCTTAGGTTAACACCGATTCTGAAATGAATATAAATTAATTATTAATATGATGCATACCACTCAAAAGTTTGTAAAATGTTGAAAAATATTTACGTTGAAGTCTCTTTTGAAATGAGCTTTAACGGTTTATTAGCATCATACACCCAATTCAAAATATCCGAATTGACGATATTATAAAAAAGTTTTGTGTTATAGCCACTTTCTTCTCCATTTTTCAACAGATTGAGATAACATGGCCCTGCTTTTGAATAAACCGCATTCCAACCGCAGGGTGTGCCAAGATCTGGTCGTCCCATCCAAACCTCACTCCAAACATTAAAAATCCTTTAAAAATTAAGTTTCCTTTAAAAAAAAAATTTTTTTTAAATCGAAATTGTACAAAATTATTACCAGTAAGTCTCGCCATTCGGATTCATTTTTTTTCGCTTTTCAAAATCGTGAATGTAGAAAAAGTCAATCGTTCCTGTCTCGTCGGGATTTATGCCACAAAAGAATGAAGTAGTGACTCTTGATGGGATTCCAAGAGATCTAAATACTATAGTAATATATTACATTGCAGTATTGAAATCTTATTAATAAGCAGATAAAAATATGAAACCAGTAAAAACGAAACATTTACATTTCAACACAGCTAGTCAGATTAAGATGAAAATTTACAATTTAAAATTCAATCGTAACAACTCATAAAAAATATACATAAGAAATAATTTGAAATATTCTAATTATAATTAAGTTATTATACAACCATTCCATTTAATATATTATGAATTTATAGATGTAAAAAAAGTTTGGCTATAAATCCATTTTATTACTAAAACTTCCAAAGGAAAACATCTTTTCATGGCTAAAAATGGTTATTATGGTTAAATCAGACCCTAAAATGACAAAATGTTGACATTTGTGAATGAGCATGCAATATTTTCTTGTAGTAGTACATTTCTCATCTTGACTCGATGTAAAAAATTTAAAAACATTTGTAACTGTCTTACATATGTTCTCACAGCATAAAAAAGATTCTTGGAATTGAATAAAACCTTTTGATTTAATTTAAATTTAATTTTACAGTCTACTTACTCAGTTTGTAGATAGACTCAAGACAATATGCCACCAAAATTGGTCTCAAAAAGACATTACTCGAGGAATGACTCTTCTTCAACTTAAATAAGAAATTCTGTCTACTTTTTTATAAAACCTACAGGCATAATTTATAAATAATTAACCTCCAGTGAGTAATCCTCCAAAGACAAAACATTGACCATATTTCACAGTTGTTCGAGTCTTGTACCACAATTCCAATATTTGTCTCGTTCCTGTCCAGAGAAGTGGAGGAGAGCCACCTCTCAGATTACTTTCCATTATCCCAGGCGGTGCTTCAATCTTGACAACAAAAATTTATATATGAAGAAAAAAAAATTTAAAAATCAAACAAATGTACTCACAGAAAAAGCAATGGACCGCACAATTTCAACAATGTTCGTCCAGTTTTTTACTTTCCCAACAACAGATGCCAGAACCAAAGCTGCTTCTAACACAGGTTCCTCAAACTGGCTAAATTTCCAGTGTGAATAGTTTATCGTATTAGCAGTCCCTCGAAAAATGCATCCTATGTCTTTCATGACATATTCCTCTATGTGGTTATGATGTTGTAGATGCACAATTGCTACTATGAATAAAAAAATCTATAAGTAATTACATTGGTAAAACGGTTTAGTTGCCACTATTGTATATTATACAAGTTCATATACATACTACAGTTTATACTAACATTTATTCCAAGGGTTAAACAGTAAGAACATTGGTATTGAGTGTTTATACAATAAACCCGTCTTATTGTTCTCTTTGTGAATCATTTTACAAACTATGAAGTACTTTCCTATCCAAGTGTTTAAGTTTGAAGAAAGCTGAAAGTAAATGGAAAAACTCATTGTTGCACTATTTCAATTAATTAAATGTAGTCGGTTTTCCATCTTACTACTACTTCAGCTTTAAGCCCGTCTTTGCTGATTCGGGACACAACTCCAACCCAAGGTTCTTCGAAAAACGCCGGAGGGGTATCTTTGAATGGTAGGTTTACACACACCTCAAATGGTTTTCCCACATCACCACAATCTGACATTGAAATTACAACCGTTATAACTGTTGTTATAGTTAGGCTGTTGATATAGACCTGTCCAAACAAAGCAAATCTTCAAGTCGTCATGTTTCCTGCTTAGAGCCCTTTCGAATTGGAGCACTAAACCGAAAGTCTTTCCACGCCTCACGACAAGCTCTGGGACATCCTTTTGCATGAGGTAATACATGGAAGTACTGTGCAGTTCTCCATTTGCTGATACGAGATAGTCAATGCCCACCACTCTGTTGCAGGTTGAAGTGTCCCCCTTGCCCTCTGAAACAGATTTGTTTAATAAACAGGGATTGTTTCCTCTAAATTTAAACACTCACCATATTGGTGATGTGGAACAAAGTTTCTCAAAAGTTGTCCTAAAAATGTAAACTTCTCTTTCGTTGTATCCAATATATTACGCTCATTCTTACTCATTATAAAATTACTCTTGTTGTTTATAAACAAAATGTTTATTTGCTTTTTATTTGTTAAATGTATGCTTATCAAACAACTGATAGGTTGAAAATTCACATATGTTGTGAAACAAATTGAGTCAAAATTCATAAATGTTTTCTTCAGCAACAAATATCACAGTTTTGCATTGATTTCCGAACTGTACGGTTTACACTTTGGCTAGTAACCTGTTCACAGCAATTGCTTAATTATGAAAGTATGTTGAAAAAAAAATAAAATGAAACTAAATTGTCACAATTTTATATTATTTCACAACCATTGCAAGTGCTGTTTCTGCTTTCACTGTGCTGGCCAAGAATGATGCCCTTAAGTGGTATGTACCAGCTTTTAGAGGAATGACTTTGAAATTGGCTAAAAGTCTACCTTTTGGAGGGACACTGAAACATTTTTAATTATCTTTAGAAAGCCAGTGGAAATTAAATGTGACATTTACATTTCACTCGAGAGGCTGATCCTATTGTTAGCGTCGATTTCTTCTATATTAAAGCAACCGTCTAGAGATCTATTTAAAGGGTTGACAAAAATAGCAGTTATCGTAGCTTCAGAATTAACTCTTGGTTTGGTTGGGGTGACCTGTGAAATCAATTAATTTCATACTTAAAACATGGAGTATGTTTGATGGACTAGTGTTACAGTTATATTTTACTAATTTATCTGCCCATTACAAAATTCAAACTTATCTATTCCATACTTGCAAACAAAAATGAAACACCTGAAATGTTAAATTTGGTGGGAAGACTCGAACTACATGATAGTCTAAAAACTCATGATTGTACTTAGGCAAGCTTGCACTGGCGTAAACTTTGAGGAGCCAGTCATCGACTAAATACTTAAAATATTCCTCGGGGCCCACAACGAGTTTCAACTCTTGAGCTGAAAATTTTCATTTTCTATTAGAACGAATGGTGGGAAATAATTATTTAACTTACTCGCCCCTCTCTTCACAACTATGGATATATTGATACTTTTGATAAGTTGTTTCGGATGGCCACTGTTAAGAAATGACACGGCTTGGAGACAAAACTCAGCCTCTAAAGAGGAGTGGCTAAAATTTTTAATATGCACGGAGACACTGAAATAAATTGATCATGAGTCAAGTAAGTTTAACGCAGTGTTAATCTACACAGAAATTTTACATGACTGAATCACCAAATTTGACATTTTTGGTCGGTCTCAATTTAATATAGATGTCTTTAAGAAGGGGATTTTTTTCAAAGTTGCCGTAAACTGCATCAGCATGCCTTAAGGTAGTTGCTAACAAAACTCGCTCTTTTGTCACTTCTTAAAATAAAAATAAAATTATACTAATTTAATTTAAATATACATTGACATTTTAAACATCAAGGATAATAAATTATAAATTCATTTACGTTTTTTATCATGATATAAGGGTGTCAGGTCTATTATTTTATTTAGTTTGAAGCCTTTTGTGGTAACATACATCCCAATTCTGTTTAATTAAACATCCATTAAATATTGAACTATACTACTCAATATCTTTTTCTTAAACTGCACCTTTTTGTTTCACGATCCATGAGCCTTAAAGGCTTCCCTTTCCTGACCTTCCAATTGCAAATATCTGAATTTAAACCCGAATAGAAATAATCTGCGTCCCACGGAACATCCAAGTTTGCAGCTTTCACTGCTCGTACAGGACAAGGACCAGCATCCGATCGAATCGCCTGCCAACCTGAGTATTTTTCATCGATGTCAGTTCTTTTCATGAATACTTCGCACCAAGTATGATAACAGCTAAGAAAGCCAATGTTGAAGAGCATTTATAAAAATAATTTTTTGTATTATTTTTAGCTTACTAGGATGCTTCTGGTTTATAATTATTATATTTCAATCGCTCATTAAAGTCATCTAAGTAGAAAAAGTCTATTGTATAACTTTGGTCAGCATTTATTCCAAAGTCATAGCCAGTTACTGCCCTTGCACATATTCCTAAAGCTCTGTAAGCTGAAAAGTTGTCAGAAATAAATCATATTTACTTTATGATTTATGATGGGTACAATGCATACTATACCAAACTTTCAATCTTAAAGGGCTAATTTGGAGTTCAAACTAACCTGTTGTCATAATTCCGATGTTGACATAACAGCACCCATATTTGACAGGTAAGTCTGTTTCGTACCACTGATTAAGAATGTAAGCACTTCCGTATGGTGAGAAGCCATAATTGGTATTATCATCGTTTTCAATAATACTAGAAATCTGTTCAAATATGCGTTGAAAAATTGATGTATCAATAAGCAAATATAAGTGCCCTGTTTACACTCACAGCTTTAGCCACAGCGTCAATGATTGACAAACAGTTTGACCAATCACTGATTTCCATGTCTCCAAATTTTGAGATCATAGTTAAAACTGCCAAAAGTACATCTTTGTCAAACTGACCATATTTCCAAATAGTGCTTTCTATAGAGGTTGATATCCCTCGGTAAATTATTCCGACATCATTCAACACCGTATCTGCTCTATCTATAGAATTTGGCAAATAAGCAGAATCACCTGATAGAAAGGAAAAAGTTAATGACCAATAGTCAGTAGGCATGTGACGAATTCTTACTCGAGTGCCAAGGATTGAACAACATATAAATAGGCATCGGGGCATTAAATGAGTTTATTTCATCTTCCCAGTTTGTGTTAATTATTAAGTAAAACTTCCCAATAAGGCAATTATTTGGGGGAGACAACTAGAGATTTTATAGATCCTTTTGTTTAGAAAGTGCAAGAAGCGTAATGCACATTCATTTTACCACAATTGAAGCCCACAAGCCATCTTTTCTTATTTTGTACAATATAGCACTCCAAGACCAGAGCTTCTTGGCTATGTTAAATGTGTGCGCACAGTCGCAATCCATATTGTACTTATATATTTTTGATTCATTTGCAACATCTATACAGAAAACACACAGGCCACTGAAAATAAACTGCTTCTGTTTAAACAATGTAATTTACCAGTCCAAACGGCACTTATGGTCAAATGGTCTTTTTCCTTGTTGAAAGGCCGCGTAAACTTAACGTTGACCCCAAATGTCTTTCCCCGTCTCACAACCAGTTTTGGTGGATCTTCTCCCATAAGGTGATATTTTGAAGTATATCTTAAATTACCGTTTAAATTGACCAGATAATCAATATCCTCTACTTTGTTTGGAACAGCAGGTTCGGCTTCGACGCCTAGAATAATCGTTTTTATATTATCCGGCCAACATAAACAAAACACTCACTTACTTTTATAAGATGACTGTGGTATGAAGTCATCTTGAATGATTAATTTCTGATGGTTTACAGCAGTCTCTCGAGTTGAACCGATTAACTTGAAATATGTTACCATGCTCAATTTAATACATTAGCAAAGTGAATAAAGTAAACCAGATGACAGTTCACTTATTCTTTATTTTTACATTTTTTAAACTTATTTTACTAACATGTTTTTAAAAAGCCATGATTGACATTGTTGGACCCACTTTTTTGGAAAGTTAAAATTTATAACAATATTTTTAAAAATGTAGAGCTTATCGCAAAGGCTCGGGCAGTGGGAGTTGAACTACGAAAGGACGAGGAAGGACTCTCTCAATTTACTTGAACGCGCCTGATTTTTCATTTATTTGAACGGCAAGGAGTTGACTGCGTATATCATTGATTACACATTTTTTAATTTGTTTTTTCTTCATGTCAATACATTTATTTTTTTGAAGACTTTAAGATTTATTTGCATCATGTACCAGTTTCCGATTAACTTGTTTAAGTTTGTGGCAGAAATATTGTTTTTCATTTTTATTTTATATTCGTAAGGAAACGAGTTTGCTTCGTATGAAGGGGATTCGTGAAAAGATCATAATAAATTAATACCACATTACTTCATAGTTAACAAAAAATTTACAATGTATGATTTTTCCTTGGCGAAAATGTGATAATAGATCATCTAAAAAAAAAAATTCTTTCAATCCACAATGTTTTGCATTTATTTTAATCCTTACTCAGGTGAGTTAACGCAGTGGTTAAAACAGTGGTCATCAGTCATTAATATTTTGTAACTGTTTATTTAAAATAAATAAATAAATAGCCAGTTTGGTACGTATTTAAGTCTTTCAGACTTTGAACAAATGTTTTAATATTTTGAACCTGAGTAAAAGGCTTACATATTTTATTTTTTTTTTAAAAAGAAACTAAATAGTTCGCTGAAAATAATTTATATTGGGCCATAATATAAGTCACATTTTGTGACATCCTTTATAGTCAATTCAATGAAGATATCAGATACTAAACTAATTTAATCATCAATATATGAAAATTTTTGTTCCACTGACTGTTGCCATTGTTCGTGTAATTTTGCACTTCCATCAGGTTATTTGCGATGAACTACTTGATGCGTTCGGGGGAAATGTGGGGACAGACTTCATGATCCTGGAGACATTGTTTACAACATCCTATTAGGGGGGCCACGGTAGCCGAGTGGTTAGTGTGAGAGACTCTCGGCTAGTAGACCCCGCGATCGCGGGTTCGATTCCCGCCGTTGCCTCTGGCCCTTTTTTTCATGTTACCCTTCCCCCCAACAAACGAATACGCAATAAACAATTACATAGTCTGGCTAGATATGCAAAGTTCAAACATCATTTTAAGTAGAAGAAGAATTCAGGAGAATGTTAGGTAAATGTTATGTATGCAATTGGTTCCAAAACAAATTAAGGAACAGAATCAGTCATTTTCTATACAAGCTCAAAATATGAGCAATCGACCTCACCTGGGAAGTACACCTCGGCATTTCAAGTTGAAATACCATCGATGCTTCAGATCAGTTAGCAGCTCTATTGAAGCATTAGCATGAAAAAAAAAATCACATCAAAATTAATCGATGAATATGTCCAAAATCTCCAAAACCAAGTGGAACAACCTGATATCATGGGTATCAGAATACAAAGGGGTTTTGGGTATAATTTTGGAGGACCAAATATAGGGCCTTAACCTATTCTTAAATTGACAAAAACAAATACAACTTTCCATCTCAGAATGGATTGAAAAAAGACAGAATGAGAAGTGGATAAACTCTAGAGGTGCTAGTCACAGTAAGCTTATATCGATAGACGTATAAATTAAAAAGTTACAATTCTATGAAAATGTGAATTAAATGCTTGTGATTGATTGCAAAGGATTTTTATTATACACCTTCGCTAGTTTGAAAACTAAATTGACGGACCAGAAATGTTTAATTTGGACAAATTGATTACGGGCGAATTTGTTATCCGTTTACGAAGACGGTGCTCGGACCTACTAAACCCGCAACGCAGTCAGGTTCGGCAAAACTGTATCGCAATTCTTTCAGGCGCGAATGACGAGTCTTGGTCAAAAAAAATTGTATTACAATAATTTTAAATTATTTATTTTGAGGGATATGTAAAAAATTTAAATTATGACATGTTGGCCAGGCTTTATGGCCGGGTAGTTTAAAGGAACGATTGCTCCTTCTTTTAGGGCGTGATTATCCCCTGGAGGCCGGAGATCAGTCTCAAAATCAAAGGAATTTCAGCTTGGAATAAATTAACAACACAATTATAGAGGGACACCTCTGTTTGTATCTTAGAAGAAAATGTATATTCTTATGAGATCGAAAACGTTATATAAAACAAAATAAAAAAATAAAACAAGTGAACAGAAGATGATTCTAGGTTACAAACTAATAATTATACACAAAGGAAACAATTCAGGCCTTAAGGGCAAAAACGAAAATATTGATCTTTAAAAAAAAAAAAAAAAATGGAAAAAAAGGCCAAACAGAACTATAAATCAAAATGTGTGCCTCACAACAGAAATAAAATTTATAATAAGGAAATAAAAACGATACTGATCTGTTTTGATGGGCTATCAGCTGGATTTTTTTTCTATTATCGTTCTCTTTGCAATGCCTAGGCTAGACTGAACTCGTCTATCCTTGCCTCTATCATGGAGGGGAGAGCCAGGGCATAAATTGTTGTCATAATAAACTTTGGTATTTTATTCTGATTTCAATTCTTGTAATTGTTATTTCTTACATTTTGTTTGTGTAATTTCGTATTAACTAATTATTCAGATATCGTGAGATGCGGTCTGGTGTGATGTAGGTATCAGAAAAACATTTTCTTTATCGTGCCAACGTTTCGATCTTTTATTGAGATCATCTTCAGGGCCTGGGATTTACAAACATAGTTTACATTTAGAAAATACATATAGAATTTGGAAAAGAGAATTTATATAATGCAGCAAAATATATTCTATATTCTATCAAAGTATTTCTACTCACTCAAAGTGTTTGTCTTCTGTGTAATTGTGCCATGTCGTGTTGAGAGTGCCAGTGAGATTTTACTGTTTCATGTTTATATATGTTTGATTTTGAAGTGGTGGGGGAGGAAGTGGGTATAGAAGAGACAATTTTGTATAAGTCGTCGGCTTCTTTGAGGTGAAAAGAGCCGACAAAGGGAAACAATGTGTTAGTAATGTTTCGGCCACTTTATTCTTTCAGGATTATATAGAAAGGGATAAATGGGAAAAGGAAAATTAGATTGTTGGACAATTAGACTACGCGAAAAATATTTGATGTATGGAATGTAATGTGATGATATAGCTGCGACTGAGTTTGCATGTATCTGTTCTGTAATCGATGCTGTGTTTATCCTTATTGATGTAAACCATTTCTAAAAAATTATGTTTAAATTTGTTTTGTTCTGTATGTAGTATTTTTGGATTTTTGAAGTCAAAATTGTGTTGTTGTTCAAAGTGGTGGGTAGTGGTGCTCCGATCACTAATCTCTACACATTTCGTATTAACATATTTTACTTTTTATTAGTGTGTAAGTCAAATTTTGTACAAAAACACATAATATAGAATTATATGTAAGAACTATATTTGTAAAAATAATATTAATATAAATAATGGGATACAGCTCAGAAAAAAGAAAAGAGAAAAAATGAACACATAAATAAAAAAGAAATGTTATCTCTTTTGACATGGATATGTCTTACGGCTGGGGGTCAGTCCGAAAGTTTAACACGGAAATTGTTACCACGCCCGTGCGTGTGTGCACTGTTTACCAAGGTCACAGGAGAACGAATTGGTGGGCAGGTGTTTTTAAAGTCGCGATGCGATTGATTCTTATGACGCGACGCGATTGACGCTTATGACGTCTGTGACGCGACGCGGTTGTAATGAGCTTCCAAATAAAAACGATTCTCAAATTAATAAATAAGCGTTCCCTGATAATTTGCAAGTGTGCTAAATAGCCATCATAAGACATATCCATGTACAGATGTATCTGCATGCAGTGTAGATACTCGTTACATTTTTTTCTCTCTCTTTCTTTCTCCATACCATTTTCTATATTTTCTTTCTCTTTCTCTCATATTTATTTTTCTGTATTTCTCTCACTCTCTCTTTCTCCATACCATTTCCTATATTTTCTTTCTCTTTCTCTCATATTTCTCTCTCACTCTCCCTCCCCCCTTTCTACCGCTCTCCACTTTTTATTAAATTAAACTGAAGGAGAATTCAATTTACAATAAAAATCGATGGCATTTGAAAAAATTTAAACAAGAGTTAATTCAGTTCATCACCATCTATTTTTTTACCTAATAATATTTGATTTCCTTTACACAAAAATCAAGCTTAACATCTTTTAAGTTGGGCATGTTGTAGCAGAATTGAACTCGAAGCTAATTACAAAGTGCATAAATATTAAAATGTTGAATTATTTTGACGTGTTTTTTTTGTTTTGTAACTTTGGCAATGGGCTACATTTACAACTAGGCAACAAAAGTTAAACATAATTAAGTGAACAACTTGGTTAATTTATTTAAATGGTCATTAACAGGCAATAAATTGTAATAACAATTCTGTAGTTTTTACACCTATCTTCTTTCATGCCATGACAATTACACTATTGTTTTACATTTTGTTGGAAAAGTTTTTTCTAAGTACATGATTGAATGAAAAAAAGGCTGTTTATTATCATAATCATTAAAATAAATTGCATTTTAATCGATCGAGTTAGAAGGATCAGCCAGGGTGATTGGGTAAAAATTCAATCACAATAAGTACACTCCTCTTAATTTTAAAAATTGATTGCTAATCAAAGATCGCACAAATTATTTTGTTTAGGTACCAATTTTTGTTTATTGGATGTGGGAGACTAGCAGTGCAGAGCCATCGGTTTGGTTGGAACTCTTCATCAAAGACGAGCAATTTTATCAAGGCTATGACATGTAAATTAAGGAGTTTCAATTCAGAGGTTCAATGTGATTTTAATATTTGTGATTGCTTTTAAAGGATTCTTCACTAGTTTAAAAACTAAATTAGAAAAAAAGCGAGAATAGACGTTCCAGAAAATGTTCAACATGGACAAAATAACTGTTATCAATTATGGATGAATTTTTTTATTCGTTTACAACGGCGCTTGGACCTACTAAACCCGCAACACGGTCAGGTTCGGCAAAACTGTATCGCAATTATTTCAGGCGCTAATGGCGAGTCGTGTTTTATTTTAAATATATACAAATTTATATATTAAAATCATTTTAAATTATTTTCAGGGTATGTAAAAATTTAAATTATGGCATATTGCCTAGGTTTTTTGTAAACCTTAGTATTTTATGAATTCTGATTTTAAAAATTTCCTTTAGTTGCTATTTCTCGCATTTTGTTGGTGTAATTTCACGTTTACTTATGAAACGTCAGGCCAGTTTTGATTCGTCTGCTATAAAGATATTCGTGCAAATAGAAAAATTTCCTGATAACCTAAAAGCAGGATGTGAATCTGTAAGTGGAAAAGTTCATTTAGCATTTCTGGTGTAGGAATGTCTGGTAAATCTGAAAACTTTCCCATTCTTCCTTTTCCTTTCTGAATAGAAACTGGAATAAAAACAAGTTTTGCTGTTTCCAATAACTAAAGCAAATCGGATGTATATATTATTTTGCCCAAAGAGATGTTTTGTTAAATTTTCTGTTTTATTAAAAATGAACCTTGTTTCTGGTTAGTATGCATTCCCACTTAATTCCTTCAGTTTCTTATTTTTGAACCACCAAATAAAGGTTGGATAATTATCAAGATTCAAACTAATGCGTTGCCTGTATGATTATATTGGGTTGTCCGGAAAATAATGCAGGATTTTAAGTTTTCATTAAAAAAAATTTATATAAAATATTCTGTTTACGTTTACAGGATTACTCATTTGTATGAATGTCAACACTTATTAATCCTCTTCCAAATGATATTGTTTGTTTACCTCTGTAGCATTCCGCTACTTGGAAATAATTCAGTCATCCTTATAATGTCAAAGCGAGAATTTCGTACGATTTTCTTTTACGAGTTTAAACTCGGCCGAAGCGGAGCCCAAACGGCTAGAAACATTAACCAAGTCTGGGGCGAGGGTTGTGTTAATGAGTGCACTGTGCAAAGGTGGTTTAAAAAATTTCGGGAGGGAGATTTCAGCCTTGAAGATGAAGAAGGTCGTGGAAGGCCTTCCTCTCTTAATGATGATGTTCTGCGATCAGTGGTGGAAGAAAACCCCAAAACAACTGTTCGAGAACTTGCAGAGCAACTCAAAGTCAGTAAAACGACCGTCGCTGACCACCTCAAGGCGATTGAGTTGGCCCCCAACTCATCAAAAAAAGGTAATGGTTACGGTATGGTGGGCTTCATTTGGTTTAATACACTACAGCTTCTTAAATCCTGGCGAAACCATCAATGCTGAATCATACTGTAACCAAATTAATACCATGCATCAGAAATTGGCAGTAATGAAGCCCTCTTTGGTCAATCGGAAAGGGCCCATTTTGTTGCATGACAACGCT
>CM077108.1:7974421-7987675 GCA_039619505.1 Cimex hemipterus
AGAAAAAAAGCATTTGTTTCATATTTTAGCACAGTGTCTGACCAACTGTCATACAAATAACATTGGAATTCTCTATGCATCTGTAGTTGAGCTTGTAAAAAATATAACCTGTCAATGTTCTTCATTAAAAAAATAAAGTAATTCTGTAAATTCTGTAAACAGGAGTACTTGTTATCTAATTGGCATTACCATTGTCGCGGACAAGGGGTTAAACCACATTACGTTTTTCTTATTATCAATTAAAAAGGCTCTGCTGGGATTCAAACCCAGAACTGCCATCATGGCACATACAGTTCAAACACCCTTAACCATTTGGCCATCAGGAACCCTTTTTGGAAAAATTCTATTAAGTTTGTGAAACCTGATATTAAACATTAAAAAATTGTAAATTAACACTGAAAATTCTGAAAAAGAAATTCAACAAGGAAGATTAGCATGTTTTTATTTTAGCATAGTGTCTGACCAACTGTCCTACAGATATGAACATTGGAATTCTCCATGGAGCAAGTGAAATTATCTACATTCTTAACTACAAACTACATGTCATTTGAAGCAAAAAATTAGCAAATCTTAGAAAAGAAAATTAACAATTGTGTCATTTAGTGTATTATAACACTTTTTCACACATGAACACTGAATCAAGGTGTGGTCGAATTCAAAAGCAAATTCAGTTTTACTGCCAAGCTTTTGAACAATTTTAAGATCACCAGAACAAAAACTATCTTAAATATATCCTTCGTAGATATATTTAAGATTGTTTTGCCCTTGTTGAAAGCTTGGCAGTAACAACTGAATTTGCTTTTTAGTTTCTTCAATACTATACTCTTGATCCAGAGATTGCAAAGTTCTCACACAAAGATAAAAAAAGACATAATTTCATCATGGATGATTTCTTTCATTATCAACAAATTGAGACTAAATTGACAAATTTTAAGATAAAAATTGTAATCAAAGCTGGTGTATTCTGAAATATAGAATCAAAGAATAAATTATTTACTTTGTTTCTTATTTTAGCATGGTGTCTGACCGACTGTCATACAAATAACAATGGAATTCTCCATGCTGTGTTTAGCAAGTTAATATTTAGTTTCCGTTAAAATTCTCAGTTTTCAAAAACTTTCAGATATAAATAACGTCAAAATGTTTTATTCTTCTGAATTTGAAAGAAAAATAATTACCTTTGGCATTTGTGGGTGAGACATGTCCTTGTCAAGGACAACTCCTTTAACCAACATAGTATCTTCTAACCTTCCTCCAACTTTCCCATCAATTTTTATAAGTTCAAAATTGACATCTCTCTTTTTCATATCCGCTACAGACATTACCGCTTTGACTGCGATTTCAGCAAATTGTCTATGACATTTGTTGACTCTGTATGGAAAATAAAATTACTGAATTATTATTCAAATGATTTTAAAATATTATTTCTATTTCAAATACATTTTTGAACTGAGTGTGGTCATCGCAGTTTCAATTAGAGGTTCTAAATTGTTCGCGTAAACAGGAAATGAATCAGCAATTTCGTCGAGGTGTTCAATCGCTGTCTGTGCAGCCAGTTCAAAGCCATCGGCAATTCTGATAGGGTGGATTCCTTTGTCGATCAGCATCTCGGCCTGTTCCAGCAAAGCGCCAGCCAGTACTACAACAAGCATTTTTGTCATTATAGAATGGAAAAAAAATTAAGTCCTACTTACCAACCACACCGGTGGTCCCATCGCCAATCTCATCATCCTGAGACTGTGACAGCTGAACCATCAACTTGGCGATTTCATTGTCAATGTCCATTTGTTTCATGATGGTTGCACCATCGTTGCTTACCATCACGTCACCATCTTGAGACACAAGTAGTTTGTCTAGCCCTTTGGGGCCTAGCGAAGTCCGCACAATCCGTGCGACGGATTTTGCTGAATGAATATGGCTCTGAAAAATAAGTATTATTTAATGTCTATGCCTGGATAATCAGGAGAGAAATAATAGAGCTGGCATAAATAAATGTAGAATTTAATTTATAAAAGGAACAGGCATGGCTACCCCAATATTCCAAATTCCAATGTTCAAAAAATATTTCATTTTATACTAGTAGACTAAGAGATCACACCTCTTAACCATTTTTTTAAAATAATGTGTAAGCTAATTTCAAGGGCAATGATAGAAATTGAATTCCAACTGCATCCTTGAAAAATTGAGAGGCAGATGCTCCAACCCGCTTAGCCATAGTGGTTCCATGCATACAGATATATGCATATATTCATAAAAGTTTCGTGAAATGTTTGATAGTTAACATGTCATTGCACTACCTGATTTGTTAGGCTCGGTTAACAGGCGGATATTAGCTGAATGTTTTATGTGGTACCACAACACATGTGGTATCGTCTGCAATGAATGTTTAAGGGTCTATATTTTTTTCCTTCAGATGTATAAATTCTAGTTATTGGTGTCACAATAAGAGAGGGGGTGAGAAGTGTGCATTATTTCAGAGAATCAGCCATATGACATCACATGCTACATTCATGACCTCTGGCACCCTCATGGTAATATAGAATTCTAGATAGCAAAAAATTTATTAGTAATGTTGATTAACAGATTTCCTCCTGTGGACTGCAGGCTGATGCATGCTACACTGATGATTTTGTCAGTCAGTGTTTTGGCCATCTTCAGTGTTGAATTTAAGTTATTTCTTCTTAAAAAATTGGAGGGACACAACCCGACGCCTTCTCTTTTTGGTAGGGCTGCAGATCTGTTCGACGTCAAGCGCACGTCACGTACAGACACACAGCGTGTATCACAATTGCAATGCCTATTTTGCTCTTAATGCATTATAATTAGCAAAACCGTGCCATATATTGTTAAATTTTATGAGCAAAACCATTATGAGCAACCAATTATTGATTAAATTCATTCTATCAATAAATTTATTACAGCGTTTTGATAAATTTTTTGCCAAACCATTACAATTAAATACATTTTATAAAAACTTGTATTTTGATGTTGTTTAATTTGGTTTACATTAAAATAAGCATGTCGTAATTAAAATAATGACAAAAATACATGTAGTTTGAAAGAATAATAGTGTTCAGGTCTTTAACTGTACTCCACAAAAATCTGGACAATGAGTAACTTGGATGCATCGCATTGGGTAGAGTAAGAGAGTGTTCAGCATTGCAAGGCGTAAGACAAATGTCCACGGGAGTAATACAATTTTATGGAAAATTGCATTTGCTGGTGGCTTCAGGTCATGTCAAGTTGCTTCAGCTTAATTTAGCCTGGCTAGATACGTTATATTGTGAGATTCTTCGTGTACAATAGGCAGACTAAGGTAACAGGCAACTATCAAACTATCTCACAATTTAACATAACTAGTCTGAGTAAGTTATTTACAAGAAATCACCCAAACAACACTGAAGACGGCAAAAAATGTCGAAACTGAAACGTCGATGCCAAAAATCTCTCAGTTCAGTTTTTACAAGTGCAACAGAATGATGGGAATGTCAGAAAGTTTCCTCAACAATGTACGAATGAACCTAAGTTATTATAAAAATGTTACCATAATAGAAAAACAATCAACCAGCATTGGGTCAATCTTCACTGGCTGATTTGTTGAACTATTGAAGACTGTGCAATGCCGAATCGGTTTGAAAGGTTCAACAAAATACCCAACGCCGGTTCAGCATCGGTTCACATGCTTGCAGACCAACACTTTAATACAAAAATAGTCAAAACTTTGCCTATAAAATTAGGTACAACGCAATTGAAATTTTAATTTGTAATGATACATATACTTGGGGGGAAAGATAACACGAGTAGGAAAATACTAAATGAAATCATATATTTGATGAATGTCCCATCCTTGATGACTAAACGCAATGTCACCTAACTAGAAAATTCGCCATGACCATAAGTGTAAAGTTTAATTTCTAATATTTTACCAACAGAAACAAATTATTTAGTTTGGAAAAAGGCCTTTTGTTTATTTTAAAAATGAAAAACATTGTTTTAAGTACCATGTGTGTTTGGAATGGGTGGGAGGAAGCTTTAGGTTAGTTGGAAAGTCTTGGATACACACCCTACGACAGGAATACTTAGGTCAAAATAGAAAAGTACTGATGAAAATTTCACCAACAAAACCAACGCGTAAAATAAAGTTCTAAAGCAATCAATTTACTTTCAATATATATAAATATATTTTTTTACCTTGACCGCATCGGTGCCGGTAAGTCTTTTCTGTTTATCTTCGTCTTTCAGTATAATAAAAGGCCTGCCGTACTCGTCGAACGCTATTGAACCGGGGAACGCAGACATGGTCTCCGGATATTCGACTGTTAAAAGATCAGACCAATAACTCTAGATAATAAAATCTAGAAAAAAAAGCAGCCCTTTTTCAGAAAGAGACGAATCGCGAAGTTCCAGAGATCGGTTCACCAAGAAGAACAAAGGGAACGCCACTGACCATTTGTGGCATCGATTGTGGATATCGATTTAGCTTTAAGCCAATACCAAGTATGATTGCCAAGTATTAAGCAATACGCATAAAAACCATAAGTTCATACTAGCTTGAGTTTAATTTTAATATCCCACAAACACATTCTACAGTAATCAGAAACAAATCAAAAAGTTTCAATTTGCATAAAATAACATGAATAATTATTAAAAAATCGAAGTTAAAACTTATGTAAACAATATCGAAATCGAAACTTTGTCTGAACAATTCAAATAAAAATTCAAAAAACCGGTAAGTGTATTATTATATTAATTAAAATAATTAACAGGTGAATAGATTAATATTATTATATTTTATAAAGAATACTATAATTTCATAGTTGAATGTTCTATCCTATTAACATTCATGCATAAATTCCTATACAAATTATATATTACACATTATATATTACACTTATACATTATGCATTATAATAATATAATTAATTATAAATTATAAGTATTAATATTAACAATTTTTATACAGTTTCGTTTTTTTGCACATTATACATTATGCATTATTCATCAACAATGATAATAATAAAGAAGAATTAATATATATAATTAATTAATATAATTAATTAATTAATTTTAATTAATAAAATACTAATTATAAAAATAATTTTGAATAATATATAATTAATTATTAATTATAAGAATAATATATAATTAATTATTAATTATAAGAATAATATATAACTAATTATTAATTATAAGAATTAAAAGTTATAATTTATTAAACTTTAACATTTTCATTTTTTACATTTAAATTTACAAAAGACAATGAACATTAGTCTGTCTGCCATTATTCATTATAAATTGTACATTATATATTATTAAATTCACTAATTTTGTGGTCTGCTTGACCAGTTAATACATTACAATTAATTATGGTTTTTAGTTGAGAGGAAAAAGTTAATGGCACGAGCAGGATTCGAACCTATAATCTTTGGCTTGATACGCCACTGCTCTACCACCTGAGCTATCTTTTCATTAATAGCCCTATGGTACAGGATCTATTGGACGCATTGAGTTGTCTTGAGCAGCAAAGGAAAATAGTTTTTTCTCTGGGTTCATGGTTATTTGAGCATTCCTGGTGATGAGAGAGCAGTTATCGCCGCCAAGGAGATGGTTGGCGATGGAAACTTGTTGCGGAGGTTAGCAAGGATGCCCTCATTCTGGTCTTTGGGGAGAAAAACTATTTACAATGCAAAGAACCTGGCATTCAGTCACGGACAACAAGCTTCATGAAATGTGTGAACCACACAGGCCTAAATGGCTGAAGAGAAGGAATGAGGCTGTATTGAGTAGGTTGAGAATAGGACACTGCCTGACTACCAAGGGTCACTTAATGGCCTATGAATCTGCCTGCAGAGTATGCAATGAAATAATAACAACAAAACATATTTTACTATCAAATTGCATATATCATGACTAAAGAAAATCTTATTCTCTCCTGAATACACTGTACGAAATATTATGGGACAAACAAAAAAACATTGTGAATTATTCAGCTATGAAAACAGCAAATTTGAAAAATAAAATATGATTTTCTATACTCCTAAAAAAAATAAAAATTAAATAGATAAGTGAATAAAAGGTAAATAAAATAACTGGCGCATCGGCCCAGCTGGATTGGAGCCCTAGGCCAAAGTTTTGTGATGAAAATGACCCTTGGTGTTTTCTGTCCCTTAAAGATCGTTAAAAAAAAATTCAAGCCTACTGTATACTTTAAATTATAAAGCATTATTTATGAGAAAATTCTTTAAAAAAATTTTTTTTTTGGCAGATGCCCAAAATACAATATGCAAAATAATACAATATATTTTTAAAGAAAGGCGGTTAAGGCCAGGATGTCCCATAAATAAATAAAAAGAAAATAAGTAAAATAATACGTAAAAAATAAAATTAAAATAAATAAACACTCAGAAAAGATACAGCTAACTTAAGATAGAAGTTTTAAATGACTTTATGACCTGAAATGACACAAAATTACCTTAGCCAACAACACATTACCTTAGCAAACATTCTTAAAATTTAATGGGGCATTTTTCTAAGTGAATTAAAAAATATATACATCATCTCCAACTGTGATAATGTCTTCTTAAATCTACAATATCAAACTAATGTTTATTATTGATCTAACAATTTTTAAATCTTTAGTGAGGTATAACTTCAATGTTTGTTTCAAATTTTCCTCTTGATTTGATTGACCTTTCCTTTGACGTATTCTACAAATTTAAGATTTATTTTCAAAATTCTTCCAGGCAATTGTGTACCTTATCATTTGTCTGTTTCTTAAAGTTCCTACTATTTGCCTGAATGCTTTATTTTTACCTTTGTTTAATTGTGTGGTTTTCTCGAAATTAATTCTATGATGCTTGTGTAGGGACATTAGGTGCGCAGTCACTTTGGGTTTTGCTGAACTGCAAGGGTACATTCGGTATTGTAGTAATTTTCTTTATCTTTTCTTCTGTTTTTCTTTTGTTCTTCTTTCACTATTTCCCACCATTTTGCTTAGATATCATAGATATAGTTTTAGCTGTGCTAATTATCCAAAGATTTATGCTTATTTAAAAAAAATATTTATTATGTTTTGTTTTAAGTAATTTTTATTTTAAATATTACATACTAAATTGGCTAGATATCTATGTCATGATAATTGCTGATCAATTTTAATACTTATTTAATACTGAACCATTGGGTTATTTAAAAAAAGTTTGTAAAAAAGTTTATTTAAAAAAAGAAGTATGTACAAGTCCAAAAATTGAAACCAACTTAAGATTATAGGATATTCTTCAACTTAAGCTTAATAGGACTTCATTATTTTATATACACTTCACTAAGAATATTTTATAACAATGAAATGTAGCTTTTTCATCCTCCTCTTCTAAAGGACACTGCTTCAGATAATTACAGGTGATTATTATCAATGGCTGCTTTTGGTGGGTCAGTCACGTAAGTGAGCTCATTTAAGTAATACCTGCAAAAAGAAAATATTACATTAAATAAATACTTCATCACCATGAAAATAACATCGGTTCAAATCGTGCATACCAGTCTTGCGCTTCTTTACAGTTTACGTTGTAGTCCCAGTCACAGACCCTGTACTGTTGGTTGAACGATGTGTCGTTGGCACATATGTAAGGGATCCTTCTCCCGTCTTCATCGCACATGTGGAATATCTGGCAATGGTGTTCGGTATCAGCGTAGAAACCGACGGCGCGGTCATTGCAGTCAAAAGTGAAAGTCAAATTTGGGAAATCCTCCCATCTTTTAGCCTATAGAATTCAGTTATTAATTTAATTTATTGCTAATTATAAATGAATCCTTACCCTATGATGAGCAACTGGTTTTGATAAAACATAAGCCATTGCTGAAAAAAATATGAATATAGTTCAAGTGAAACAAGTGTTAAATTAAATTTCACTTTACCAAGGCATGATACTATTAATACACCTTCCCTCAACATGATAAGCAGTTTTTAGACAATCTGAAAATTAAACAAAAAAGTTTACGTACAATCTTACAAACAAAAGGGAAGTACAGAGAAGCTAACATATTTTCTTCTATACCTATGGCAGTTATTTAAGTTTTCAGCTCATTCCCTTTCTCCTTACCTTACCTAACATTTCTTCTTCTTTACTGCTGCTCATTCTCTAAATTTTTAGCTTTATTTACAAGTTGCTTGTTCACTAACTCTCCTTCTCTTTGTCTCACCAGTTCTACCATTCTTTCTTCTCTACCATTTGGTCGTTCTTTAACTTTCTATCTCCATTTACTAATCACTCACTCACTCAGTCTTTTTTTCAGGTGACAGAGGATGTCACTGGTTGGTCACTTGGTTCCTCTAATCTTCTCACCATTCGTTTTCATGAGCAAATTAATTAATAAATTGTGGAAAATATTAAGCTTCTTTATTTTACCATAAATTATAATTCTCTAGATCTAGTACTATTATTCTAATTAGACTGTAAATTATTAAAACGCCAAAATGTGCTTCACTAGACATTATGACAAATTTTTGAGTTGGAATATTTATTATATTTTTTGAATTGTACAAACTTTGGTTCAAGCAGCTTTGAAAGTAATTTGTCAACCTTTTATTACAATCTTCTATTCTTAATATTGTTGTAATCATTGAAATATCATTAACAAGCCTTAGCATTATAGTGAATGATCTCAACAGTTGTTTAGAAACAACTTTTTTATTTTTTGACCAGTGAAATATATAATTATATCTTTATTGATGTTTATTTATTTCATATTATCCTGAGTATTAGGGTAGTTTGACCTCTTTTAAATTACCGATTAATGCTTAAGTAAAGTAATTCCCATCTTAAAGAGGGCTTAACTTAAGGCTTAACACTGTGGGTGACACAGGCAAGGAGTCAAACCACTTTTCAGTACATTTTTGATAATATTTTCAATTAAAAAATCATTGGCTAAGCTAGGATTCGACCTCAAGACTGCAAGCTTGGCAAAAAGAAGTCAGATCAATCATCTGCTGCGGTCCCTCCGCAGCTAAAGCTTGGTGTGGTGAATGGCGAAAAAAAAGACACGCATCAATCTGAACAATCCACAAGATTAGGCAGACCAAATGGTCAGAAATTTGCATAATTTAATTAACATAAATTTTCTTTTGAATTTTACAAAATTTTAAATGCCGAAACGCATCAAACTGACCAAATCAGCAAGGATAGGTCAGTTATTTTTTTTATTGGCTCATAAATAGGAAAAACGTTCTGTAGTAACTTATCTTCAGCCTCAATTTACCGATAAATGCATAAGTAAAGTAATTCCTGTCTTACACGAGGGCTTAACGTCCGACTACACGTTGGGTGTCATGGACTTTACAATACATAATTTTGTGCTATTTTCAATGTTTGCAAGTATATATTCAAAATGCATTGACCGAAAAAATGTGGAAGGTAAATCATGATGATTAGATGCGTCAAGTTTCATTATCAAGCAGACCTCACCAAAAGATCAGCGCAGACTAAACCAGTAAGGATAGCCACAACAAAATGACCAGAAATCAAACAGAATTTCGTTTAGATTGTTTTTGAACTTTACAAAATAATAAATTAATTTTCATAGAATGTTATTTGGCTATTGTATTATTGTACCATTCCTAACCTCTCCATAACGTTTTCAGAAATTATGTAAAAATCTATCATTAACGTCTACATGATTTTCGAAGACGGTACATGGAGCAGATTGCCGTAAACCGGTTTTATCTCAATCTGTTCAAAAGTTACTATACTTTCAAAAGATAAGATTTTTTTAAGTGTTTATTTAAGAAAAACACGTTTCTTTGCATAAAATCTGAATCTTCTCCACTCTAACGTAACTTTTTACAACTTTTGAACCCATTTTTAGACACCGAATTTCCTTTTACTTTAGTGAACTTTGTTGTAAAATTTGCTAGCACGTAAAAAACGTTACTGTTACTTAAATAAACTGTAAAAGAAATAGTACCTTTTGAAGGGATTGAGATAAACCATAAGGTTTACGGCATTCTAGTTCACTTTAGGTGTACTTAACCGAAATTTTTTTAAATACTACGTTTAACACCATCCTGTAAAATCTGGGAATATATTTTTTATTTATTCACAAACAGGAAAAAACTTGGTGTAGTAATTTCTGTTCTCTTAATTTTTTGACGTACGGTTTCTACAACTTTCTTTATTGAGTCGTTTCATAAAAGAAGTAGAAAATTAATAGGAAAAGAACATGTTAATTTCCTCCACTTGTCCCGTGAATAATAATTACTGTACAGATTCGTTAATCATTGGCATAAGAATTACAAAACTGTCACGTCAAGCAATTCCGAAGAAGAAATTCGTGTCAAGAAGAAGGTGGCAATTTATAATATTGATTGCAGCAATCTCGAACCCTGTCAAAGAATATTGATTTCAAAGATTTTCAAAAGAGATAAGCCAAATGAAGTTTGATTTGATCCATTTTATTATTTACGAATTGGCTGCATACTGAAATTCAGTAGAATTGGTCAAATTTTCTTAGCGACGGATTTACTTATGAAACGAAATTGCACTCAGATAAAAAAAAAACAGATTAGATTACGTTGTGCAAAAATAAGTCCTTTGAAAGTTCCAATTTGCATGTCTGAAACCGAATTTCGGCCCTATCTGTACCGTTTTCGGTTGTACAAGCGCCAGAGCTATCTCAAACAGAGAGTGGTCGGAACCTGCAGAATCTTCGAATCTAGTTGACAATGAGAATTTTCCATCCGTGACAAATGGTGTTACGTAAAAACCTTTCGACATTCCGATGAGGCTTCTACAAGTGAGATGCGCAAGTTGCACAATGGAATCGCTTTTAGGATTTATAGCAGGTGACTTTCGAATTCCACCTGTGCCGAGGAACAGGGAAAATATGTCGTTGTTTTCAACCTTCTAAAGAGAATTTACACCCCCGGATCGCAGTTTCCAAGTGCTTACACCATCTGCTGAATATGCTGATCCACGGCTAATTTATACACTTCGCATTAATGCGCATAGACAGACGAAGGACCGAAGTCTACCGGGTTCGGCGTTAGGAAAGAAAGGACGGGCATCCATCGTGTCTCTTCTTTATCTTAATGTTTCTGTTCTCGTGATGTAATCGGGCTTAACAAGAATCAACTATTGCTCTGCTTACAGAAGAGACCAGACTATTTTCAAATACCCCATATCGGTAGCGCCAACTTAGTTTTAAATAAAAACGTATATAAAAATATAAAAAGTTCTCTCCAAAAAAAGGAATAATGGTTGAAAGATAAGATCATTCGTGGTGACTTGTTAATAATTGCGCACGACAAGACTAAAAAGGCTAACAAGAAAGGTAGTAAAAATGCAGTTAGGGCAAGAATTATGAAGTCAAAAACCATTCCATTATTTTTCCCTGGACCTTGATATTATATATTTTATTTATGTATTGTAATTTGATGTGAGGGTTGTACTGATAAAATTTTACTTGCTGTCTTGACTGGTTGATGTTCAATAAATCCAGAACTTTTTCCTCCACCGCCGTACACGAAGTCATATCGAAATTATACTAAATATCAAATGAATCATCTTCAATTATGATATGGTTCGACCAAGAAGGAACAAACATAATCTCCACTTATTTACAATAATAAAAAATATCATAAACATCAATATTGAAATCAATAGTTTCGACACAGACGTGTAACTTAAAAACAATTTTTGAACGGCGTCGGATCAATTTGTCCCGGGTTATTACAATGAACTAGGAATCAAGAATGTCAAGCAGCTGACCTTTCAGATTATTAATCGCCTCACGCTTACCTACTCCCTTTTATTTTTATTTGAACTTTCCACCCGCACTTTCTAGGCGCCTCCAGCCAAGACGAATTATTCAATAATTTATTTAACGGCTTAAAATCAATTCGATGGATTTCGGTTGACGGACGGTTAACAAGCCTACAAATAACTTGGCCTATATATTTTTATTATATGTACACAATTATACATACACATGTCTAGTGTTTTGTTGTACGTTTGTAAATGCATTATAATTGTAGCTATTGCCATGTATTTTCGTGAGTGTTTACGTGTTGAATAAGATTGAATTAGGCAGTTTTGAGGGGAAAATGTACAGATATAGAAAGAAAAGTAGATAGACGGATATGTAAATATATAGTCGGCTAGATAGAGAGATACAGGGGATAGATGTAGATAGATAGTAGAAGCATGCATTATAGATAGATAGATGGATACATAGATAAATAATAGATGCGGAGAGATAGAGAAGTATAGAGAGGGATCGAGATCGATAAATATTATACATTGATTTATAAAGATGCATAGCTAGATTGGTTTTATAAATAGATAAATCGATAGATGGATGGAAGATAATGAAATAAATAAGTAAATAGATCGATAGATAAAGGAGTATACAAAGAGGTAGGTAAATAAATGGATAAATCGAGAGATAGATAGAGGGGTTAGGAAAATAGAGAAATAGATAAAAAGAGGGATCGAGCTCGATAAATACAGAGATGGATGGATATATACATGTATGTATAGTTAGATGGACAGTTGGAGGAATACATCGAAAGATCGATAGATGGTTGAATAGATAGATTGATAGATAGAGTGGTAAATAGTAGAGAAATTGCTAGATAGATAAAGTGATATAAAGAGAGGTAGATAGTAAACATGTAGATATACAGATAGATAAATAAATAGATAGAGATCCGATAAATAGAGAGAAAGATGTATAGTTAGATGGATAGTGCGAGGAATATATAGAGGTATCGATAGACGGTTAGATAATTATATTGATAGACAGATATAAAAACAGATTGATAGAGGGGTAAACAGTAGAGAATTGCTAGATAGAGTTATATAAGGAGAGGTAGATAGATAGATATTGAACGCATAGATAAATAGTGAAATAGATAGAGATAGAGAAAAAATGGTAAAAAGAAAAGAGAAGTGAGAGAAAAAAGAAGAGAAGAAACAGAGATAGAAAGAGTGAGTGAGGGAGAGAGAAAGAGCGAGTGAGGGAGAGGGAGAGGGAGAGATAGAATGAGAGTGCCATGTTTTGGGTAGATAAATAGATACATAAAGGGTGTAGTAGAGAGAAACTGAAGGTATGAGAGCGTGTACTAGAATGTCGTGTGCGCGTGTATATATATAGAGAGAGAGAAAGAGAGAGCGAGAGAGAGAGCGAGAGAGAGAGAAAGAGAAAGAGAGAGAGAGAGAGAGAGAGAGAGAGAGAGAGAGAGAGAGAGAGAGAGAGAGAGAG
>CM077108.1:7997923-8018085 GCA_039619505.1 Cimex hemipterus
AGAACACAATATTATCTAGATCACTGTGAGGATCAATCCAAATGTGGAATCTCTTGTCCCATATGAAGTACAACTAACTGCAAGCAGTCTCCTCACAAAAGAGACAATAGTCAAACTATGGAACTTGATCAATAGTCAAAGGCTGACTGATAAACCCCAACGAAAGTAGAAGAACACAATATTATGTAGGTCAAGTTAAAAGAGATTTTGTAGTCAAAAATAAAGATTAATAAATATAACCATTTCTTCTCGTAGAAAGGCAGTATGTTCATTCTAGAGCAGACGTCACATTTCTATACAAAAAACGAATACGTGTTTTGAATATTATTTATTGTTGGCCTTATCATATGTTTCTTATAAATTTGCAAACATTGGTCTCCAAACAGATGCGGTTTAAAACACAACAGTTTTGTTTTCTATTTTCGACACTACATCCAACAATGCAGGAAGTAAAGTTCTAACCGTCCGAAATTCCTCAAGAGTTCCGGATTAATAATTTACTTTAAATGAGGTACGGTCAACGTGCAAGGCACACCAGATTCAGTTATGGGGGGAGGAGGTCGAGCACGTCGTTACGGAGGCATCGAAGAAGGACATCCAGCGTGGATTCAAATGTATCTCTATCCAACTCTCAGTTAAAAATGTGCTGCGTGGCCTGTGTCAGCCTAATCGTCCTTGTTCTCTTTATCATTTTCATTCTTCTCCTCACATTTTGGCTACATCATAAAGACGATGGCCCTCCAACTAGTTCCGTACTATAAACTACTGCAATCTTGAAATTGGGCTAACATCGTTTTAGCAACTTTTAACTTACAATGTTTACGTTTTACAATTTAAAACGTCGCTTTCACTTCATACTAGAGAAGAGCCCGTACGTGTAAAATAAACATTTTTCTCCGTCTTAAGGACATTTTCATTATCAAACACTGACATAAAGAAAATTAAACTGATGCACATTAGAAGTTTAATATTGGAGGCAGAGAATCCAATTTAACGTAAGAATATTTACAGCGTGAATCGTACAATACATTAAACAGAAGGGAAACGAAAATCAAAATTGTTTAAAATGTTTTGTCATAGATTTCTTCAAGTAAATAAAGCTTTCTTATGAAAAAAAAACTTACACTTCTATTTTATTAAGTATTTAATATTGTTTAACAACATTTCAAAAAGTAATGTAAAAAAATCACAATTCTCGCTGAGTTAGAGAAATTTGATAAGGAAAAAATCCCATTGTAAAAGACGTATTTCAAAATTCGAATAAAACTAAAGGGAGCAGCGGTGGCGGCAACGATATGCGTTGACGCGGCTCTCATCACTATAAGGTCCTGGGTTCAATCCAGCAAAAATTAGGGAAAATAGTTGATACGACCTGTGCTGTTGAGAACCGTAGTAGCAGAGGGAGAGGGAGCGAGGGAGTGAGGGAGAGAGAGAGAGAGTGTGTGTGTGAGAGAGATAGAATAAGTTGACAGAAGAGTATTTACCTTGTAAGTGGAGAAAAATAAACGTAAAATGTAATACAAACGTCCTAGATGCCATTTATGATATTATGTCGACGATTTCTGCTTTTATCTTAAGTGGAAAGGCTTGGCAAACAGAGGTCGGAGGAGTTTTAGTCAGGGGTGAACTTAGTAGCCGAGTAAACCGGATTCGCAGAAAAGGTCTAAAACTTCGTCAGCTTTTGCAGGCTACGGAGGGCACACATCCACCCACATCTCTGCCAGAAGTGCACGGCGAGAAGATGCGTGGATGGATCATGTTCAATCAGAAGTGCATCCTCACATCGCCTTCGACTTGAAAGAAAGAATTGTAGTAGATCAATTAAATTAAAGTTTAGCAACTAAGTTCATTGGTCATGTCAGGTGGAGAGCTCGCAGGGATAACCTCTTGGCTAGGTTTGACTAGCTGCTGCTTTATGGCATATTTTTTTAGCCCATAGATGTAGATGAATTAGTCGGGGTGTAATATACTACGCCCTTTGAGAGCTATTGTATCCCCCGTTCTGTGCCAATGGTACATCGGTAAGTTTCATCAAGGAACTTAGTAGGCCCGGTTTCAATGGTTGAATTTTTTCTAGTCGCAGTGTACATCACAAATCTCTCTCTTCCTCCTGTGGGCAAGTGTAACACTACAGTTTGTTAATGTTGGTGTCTCCTCTACCTCTGCAGAATCTGCATGTGCCGTCTTGGATTGCACCAACCTTCTTTAAATGTCGATGTAGTTTGCAGTGTCCTGTTAGGGTGCGCAGTTTTTACCTGCTTCCTTTGATTCATTGTGTCACTTCTTTCCTTTCGAAATTTGTTAGGAGGTTCTTGTATTATTTGGGTCCATGTGTGAATTCCATTGTTCCCACATTTTCTTTTTATACTTCTGTCTGAGGTAATTAATGATAGTGTGAGTTCCTATGCCGCAGAAGGGTGGAGCTCCATAGACGCTACTCATTGCGAGTGACTGAACTTCGGAGAGACTTTGACAAAGTCAGCCGACACGTGAGGATCCACCAGTTTCCGCCTTTTAAAACAGTTTCGTCCGTCACAATAGACGACCCGGCCGCCTACCCGGGCTGATTATGTAAAATAACATAGTGTTATTATCTTATGTAAAAGTTGAAAATACTAATTATAGAATAAATCATGCGAGAGGTCCTGCCCTTCAAGTGGGGGTGGCGATGGCGATGGGTTAGGCAACCTAGTGACATATCGGCCGACTAGAACTTCCTCGGGTGAAAGTGTGGGGACAGATCTTATTTCCTGACCCGGAATGATTTTATTATCGAACAATTTATGACGATCGCCATACAATATTTCAGATAGTAATAAGCTCAAAGATGATGGGATGAAAACTTTCTGAAAAGTCTGCCATGAGTCGCTTGAAATCTATTGCATCAGAAGTCTTCTTTTTATGACAAATTAACATTTTTACTACTTAAAAATACAAGGAGTTAAATAAGTCAATTCCTTTTATTTTTTAAAGGTGTCAGATTAATAATTTGCTTTTTTTAACATGTATTTGAACCAGGTTATTCAGGACTGTCACGTATTGACGGATACGCATTTGAAAAAGGTCGCGCTTGATTAAAACGGATGGGAATTTCTCCAATGGCTTTTTTTATATATAAATTAATGCTCATGACTCTGCGGGTTTCCTGAATGATTAAATTCGTCCCACACGCTGGCACAGGAGCAGGAATGACTCAGCCGTTCGAAGATCACAAGCGAGAAACAGCTCTCAGGACCAGATCACTACAGAAATAGACAGATAAGTTAAACTTACAAGAAAACCGAACACAGGCAAAGGCAATTTTGATATTTAATTTACACTTAGAAGACAAAGTGCATTTACATATGTTGCATAATGTAAATGCCAGATTAGCGCGATCCAAGTTGCGAAGGAAGCCGTTTAAAATTTATCAAGAAGAGACTTTCTTCTTATGAATTTTTTGGGGGGGACTTGGACAAGGTTCATAAATAAAAGCCAAGGTATTGTGTGCTCATAAATCCGAACGGCAATGGGCATTCCAGTTGAATTTTATGATACAATTTATGTCCGACGTGATGAATACGGACGAAGTGTGAAATACCAGGTGGAAATATTTTCTACCACCCTCCCAAAATGGTGATTATGCAATTATACAAAAATAATTTTTAATTGTATAAATGGGGCAAATTATCAATCATTCCTTCTGGCACTTTCTAATAAAAATACGAATTTCTAAAGATTCACACAATCCATTCAATAAAATATTTGTTTTATTTAAAATTGTTAATACTAATTTAAAAAATTTGCTAGAAAAATAAAATGTAACTATTTAGAAAAAATATAGCAAAACAAAAACACCCGAAGATTTTTCCTTGTAAAATTACGGAAAACGGTAAAATTATAATGGCAGTTATCAGTCAGTTGAACATAGTTTTGTATTATTACAAATAAATAACTAGTACAAATATATAAACTAATAACATATACAACATAAAAAATTTGTAATGGTATAAATTTAATCTTACGAGGACAAATAAATTCAATAGGAAAGAATTAATTTCCTCATCAATCATCAATAAATCATCATGACTGTCAGAGTCATACAGACATTGTTGAACAATATAACATTCAAACATTACAAATGTATAAAGCAATAATAAATAAATAATTCATAAATGGATAAATTTAATCTTACGAGAAAAAATCGACCAATAAGAAGAGTAGGTATTTCTCATAAAAATATGAATTTTTCTGAATTGTCAGAATCGCACAGACATTGTTGTTCAATATTACAATCAATTAATTATTAAAAAACAAAAACAAGGCTTCAATTTAATTGTCGATCTTAATCTAATTAAATATTGGCCATTCAGGTAAAAACAAGGAAATTTCATTTACAAAGAAACATATCACAAAAATGCGTTGTCCTTTAGCCCAAAATACTTTCATTGCTTCATCATAAAAAGATAATATTTCATAAAATAAAACAATTTTCAAATTGATGAAAAAGTAAAAAACTTCATGCTCGCGTTAAAACTTCAAAATGCTAAACGGTTAAAAATAATTTGATAAATACGTTTAAAAATGTAATGTTGTAAATACTTTAGCTTGAAAAGAATACGTAGCCTTAATATTTAAGTAGAATTCTCGGATACAGCGATAACAGGCGGACCAGACGATTGAAGTAATCAAATCGCAGGCGAACAGGCAAGTCAAAAATGCAATTGTTGTAAAAACATCTTTTCGAAAGTATCGCCCATAAAAAAGGTTTACTAAAAATGGTAGGATTAGGCGCAAACATTTTCCTCCGCCTGATGGCTAAAAGGTCCACTATAAGACTGGAATGCTATAAGATTAAGGGAAAGCCTAAGAACGGCTTAAGATAAAAGCTATAAAAATTTGTTAAAATGAAATCTTCATTTTTGACAGTCTACTTGTTTAAGAAAGAAAATAAGCCGATAAGAAAATTTGGGCTGGATGATCACAGGCACAGAAAGTAAATGCAATAAAACAAATGGGAAGGCAATGATAATAAACATTCTTGGGAAAAATCATTAGACATTTCTTCAACATGAATATTCAAATAAATATTTTAATTTTTAATTTTCATCGTAAATTTTAGTCTATAAAATTGAAGACGATACTTACTACTTACTCCACATAATTTTTCAAATCATAATAGCACCACCTTTCATTTTAATGCTTAGTTTCGTATACTTTACATTGGACTAAAATATTTATTTTTATATGAATAAAAAGTCATTTTATTTTATTTTGCATTGTTGAAGCTGACTTTGATGAGATTCCAATGATGGTCAAGTAAGCTGATGAGATTTAAATTAATGTTGGTCCGTTTTGTCAGTGTTGGCTCGTCCACACCTGTGCCAGGCCCTCCTTGGTCCTGTCCAAATTCACGACAAAGCCTAGGAGAGGCTAGCACAAGAGCAAACACAATCGAAACACGGAAACAGTCCTGATGAGGATCTGAAAATAAAACCACAGTTAATAATGGTTTTCGTAGATTATCAAGCTCTTAATGTTAACAAATCACAACCTAAGAGTAGAGGAAAATATGTACTTCTCTGAATGACAAGGTAAGTATGAAAAAAACAACAGATTGATTGAAAGACTTGTTTTGAGGAGGGTAAAATCAATTTACACAAATCTCTCAATCAATCAATCGACCAACCATCCATTCATTCACTCTGTCTTTCTCTTTCTGTAAAAGAAGGGTCAATATGACACTTATTCACACTCACATTATTCTCTTTCTTCTATCCATCGATCGATCTATCTATCTGTGTATCTAACACCTACACACTCTCTTTCTCTCACGCTCTCACACTCTTTCCCTTTATCTCTATCTATCTATCTATCTGTTTTCTGTTTATTCATATATTCATATCATTATCTCTGTCTCTTCTCTTCTTTTTTCTCTCACTTCTCTCTTCTTTTTACTATTTTTTTATCTCTTCCATCTATACATCGATCGATCTATCTACCTGTGTCTAACACCAACACTCTCTCTTTTTCTCTCACTCTTTCCCTTTCTCTCTCTCTCTCTCTATCTCTATCTATCTATCTATCTATCTACCTATCTATCTATCTGTTTTCTGTTTATTCATATATCCATATTCTCTTCTCTTCTTTTTTCTCTCACTTCTCTCTTCGTTTTACTATTTTTTTTAATCTCTTCCATCTATACATCGATCGATCTATCTATCTGTATGTCTAACACCAACACTCTCTCTTTCTCTCTCTATCTATCTGTCACTCTATTTCTACCTCAATCTATCCATCTAACTTTTTATCTATCTAACCATCTATCTATATATCTATTTATATATCCAACCATCACGCTTTCTATCTATCTTTCTACATATCTACCTGTTTATCTGTATTCTTATCTATCTATCTATCGCTCTGTCTCACTCGGAGACCAACACATTTATACATTTATTGGTAAAGGATGGATGGGATATATATATAAAGAACGGATTCATAATTATTACTTTCAATTAATTACCATTTTTGTGTAAGGTATTGGTACAAATTATAAAGTTAGTGTCACGAGCAGGATTCAAACCGACGCCTACTGCTCGATGCGCCGCTGCTCTGGCCAGTTGAGCTATCTTCTCTTCCTTCCAAAACCTCACGTAAAATTTTTAAAAAATTGAAAGAATTAATTTGTTCAATCAGACCACAATATATAATGGATTGCTTAGAAAATTTGCAGGTTTTACAATTATCAATAATGTTTCTTTCGTGTTATTGTTTTGAACTTTTTAGACTGTATAGAAGCCATTTGTACACAAATGTTGTTCTCTATTTTAATTGTCTATATTACACACATGTTTCATGGTAGCAAAGCTTAATTAAATCGAAGTACATATCTTCAAATCAGTCGTCTGTCATTTGACAAGTTTACATTTTTCTACACTTTTAGTTTTTCATTGTTTTTATTGATTATTTCGTTCATGCACCCGTGTGCGTTCGTACGTACGTGTACAATCAAGAAGATATACCATTACACATACATACATGTGTACACAAATAAACACTGTATACAAAATATATGTATATTTAGTGTATGTTTAAGGACAACGAACCTCGCAAAATGGATTTTTTCTGACGGCTATGAGCCCTTAAAACGGTTGTTTAAGCCCTTTAAAAAATTGAAATTTTTGATAGAGATATTATTATGCTCAAGAAGAAAAAATACTACATAACAAACCATGAAAACATTAACAGTTTTAATAATAGACGTATATAACAAAAATATAATAATTTATATTACTTTTTTTCCATGTGTACAGTTCATAATTTCCTTGTTACTTCATCACACCTTAAAGATGAAAGATTTAAATCATAAGCACGAATTTGAAAATAATTCTTCTCCAGAGGCGTAACTCATCTCATGCAACGAGTGAACTTTCCGTCTGCACACAATAGAATTGAAAACAAACAGGACCTTCTTACGTTCCCATAGGACGCGAATAAATCTTGAGCGTTTAGCAATTCGTGGATTCCCTTCAGCCCGGGGTCCGGGGTCATACAAATTATACAAACAACTGACACCAACATAAAAAACAAAAAACACTTCAAAAAACAAGAGCTCACATTTAAAACCAAAATTACAAAATTTCTCTGATACGTATGTACACACCTATACATTACACACTCTCCATATATTTACCCAGATTTATTTGGGTTTAAACTTGTCATAAAAAATTATGTAATGGTACTTTTATTATTTCTCAAACATTTTTAATAATTTTCTAATTTCCTAATCTGTTTTGAAATATTCTAACTTCGAACTATTGTACGATCATCGTATTCAATTGTTACTAAGTGTATTATTGTTGAATTATTTTATGATAAGTAGAGTCGATTTTGGTTGAAGGAAATTTAAAATGGTCGTCGGTTGGGTGACATTTGGACCTACCTTAGGCTTGCTCGACCTATTGAGGAATTTCGACCACTCGCGCACCTCACTTCATGTGGTTCACTGTTCAACTTCAATTTGACTTTTAAATAGTTGTTTATGTGCAAGAATGTCGGAAATAAAGGGGCCGGGGGTAACAGGAGGTCTTATATAGTACATGGACCGCCCTGACGCAGACAACAGGTATCTGCGGAATCCGCAGGGCTGGCCTTGTGGCGCCCAGCTCTATATTTAGCCACTCCCCATCTCTTTACATAACCGTTGTATTTTTAGCAACATCTTCCCCACTTTTGTTGGTGATCGTACCTCGGGGCCGGTCGAATCCATCAGGAGGCCGGCGCCAGCCGATTGGCTTGCTAAAACCGTCAGACGTCCCTGGATGTCAGTGTGGGAACTCTTGGAAATCGTTGGAGATTTGGAATGCCAAAGAGCAAAACAACCGCTGCACCTCTCCTAATTTAATAAACAACTGAACTCAGTTCCAACATCCGGCGATAAATTCAATGTTCGCCATCTTGAAAGACAATTAAAAAAAAACATCTTATTCCAAGTTGTATCGTTTTTCGAATGACTAAGAACCATATATTTTCAAAAAACAAAAAAACATTATATGATACCATACCAAGAATGTTACAGTTCAACAGTTTCTTCAGGATCTAAGTTTCAGCTTAGAAACGCCCATCCCATTCTGTTTATTTTATTTTATTTTAACTCTTAAAATTGCTAAATTTTTCTGAATCTTTTATTCATCAAATATGACTCTATGCTTCAAATATTAATCTTTAAAACTGAGGTATCAAACAGCATACTCCAAAATGTATCAATTAATAAGCATCCTATCTGGACTTTGATTATGCATATTCCAGAATCTAATAGATTATTCTATGGAGAACTAGGAAAAGAAGATCCTCTTCAACTGAGAAATCCCATGTACCTTGAGGTGTCAGTTGGCATATTCCAAATCCGAACTGCATATATTCTCCCTGGGCGAATTTGCCGTATGCTTAAAAATAAGTGACATTCCTTTATAAAAATCTGGTTGGGTTAAGTTAAAAATTACTGTCCTGTTCAATCCTCCATAGATAAATTATTTGAATCATTTCTCTTGGAAATACTTTCTCCTTCTATCAGGCCATTGATTACGGATGAGCAACATGCTTTTATCAAGGGCTATCATATTCTTACATTCCAATAATATGCCTTCAATATATACCGATTTATGCAAGAAATTTTATGTTGCACATTTCCGTATTTATGCTATTTTTCTGGTTCAGTAACCTTTTAAAGAATCGCAGACAAAGAGTTAGAATTAAGTCTGTGCATTCTTCTGAATTTCAAATTCTTTCAGGAGTTCCCCAAGGTTCAGCTCAAGCCCAATCTTTCATAATGATCTGGTTTTCTACTTTGCATCCAGTTGGATCTCTTTTGTTTGCTGATAATGTAAAACTATATATATTTTTTAATTATACCACTTATTTTTACATTCTCCAAGATTCACTGAACTCTCTGACTACTGCACTGGTGCAAAAAAAAATGTGACACTAAATTTAGACAAATGCTCTATTATTACTTATCCCCAACAATTTAAAAACATACATTTTGATTACCTGTATCAATAATATTTAAAAAAGTTTTTTTTTGTGAATGTAAGCTACCCATTGACGACCAACATTAGGCAGCCTCTTCGACTGCATTACATGATTCTGAAGGATGGTTTGAGGTAAGAGTTGAAAGGTCATGGATGAGGTAGTTGAAACGATGAGCTATTTGGAGCTGGATTTCAAGTATCAAGATTTGGCTAGGTCAACAAGATAAAGTTGGTGACCGTGGGGAGGATTTTTGACTGTAAGGACTGAATCCTAGTAGGATAAAAACTAGAAGTCTAAAGCTGTGTAAAGTATTTTTTAATTAATTTATTTATATGTGTGTATAGTCTTGAACATTTTTTGTTGCCTTCAATTGTAATACAATGCAAAAATGTTAACACATATTTATTATTCTTTTCCCTACATAGTCAATATGCTGCAGGTAGTGAAATTTGATTCAGATAAATAGTAGATTTTGGATTTTATAGCAAAGGACACATGTTTTGATTTGTTTTCATTAATTTTTATTCTTTATTTATGATGCTAGGGTAAGTAAACATGAGTGCAAACTCTGATGAGTATATGCTAAAATATAACAGACCAAGGATGCTCCCTTGAGGAACATCAGAAAGGCTAGAATGAATCAGTTGGTAAATAAAATTAAAAAATCAATGCCCTCCTGGCCTTTTTCAGATAGTATGAACTAGTAGAGGACCTTGGAGCTTCTGAAACCGATCTACAGACAGAAGTACTAATGAGAAATGAACCAACATTGAAAAAGTAGAGCTTTTATTTAAACAAAAGTTGCACTCTTGAACCTTGTAAATTGTTTGACTTTTATTTGTATTCCAGTTATCGTGCAGACATACGGAATATTGAGTTTTTTCATTACTGAAAATAAATGCATTTAATAATTTGAGTCAAGAAGTTACATGTAAGAATGTGGTTTTTGTTTTTTTATTTCTTCCCTTTTTCCTTTCCCTTTTTCTTTTTCTTTTTCTCTGCATATTCACCGAGTTTCCACCTCACCATCGTACCTCTCCACCATGCTTGAATCTTTGTGGCTGCTCTTTCCTGGGACTTTTTCAATTCCTCAGCTTCGATTCTGATCCTCTTCTCCTCCAGGTAGTCTTGTATGATTTTACGTCGTTTCGTGTACTATAATAACAATGTTTCGAGTGACAAATTAAATTTTTTCTTATAATAAACAAAGTTATACAAAAGTATAAAAACAAAAACTCACTGTATTTAACAGTGTTTTAATTTTTTCAGCGCCCTCTGTTTTTTTATTTTTTATCTCGCAGATCTGCTTATTTTTAGCAGCTATGTCAATTTCATATCTTCTTTTCCAGCTAGCTATATCTTTATTCAGTTTCTAGAAATGATAAAAACTGAAAATGTTATGGACATAAATTCAATTTGTAAAATACATATGTATACAGTAATGCTCATGTTGAGGTATAGCATGATATCCCTGTGAACTCTTCCTTCTTGAGACATTCTTGACTTCAGATCTTCCGATTCGGTCAAGATGGCTCCTTCTTCCATCTGAATTCGATGCGTATTCTGCTCCAGCCTTGCCTCCTGCAACTTTCTACTGTAGCCTAACTTGATCCCATAATGGAACATGCTCTCTTGAAGCTCTCCCTGTTAACATTTGCATAAGTTATGTATGTGGGAAAAAAAAATTAAATTGTGCAAATCATGTCTACCTCGATATCGTTAAGTAACTTCGTCTGCCTTTTTATAACGTGCTTTGTAAGATAATCACTCTTTTCGGCTACATTTTTCAACGTTTGAAGTGATTGTGAATACTGATCATACCTATTATAAAACAGTTTCACTTTTACTGTTCTAAGCTGCAATAATTAACAACTACTTTTTTTTTATGTATTTTAATATTGGTTACTTACATTGAACAAATAGCATGTTCTTCTTTAATTTTATCTTCTTCTGATATTAAATATTGTGTGAGTGTTTCAATACTGCTGTTCTCATACAGTTCATCTTTTAACAATTTCAATATAAACTCCAATCGAGATCTGGATAAAATTTGAAAATGTAACGTTTTTACTTAACGATACTGATTCTTCTTACCTGTCTTGTTGAAATTTATTGGTTTGCTTTATTATCTCATCGGTATTTGCCATCTCTCTAACGGAAATGTGCTATTAGGAAAACAATTGTATCCATTTATAAGAATTTTAACATTCTTACCCAGAATCAGGTGAGTCGACGTTCGGTCTGTCTGCTCCTATTATTGCCAATTTGTCGATCATTTCATTCAATATACCTATACATGCGAACCTTTCAAAGTCAGTAAATCTTGTATAATCATTTTGATATATATCCCCTTCCTGAAAAACTAGATTTTTAAGACAAATTTAGTCTTTAGCGATTATTATGTCTAATTTTGGTGTTAGTATGTGTCAGACGCGTTTTGGCATTTCGTCATATTCACTGTTAGGTCCGTGTTATTTTTGTAAAATATCAGGCAGACCAAAATGATCAGTACCAACCAAATTACAAATTCATCATCCCACTGACGACGCATAAAAATTTTACAATATTATTTTCATAATACAATATAGTACAATAGTAGACATATAAAATCCTTTAAATTGTACCTCCAAGGAAAAATACTTAATTTTTAAAATAATTGTATCATGTCTGATAAAAGGCAAAGAATGCTAGGTGTCCCGGCAGGTACACTGAACATTATAATATTTTAAAGCAACGTTAAATAGATAGATAACCGGTCTCGAATTTTTCTAATGGTAATTGTAAATGAAAAAAATTTATAAACGTGATAAATGTATTTATTGGATAATTGTCCAAATTATTAACGTTTGACTTACGGGCTTTAACGTTAAAAAGTTCTGACAGAGATCTGCTTCCTTTGCTTCTTGAAGCCATCGTTCGAAAAGGGATGCTTCATGTTCTTTACTCTTCAAATTAGATTCTTTGCAATCATCACAGTTGTCGGACATTCCGTTTAACAGAATTTTTGTCAATATCAGTGAGAAGATCAATCCCAGAAGCGGTTAGCTGGTTGTTACCACGGTAGTATTCTAAGTATCCAAGGAAGTGCATAAACCAAGATTATTGACTCTTTAGACACAAAATAATAATATGTGTTTTAATAAAAGATTTAAATTCCAAATAATACAATTTAATAATTAAATACTTTTCACTGCAATAATAAATAATGTAAATTTGGTTGGTTACTAATAATAATCAATAATAAAATTGGATGTTTATAATAAATTTTAAACAAAGTGTTAATTGCAATTCTTGGTTGTTGTTGTTTTTAATTCTAGTTTTGTGCAGCAGATATAATCTAAATTCTCAATGTACAACAAATTCAAAAATATACTTTTTATTTTTCTATTTATTTTTTCCTTTTTCTCTTTCCCTGGTCTTTTCCCTTTTTCTTCTTCTTTACAGCATATTCTCCAAGTTTCCACCTCACCATCGTCCCTCTCCACCAGGCCTGAATCCTCCTAGCTGCGATCATCTCCCACTTTCTCTGTTCCTCAGCTAGAAGCCTCGCTCTCTTCACATCCAGGTAATCGTTAATAGAATTTCGTCGCCTCATGTACTGAATTCGCAAAAAAAAATTACATTAATAAAATACATTATTAAAAAAGTTGGTACAGTATTTATCATAACCTTTCGTTTTAAGCTATAATTTATTTTTGATGTAAATAAAATAAAACTTACCGTTCTTAACATTGACCTCATTTTGTCCGCTTCATCTGATTTTTTTGTTCTTATTTCAATAATTTCATTGTCTTTAGCCGTTAAGTCTACTTCACTGCGTTTCTTCCAATTTTCAATGTCTTTATTTAGTTTCTAAAATTACATATTACATAGTTGTACTAGTTTTTTAAAATTGCAAATATGTAAATAATACCATGATGCTCATGCTAAGGTAGAGAACAATATCCTTGTGAATCCTGTCTTCATTAAGCATCTTTGCTCTCGCTTCTTCCAATCGTCCGTTCACTATTCCTTCTTCTTTTTGAATCTTCATGGTGTTCTGTTCAAGTCTTGCTTCATGCCATTTTCGGCAGTAGCCTAGTTTTATCCCATACAGGAACATGCTCTCTTGTAGCTCACCCTGTATGAAAATAAAGGCACAATTTGATTTTGAGTTTGAATTTGAAAAAAAAAAAAAAAGGATGTCACCTCAATACTGTTTGACAATTCAGTTTGTTCTTTCAAAACACTCTTTGTGTGATGTTCGCTCTCTTCTGCTACACTTTTCAAAGCATCAATCGTTCTCGAATACTGCCCATACCTGGAAGCAACAATACATTTCAAAAATTATTATAAAAATTAAGTAAAGCAGGGTTTTAACCGTTTGCTACAAATAATTTCTAACTTTTTGAGTATCTTGATGATTAAAATTCTAGCACAGCTTTTAGCAATTGTTATCATTTAAATTAACTAATTATGTGTTGAAAATATTATTACTGTGTTAAACTAGATGAGAAGGTTTAAGACTATGATTTAAGTTAATTATTACGTTGAACAAATGGCATGTTCTTCTTTAATTTTCTTTTCTTCTAAATTCAAATACTGGGTGAGGCATTCAATGCTTGAGTTTTCAAAAAGTTCATCCCTCGTTAGCTTGAGTATATATTCCAATAATGTTCTTAAATTGATAATTAACTTGTTAAATGTGCATTGAAAGAATTTATAAAAAAAAAGTTTCACCTTTCTCTTTGGAATTTGTTTGTCCGGATAATTCCATCATCAACTACTGCTGTCGAATCGATATCAAAAAGTTTCCTACTTCTAATTTTTTCATAATATCTGAAATGGAAAAGAGTTTATATTAAAACCTAAACTATTTTTTAAATAAAACCAAAATTTCGATTTTCCCTGATCATCCCAATCCAATAATTTGCAGATTTGGACTGTTAGCGATTTATAAATCCGCCATTACCTGACTTTTGGAGGGTGAAAATTACAATTGGGTTTGACTTTGGGTTTGTCTGCTCCAATTATGGCCAGCTTGTCTATCGCCTCATTAAAAATGCCTACAGCGGCGATTCTTTCAAAATCCGTGTATCTTGGCGGTTCCTCTGGGCGAATTTCTTCTTGCTAGTTGAATTTGGGTTATTTAAACTACACACAAAATAAAATCATCTAAAAACTACCTCATTAGTAGCGAGGAAATCCCCGTCTATAGTGGTTTCCTTAGCCCTTTGAAATACACTTTCAAAATATGACAGCCTTTCGAGGTCTATGGCCCTAAAGCCGGACATCACACTGATGATGGACTCAGCCATTTTGTATTATTTGGGCAGAAAAGAGAAATTCTGTCAAATATATTGAAAAAGTTAGTTTAGGCTATTTATTTTTAACTCAATTTTGTGATGGAAATAAACTATTATATCAACAAATTCTCAAATGTTTATGATATTCAACTATGAAGCTGCACAAAGAAAGAAAATGATAAATACAAAGAATATCCAATATCTTTCATTGACATACATCTAAGTACATTAATTATAGAACCAGTTTTACTTTCATGTAGTAAACGGCTGATCTTGTTAATGTTATATGAAATAAAAAATGACATTATTTTTAAAACTTTAGTTTACTCTTTCAATGTTATTTAAAATATGACAAAAAAAACCCATATGTGACTGAACAAAAACTGACAAGTTTATTCAAAAATTTGACTTCTATTAATTTGATAGATATTATTTTGTTTTCTGTGGGTTCTTTTTTTTTTGTGGGAACATTTGTTTTAATGCAATTTGAATTAAATAAAACAAAGGTACAATGTGTATTTATTAATTTATTATGGCATGAAATTATAAGAGAGAAAAGTGTTTTTTTTTTAAAGATTCAATAAGGTTCAAGAGCTTACCTAAAATATCCTAGACATGTTTCACCCTATGGCAAAATTCTCAAATTGGAATTCATACTGTGACATGATTTGTTCACATATGGTCATTCAGTTCTGCAAAAATACTTCCACATTTAATTTTTACACGATAAGTTAAAAGTAAGCCTGTTTTGTCTAAATTCCGAACTTTAAAATAGAGAGAGACCACAATTTTATTTTAAAGTTCAAACATGGGGACATTACGTACCAATTATATTCACATCACAGCCTCATACAGCATTTCTTACAGTTAATTTGAAAAAAATAACATAGTTAAACTAAATCAATTTGTGAAGATTATGGAAAATATTTCATGTACACCATTTCAATGAATAAGCGGAAGTTATTTTTTCATATCTCAGAACTTCTCTCAAATCAACATTACCAGTGAAGTTTGAAACCTTACAGTGTATGACAAAACTATATTTAAAAATCATTTTTGCCACACAGTGACACAACAAACATACAACACTTGGTGCTATTTAGTCAGTTATGCCCTTTTTAAAGACACTATTGACCCAGATTTTGAGAGACAGAGATCAAATAGCTATGATGGTGAGATGCTGATAATACCGGGGATTGGTACTAATCAAACTACAAATTGTTTTGTCCAATTTTTATTGTAACTTTAGAAAAACAAGAGTTTCTGTATCATTACTGCCAAATTTTTTAATGTTTATGTGTTTTGAGGTTAGATACACAAATTTATTATTCCGAAATCGTGAGATGCAGTCTGGTGCATGCATCTCACGATTTCGGAATAATTATCAATTAACGGTCAATAATAATCACAACACACAAATTTAGTTTAATCCATTTTCATGTTACCAGGGAGTATGCATGGGTTGGGTTAGGTTAAGTAGGGTTATGTTACATATCTTATACTACTTCGTTTTTCCTTGAAACAAATAAAATATGCATGTGTGAACCAGTTTTTGCCTTGCATTTTGCCTATGGACCCAACTATTAAACTTATTTTCAGTCTCTTCTTATACATTGTCTAAAACATAATTTTGCGTTTGGCCTTATACTTACTTATTTTTTACCTTTCAAATATTATCTTGCTTTATTGAAAAACATGTTTGTTTCATTTCAAGCATCTCTTACTTATCCACAGTTAGCAAAATCCTTAATTTCTATGCAGATTCTTTAAAAAATAAGTAACAGAAAAATATTGTAAATTTATTAAAGTCTCCTACTATTAGCAAATGGATTGAATTTCTATGTAACAATTTTGAAAAAATATAAATGCTGTATTATTATAAAATCAAAGAGTTTTTTACAATAATGTAAATAAAACAGGAATGAAAAAGAAAACTGTTTGGTTATTTATTTATTGTTATTTATTTAACACACAATAACAATCAAGGTATATAAATAAATAAATAGCATAAATATATTTAGACACACTATAATATTAAAAACAATCACATATATGTACAAAATGACCTAGCATAATACGACTAGGAAAAAACGAAACAAATAAAGCAAATGGAATGCCCTGTTAAATGAAATTGAGATGGTAAGGATTACAAATTCTCGATTTTTGTCATGAGTAATACTGGTTACTTAAACTCTACATAAATAAATAAACTAAACCACTATAGTCATTAATATATCTAATTAAAGCTTCTCGTCTAGCAAATTAGCTGATGGGTACGTCTGCCAACAACCGTACAGGAAACTGCTCAAGAAATAAAGTTAAAATAAGTGAGCTTATTGCGTTTTGGTGGTTATGAGAGATGAAAGTTTTGAACAATAAAACATGGTCCAATCTACGTGGAAAACTAAACACTGAAAACATTGAAAATGATCCATTTATTTTATTTTTGTATTGTAATCACAAAAACATAATTGTGGGCACAATCTGTTGCTGCCGGATGAAATCGTCGTGAACGTTTCTGGAAAAATAGGTGAATGTAGTTATTACGTCATCTTTTTTTTCATTAGCTTGTCGAAATCGCCCAGTCACACGCTATTTACTCCTTGGAATTTATTCGCCGATTATAGGAAGTGTTTTTCATTTTCTATTCGACAAAAAAATACGTAAATAAATAATCGGCAAAAGAATTTTTTTTTATCAGTAATGGCAAGTTTCTCTTACACATCTTAAACCTCCGCTTGGAAGCAATCCTGAACAAAATGGAGAACGTTTTGAATATTTTACTTTTTGTTTGATAATAATTGATCAAACATTACAGATAAAAACAGTGATTTTTGGTCTTTTGTCAATACAATCGGTCAAGACATCATTTTTTGTACTTTGTATTGAATTTGTATATTTTTTCACTTTGTATAATGTGAGAAGTTTATTTCGTCATATTAAACCAAGGCTGGTTAGGTGATTTAGCATTGCGATTTTGTTGAAAATGTAAATATTTTTTTAATCGTTGAAAACACGATCATGTTTTTTCAATAATAATATCATAATTGAGAAAAAGAGTACTGATAGATTTCCTTCATCGTTATGTTTTAGAGTATTTTTGCGTAGAACTTCAAGAAATTAGGTCGCCGATATCATTCGACATACGCGGTAAAGATTAGCATGAGCTGAGCTGGGAACAAAAAAGGAGGAAGTGTAAGTTTTTTAATTTCTCCCACGTTTTCTAGGTCATTCTAAACTCAACGGCACCACCTATACGAACGGGCCCACTGGTTTGTTATTCTTAAACAACAACGAGGATTTCTATTTATTTACGTTCAATTTGGAATTATGGGTTAACTTTCAAAGTCTCTGCTTCGTCTCGAATACCGAATGAGTTCCAGTTGCATTGCCAAAACTAAAGGAATTAGGTCTGATTTAAAATATGAGATTAAATAAACGAGATCTCTAGGAACCAGCGTGGACGGTTAAAAGTTGATAAATGGGGAATTAGTAACTTGTGATGATTTAAGATATATACGGGTCCCATGGGGATCGGTGTGCCTGTTCAGGTATCGGCCTGTTGTAATTATAATTCATATAACCATCTCGGTCCCAGGGGTGTTCGTAGTGTGGGCTGTTATGACCTCCGTGGACATGGAGATGGACGTCCTTCTGGATGGCCCACGGGTCCTGGTGTGCAACTTTGAACTTGCTGAGAAACCCTGCCGTCGTGAATATCAGAAGGATCACCTAAACAAAAAAGACAAGTTTTGAAAACTTACCAAGGATGGGATTAAACGTTATGCTCACCCCTATGGTCAACCCTTTTAAAGCGAATACAGTCAACATCATCAGGAGTGTCGTGATCACGCCCAGTTTGAACATGATCGGCAGCAGGGCCATTTTCATCCTCCTCATCACCCCGAAAGTCCTGCTTGCCCCTAAAACAAAATTTCATAATAACTCACTAACAACCTTCATCCCTTCACAAACTTATAGTAAATTAATAACAAACTATAGCTCAGTTTTTTAAAACTCCTGATATAAGATAGAAACGGAAGTGATCATTACAAAAATTAGGTACTAATTGTTAGAGAAAGTTATGTTTAAGCTGATTTGAAAAGGAAATATTTAAATCCTAGAAAGATCCGTTATTAAGATCAAGAAATCAGTTTCTATTGACATAACAAAATGAAAGTTATTTAAATTAAAGAAAAAAACCTCTCAACTTAATGAAACTTTCATGAAATTGTTCTAATTTGTCGTTTTTCCTCTATTAAAGTACTTTAAAGTCCCACGATGAATAATAGACGAGCGGATTGAACTAGAGAGTCAGCCTGTTTGAATGTAATCCCAGTTTCTTCTCGCTGTTGAAACCGGCTTATAAATGCTTCATTTAAAGTTGAACCGAAAAAGGTCTCTGTTTTGAAACTTTAAAATCCCCGATTGAAGGTTGAATACAACTTCGTTAGGGAAAAAGAAATATATCGAATGCAGGTGTAATAGCTTTTCTCCCAAAAAGTTAAAAGTTATGACAATTTATTTCCCTGTTAAAGTTCGCTTAACTGCAACAATTGTTTCCTTCTTCACTGCGCTTGTTTTAACTTTCTGAACATGAAAGTAAGAAGTTAGTACGTTTGAAACGCGAACATACAATTCTGGGTCGCTGGAATGATCGTCAGGAAAGATTGAAAAGTGGTATTTGCAGAAAGTGTACGCCTTGACAATAAAGAAAAAAATAGTACGAAATTCCTTTCAAAATAGAGAAAAAGTTATACAGTTCCTTTCACTCACGTTGCCTTATGCCTATCGCGATTAGAGGAAAAATAGCAGCTTTTTTGTCTTATTTAAGGTAAGATTTAGTTTATGACCAGCAGCACACGTGTTACAGCTCATACAAGCAGACAGACACACCCACACAAACACGATAATCCATTTTCACAATTTTGTTTCTTTCACTCCCTCCCGCCTTCCATCCTATCACTTTCTTATTTTCCTGTGTAAAAGTCTCTCTCTCTCTCTCTCTCTCTCTCTCTCTCTCCCTCTCTCTCCCTTTGTCTTGTACTTTATTAATCTCTCTTTTTACTCTCTCTCTCTCCCTTCCTTTCCTCCTCTTTCTGTCAAATTCTTATTTTACTAGGTTTCAAATGTATTTCGCTCCCTTTCCTTCTCTTCTTTTCTCTCATCTTTATCTGTCTATCCTTCTCACATTCTCTCTCACTTGCCCTGCTTTCTCTCTTGCTTTTCTTTCTCTGCCATATTTTTATTCTCCTTTATGTCATATCACTCTTTCTAATTCCCATTTTCAGACTCCCCCTTTCTATTCTTTTGTCAAATCTCCCTCTCATTCTCTCTCTCTCTCTCTCTCTCTCTCTCTCTCTC
>CM077108.1:8023620-8080489 GCA_039619505.1 Cimex hemipterus
CTCTCTCTCTCTCTCTCTCTCTCTCTCTCTCTCTCTCTCTCTCTCTCCTTTTCACTATGAGATACACATATTCTCTTTCTGTTATTCTTCATTTCTCATTAATGTTTTTTACTCCGTTTCCGTCAGACCGGTTCTTATCTGTTTCATTTTTCTTCCGCATTCTATTTCTCTCTCTCTCTCTCTCTCTCTCTCTCTCTCCCTCTCATTCTCTCTCTCTCCCTCTCATTCTCTCTCTCTCTCTCTCTCTCTCTCCCTCCCTCTCATTCTCTCTGTCTCTACACCTACCTACCTGTCACCTATCAATATGAGAGACACAGAAATTATTAATCATTTGCTCCTTATATTGGTTTTTAAGTATTTTGCTCTGTCCGCTGTATATTTTTTCGTTGGCCAATTTAATGTGTATTGTAAGTCTACTAGTGATGGTTTTAGTTATTGTTTAATTTATTAAATTAGTACTTTTTTGAAAAAATTAAGGCCATTTTATCATTTCGTTAAGGAGTGGAGATAATATTTCCCTTGAGCATAATTTCCCGTGGAAATGGTATGTTTGAAATGTTTTTTTCTTGTACAATTAATAATGCCTATTATATTTATAGCAATATAGATTAAATAAGTGCATTTTGAGTTACTAATAAAAGGCAGTCGAGTTTTTGTAATAGTCTAGTATCATTATGTCATCAGCCCATGGCAGCCTCGCAGCGACTTTAGGTACGGCGTGAAATTGAACTTTAAAGCCATCATTTTGAGGAAAAATGTAGAATGAAAGAATTAAAGATTCAATTGTACTCGCGTTCTAAGGTAAAAATTACAGGGCGTGAGAAAGTCATCACGGATCCGTTCATACCGTCATATTTGTGCCATGCACGAATACGTTTATCTGAGTTATCATTTTATCCGATTCTTACCGATAAATCATTTGTGTATAATAATAACGTTTGTTATAATTTATCGTCACTTTGAATAGAGACCGGAGTCGGTTGTCACTAGCTGTCAATGTGTCCGAGCGTGAAATCTTAATTTTTCCGGCGCTACTTTCCAATGGCCACTGGGATAAAAAAAAACCGAAAGGGTTAACTATGCGTGAACGAGTCTTGAGTTAGATGCATCTAGTTGTTTTACTCTATTTGACACGTTTTGGACGGTTTAAATTTGTGAAGAATTGCCCTTTGAAATAATCACATTATTTTTCCCACACTAGAAAAACTTTACAAATGTTAAAACCTCGTCATATTTTTGCTATCCTAAAGACGACAAACAACAAAGTATAATTGAATACATAAAGTAACATAAGAATACATAATAGAGCCCATTAAGGGGCGTCGGTTTAGGCGTTGACACGGCGCTCATCACTGTAAGGTAAAGGTCCCGGGTTCGAATCCAGCAAGTTTTTCAAAAACACCGCCACGGCGAGGGATGATATGACCTCTGCTGTTGCGAACCGAAAAAACTGAAAAGAACCCATTCATATTTTATATTATACGGTGTTGGTTTTAAGAGATTTTACTTTTTGCAGATGATTTAAAAATAACCTTAAAAATTAATTCTGCTTCTGACTGCTTACAACTTCAACATGCCTTAGTAAAACTTAATAATTTGTGTTCAACTAGTAATATTCTTTTAAATTCTGTCAAATGTTCAGTTATCACTTTAAATAAAACAAAATATCCCATCAAATTTAACTGGGCTAGATCAGACTCTCGCTCCTAATTAGACGGTAAACTGTTAAAGATTTTGACATTATTCTCAATGTTCAGATAAACTTTCACACACGGCATGAATAAAACTAATACTAAAGCAAATAAAACTTTAGGATGTATTACACGCCATACTAAAAATTTCCATGGCCCAGAAACACTCAAGATTTTATACACTTCCAATGTAGACCGATATTAAATTGCTTTTCACGTCCTTGGGCTCCCTTTCAATCCACCCATACCAGTCGCATAGAAGAAGTTCAAAAATTATTTTTCTCCTGCGATATTATAGAACAATTTGAGAATACGCCATACTCATCGTTAATATCATATCTGAAATTAACGACTGTACAAAAGGAAATTTTTTTTATTGTATTTTTTTTTCATGGCACAGAAGTCCATTTGTAAGCATGTCGGGTTCGAATAGGGCCGCTGGATTCGAACCTGGGACCTTTACCTTACAATGATGAGCCCCGTGTTAACGCCTAAACCGTTGCGGCCACCGACGCCCCTGTGATTGTATATTATTGTATAAATTATTACATTCCTTAACTGACTGCCCATTACTGCTTAACCGAACAAACTTTCATGAAGTGTTATCGTTCCAGAAGACAAATGAGATTCTCCATAGATTTACACGAAACAAATTATACCAAATCCAGTTGTCAAGAACAACAAATCTGTTAAACTCGTTCGAAAATATAGATATATTTAATGTCAGTTCAGAGCAGATTGAAGCAAATTTTATTATTAAAAAATTAATATGTTATCATTAATATAATTAATATTGACTTTGATTATAATTAATAAATTGATAATTATAGTGTCAATATTTCAAATTGTTTCAATTCATTCTAAATTGTTTGTTTTATTGTTTTTGTATTGTTATAAATATTTATAAATTTATGTACAGTCATAACCTCAGTGCTTTTATTGTACACTTGTACATTGTGTATATTGTATAATTGGGGAACAGTAAATAAATAAATAAGAAATAAAAGGCAACTCGAGACGTAGTGCCGCTATATTATACTTTAAGCTGTCCTCGAAAATTTTAAATTTATGAAGGCTTAACCTTTGAAATTATACTAGAAAAACTGTTTCTACTATCTATACATGAGAACAATAATTCCTGATATCAAATTCTCGCCAAATTTATCACAAATACAAACACTACACCGAATAACAGAAAAAGCTGTCCAATTTTGGATACCAAAATCTGAGGAAATGAAAGAACAGTGTGCCTTCAGTTTTTTTTTTAAAAAGTATTTTTCCAATTCAGACTGAAGAATAAGAAATGTATTTCAAATGTACGACCAAAGTTTTTTGCAGAAATTTCATGTTAAAACTTTTTTATGGTTCTTTATTTTCTAAATATAGTATAATGTGATATATTCGTTCTTGTTATTATTTTTAAAAAGTGACTGGTTTGAGAGAAAAGTCTTTTAGCCTTTAGTAGACGTCTTAGGGTCTGCCCGTTCTTCTTGATCCTTGGATTTGATATAGTCCATCATTGGTCGTATTAGGGCCGAAGTCAAAATTAAGTATAATTTACAATTACTCAAAAGAAAGTTACTCGTATTTTTCAAAATCAGTAGCTAGATTGAAAGAAAAAAGTTTTCAAACTGCATGACGCTCCAAATGGTTGAACCGTGTGTAAAATTGTCCAAAATTAATGTCAAATCATTGTCACAAAAAATATGCCATTAAAATTTTAATCCCTTTAAAACAACAAATACGCTAAATAAAACAAACAAATACGCTTTTAAAACCAACCGACTATGCTGATGATGTCGCCATATTGTCAAAATACCAGTGAAGAAGCCCATTCCGTGCTACAGGAAATCGCGAACGGCGTTGGGGAACACTCAAAGTCTAGTTCAGTTACCGTCGCTTCTTTTGAAATAAACAATTTTGTTTCACGGAGAACCAACATCTACAATATTGGTGCGATATCTACGGCTACACCTGAGCCAAAAGCTAATGGGGAAACATACTAAAAACAATGTTGCATGAACTCGGCATTGGATGTACGAACTTCGCCAGTAAAACCGCGTGAAGTGAATATAATGATCGTAATAATTAAGCCAAATTTAACCTGTAACTTATTATTTATTTGCTTAACATCAAATATTTAGGTGGGTTATCCTTAAAGACACGAAAGTTAGATCCTTTTACCATTATTTGTTTTACTCGGTCCGGCGTTGATGAGGAAACGTCCATCGTCCGCCTCGTAGATCCTGATCTCCAAGCCCGGAGCGACTTCCCAGACGAGGTCGTGGTTCGTGAAGACTTCTTCCGCGGAATCGAGGATGGTGAAGTGACGTCTTGGCCTGGAACGGCCCTTCGGACGGGGATCGAACCTAATCCCCGGGACGAGCGTATATGGATTTTTTGAAGAAGATATCCTCTTTAGGGCCTTGCCGACGTCGGAGATGAACGAATCGCCGAGGGCGGGAGTCGCCGAAGCGAACGTTGCCAACACCAAGAGTAGCCACATGGCACTGACGCTAAGTCACTAACGGTCTCTTCGGCTTCTCCCCGTCCTTCGCCTGACCCACATCCCTCTCCAGTCTTCGCCCAAAACCGTCTCCTGTGCATCCCATTGTTTTTTTGTTTTTTTACATTTTTTCAGGTTTACTCATCTTTCCAGCTAAGTTGTGTAACTTGATGTTTTGGCCTACTTTGACGTTATTAAGAATCCATTTGAGTTCGTGGCCCGATTGACCAAATAACTTCTTCCAATTAATTAAACTTTATATAAGATATTGGTTGGGATATAAGAAAAGTCAGTAGTGTCACGAGCGGGATTCGGTTAATAAGAATGTACAAAGAGGATTTTATCAAGTCCGTTCTGTTCTTTAAGTACCTTCTACCGAACAAAACTAGAAACATACATACTTGGATGTTGAACCAAATCATATTTTATATTACGTTTTTTTTTTTCTAGAACCAGAGTTGTTAGTATAGCGAGGGTTGATGTAATTCCGGTTCATGCAGTTTATGCTATGAAAGCCATAACGTTGACAGGATCGTTTTGCAACCTGGTTCCCTTTTCAAATAACGAATAAAAATTGATTTATAAATTATGCAACGATTCTAACGAAGAAGACTTAAATGATGTATTTTGACTCTTTATTTTATTTTATTTTTTCTTTAATGGGAAGAAAAATGTTTTTCTTCCAAAGTTAATGTCAACGGCTTTTATCTACACTAATATAATAAAGAGAGAAAGTTGGGTTGTGTGTAAAATGTAATCTCGAAATCTTCAAGTCTGATTCTGATCAAAAATGTTTAGATCATTTCATTATGATTCTAGGGATGACATCGACATTAAAAGTTTCTAATTGATGAGACATCGTAAAATTCGCAAATCATGCACATTTGTAGCCGAAAGAAAATTCTGATCATGATTTATTTTTAAAGGATCGCGTATCATGTCGATTAAAATTTTAAAAACTGGCATTAACCCATTAATTGTCGTAGAAAGGGGTTTTTAAATGAACAAGAAATAATAGGCAACAAGTAAGAAAAATCTAATCACCATAAATTAATGCTGATTTGACTGTATGTTCAACTATTGTACGGTTTAAGATGAAAATGAAAAAAAAAAAAAAAAACATAAGAAGAATACTTATTTTTACCGGTGAAACGAATTATTAAAAAGAATACAGATTTTATTTTATTGTTATATTTCTTGATTACAGTTTTAACCGAATATTTATGGTCTATTTGATGTTCATTCCTGACACTTCGGGTCTACCATTGGATGGACAAATTTTTTTAAAACTGATGATGTTGAAAAAATGTAAGTAACTTTCTTGAATGAGTACTTGTAAGTTATACTTAATTTGGTCTTCGGTCCCAATAGGAACCAGTGAAGGACATAGATCAAACCCAACGATCACGAAGAGAAGGCAGACTGTAAGATGTCCAATAAAGGCTTTCAAACCACCTACTTTTTAAAAAATGACAACAATGAATAAATCACATAATACTTTTAAAAAACAAAAAACCGTAAAAAAACCTTTTTAACAAGACAATCCTGCAGAAAACTTTCGTGGTCTAAATAGCGTTTGCTCTGCCTAATCAAACTGCCAAAAACGCGGATCCATTAAACAATGGAGTCCCCCGTTCAATGGGAATGTAGCCCGGGGCAGAGGCATGCGAAAAAGTTTATCAAAGGACCATCTCAGAAATTGACGGCAGAACTACTAAAACTAGGACATACTTGGACTGGAATAATAGTTGTACTGCTAATCGGACACTGCAGATTCTAGAGGCAAATGTCTAAACCCGGAGTGGCAGAAACATCCCGTGCAGATATTACCAAGAAAAATAAGGCACAGTGGTACACTTCCTCCTGTCCAGGCCTGTGAGATTCCTAATACTGGATGATAAAAAGCCAGTACCTGAAGTATACACACGGTAGCCCTTGAAAAAGCGTTGGCTTCTGTACAAAAGCCTTACGCTTAACCAAGTGCTCTAGGTTTAAAAAATAAAGGAGACTCACAATACTGGTCGCGTTGCATAGGTCGTGAAGAAGCCGGCTTCTGTACAATCCAATCTACAATACTATCAAACATAAGCCAAAATTTGCTTTCATTTTCTCATACTTTCTAGTAAGCAAAATTGGACAGTTTCTCGCGTTATTTTGCAAATTGATTGTATCTAAGATAAATTTGGCGAAAATTTTATATCCTTAGTTTTTTCATGTGCATACTGCGTAAACAGTTTCTGTGATATGATTTCAAAGGTTAAGCCTTCACAAATTTAAAAGTTTTCTGTTTATGTTTAGAATTATATTAAATAAAACACCTTTATAAAAAGAAAAAAATCCGAATTTTCAAGGACACCAGCAATAAAGTGTAATATCGTGATACACCGTACGTCTCCTTGCTTGATTATCACCGGAGTTTGTTTTATAAAACCGTTATGGATAAACGACATTTCATCGATTTGTAAGTTTGACTACGCTTAACAGCTTTTACATTATATTTATATCCCGAATAGCCCGAAAAAGCAAACGAAATCGTAAACTATGTTGGTTGAGTCGTTGATTCATTCCAGGGGGGGCCTTTTGGAAATGGGTAAAAGTGAATACCGATCAGTTCTGTTCCTGAGACACGTTCCGACCCGGTTGTAGGACAATGGGAGGACGTGCACCTTGAATAAAACACGTAGCGATCTTATTCGCTTTCGCCTCTTGTTAACGTCGGGGGTATCATGCAGGTGGTATGACGAATTTATCGACTCAAAACTACTCTCTAAAAACCGACATTTACCTATTTATTGGGGATCGACGATCTTTTCTTATAGAAATCTATTAAGATATCTTCTTTTTTTGCGTTGGAAAAGGGTCCTCTGCTTTCTTTGAAAGTTGCTCCAAGTTTGGTAATGCCCAAATGGTACCACCTGATGAAAGTTTGGCTTCATACGTTAATTTCAGATACAAATAAATTATATACATTAAATTGATAAAATACTGATTTAAATAGACAAAACACAAAAAATCACAATACTTAGAGTATAAATGCAAAATGAGACACCCATTACTATAAATTGGGACTGACTACATGGTCCCGGAAACAATCTTCACAACCTCCTACAAAATCTCAACAGACTATAAAGGAGAGGAAAAACACAGGAGAACATCAGATACAATGATATGGTATACTGATGGCTCCAAAAAAATGAAGGGGCCCGATCAGGTGTTTTCTGTACAAGCCCAAAACATGAGCAATCAAACTCATTAAGGAAGTACACCTTGGTCTTTCAAGCAGAAATACATGCCATCAATGCTTGTGCTGGAAAATCTTAAAAGAGGTTACACTGACAAAAAATCCTTATAAGATCAGACAGCCAAGCAGCTATTAAAGCACTGGCATGCACAAGAATCACATCAAAATTAGTCCGGGAATGCATCCAAAATCTCCAAAACCTGGGAAAACACAACAAGGTAACGGTATCCTGGGTGCCAGGGCACAGGGGAATTTTGGGTATGAAGAACCAGACAGACTGGCCAGAGGAGGATCCGCACGACCATACATAGGCCCCGAGCCTATCCTTGGGATATCCAAAACAAACGTAGAATCCTCCATCGCAGAATGGATCCAAATAAAACAAAGAGAAAAATGGATAAACTCTAGCAGTGCTAGACACAGTAAACTTATGATAAAACAACCTTCACCAAAATTAGCAAAAACACTAATATAATTGGAGAGGGCAAATCTCAGAGGAGTGGTAGGACTACTAACCGGCCACTGGCATCTGAGGAAACATCTACATAGCATGGGCATATACAATGATGATCCCATTTGCAGACTATGTAATGAGGAGGAGAAAACAGCCCCTCATATCTTCGAATGCGAAGCAACGGCTCAATGGAGGTTCAATCTAACGTACAAAAACGACTCAGAGCCCATTGAAGCAATAACAGTCAATGACTGGATACTTCTGAGAAAAAGGATCGAGTCTATTGACTAAACCAAGGAACTAGGAAGGTACAATAAGCCAGAAGGCTGCAGTGCCTGGGGTACACAAACCCCGCCTCCTGGTATCCTTTTCTGCCATACCATACCATAGAATATAAATGAAACCCCATTTTCTTGTTGTAGTTCAAAACTTTTATATCATTCAACTGTAAAGAAAGATGATTTTTTTTTAACAACCCAACGTCATCTTTATCCCTACAGAACTCATTAAAGGAACTTGCAGCACATAGTACATTACAACCGCTTCAGACCTCCAACGAAAGATATCAGAATGGTCTGCAGTTGGACACTCCTACTATTTACTATTTATACTCAATGGCACTACAGCCTGTTTGATTATTCCTAATCTATTTTAATATGCATCACTTGAGTCAGATAAATGTGCACTTATCCTCCAGACCCGCTCAAATGTCTAGGACCAACCAATTTTTTTGTATCGTTCAAACTTTCTCATCCAGTCAGTCCATAGTAGAAAGAAAAAATTTAACATGTTACAACACATTTAATCAATAACAAATGGTGTGAAGAGTTTGACCCAGTTATGTTGTAAACCCGACAAAATTACACTACATCATACACAGCACAAACAATTTACAAGATTCTCTATTCTTGAGGTAGGAAGCAGATTTGATGTTTGACTGAAATAGAATTATTTAGGTATGACCTGATGATGTATTTATTATTGTAATTTTCTCTATTAAGTATATACTTTCTTTTTTTCTCTTATTTACATAAGTTGTATTTTTAAATGTCAAGTGTATAGCTTGTAAAATTTAAAACAAGAACCTTTATGGTATTTCCAGTATGGTCTTAAGCCAGCTGAGTAGAATTAAAACTGATCAAATAAAACATAACGTGAGATTATGTGAAACATTGTGGTTAGGTCTGCAAGGTGATGTGCCTATCTTGAGAGCCCGTGGTCATCTCAGTCTGCCTGTTCTAACAAAACTATACAGCATAGGCAGAGGGTGTTCAGCCAAATCAGATAAAGATTTTAATGTAGTGTAGTTAATTGCCAAAATGTAAACTACTTTTTTTTATACGCATATGTCAAATATTTTCCAGTTATTAAACAGATGTTATTGAATGAATTTCACGATTTTCTTTTAAATAAAGCGTTTAATTTAAACTTTTACCTCAAGGTCAGCTTTGAAATATTTTTCAGAAATTTCTTTTCTTCAGTAGAATTAATTGGTCAGCGCATATTCCCAGGTTGTTCTGAAAATTGTAAACAATAATGCATTTTGATCTAAAAGTTGGACAGATCTCTCTCAGAAATATAATTCTTCATTTGATAATTCAACTCTAATCTTTCTGGAATGACCAATCATATACTTTATTGGCAAAAGTTCAGCTAGCCGAGAAGAGTTGTGTCTCATGCTGCTTCTTCCACTGATTTTTCTCTCTACCCTCATCTAAACCCGCGCTCTAATATGTCTACCCTTCTAGCTGACCATTCAAATGGATTTTCTTTCCCAGTGAAAATGGACTTTTAATTTATGGGAAGCTTCTTTATACAAATCACACAGTTGATGTGTGAACAATTGTTGTAAACAGTTCTGGGGATGAAGAAGACATTTTTCATTTTAGGTCTCTGTTCTATGTACTCCGACATGCACCTTTTCTTTTTGGGTCCAGCAGCTTTCTGCTTCTCATGTATTAGAGTTCTTCATTTTATAATAAACAATTGCCACTTTATTGGTTGTTTTCTTGGTCTCTTCAATCCCACTGTATCTAGATTCAGCTATGCATTTGATCGCTTTAAGGTTATTTTTCTTTTTCTAACTCATTCTATATGTATCTTTTCTTTTTCTTTTTTTACTTATATAATTCGCTCAACCCCAAGAGACGGTTTATTGCCAAGCCATACATGTATTTTACTTTCCGTATTAATTATAAACATATGCATATATTTTGTACTTGTTTTTGGTTAATAAAAATGAACAAATTCAAGAAATTCTAATTGCACTAATTTATATATTACAAGATATTCACCATGATGAATGAATACAAAGTAACGTAGCATTTCAATCAGAAAATCATCGGTAGGGTGGCCCAACTCACTTTTGAATAATTTGAAGGTGATTGCTGAGGTGAAGTTTCATGGTGTTGTTGTTTATATAAAAGATTTTTCAATAAAAAATTATCAAAAGCTTATATGAATATTTTTAGTGAGAGCTTTGTAGTAGACTACTTGTGCCATAGCTAATTATTGATTTTTTAGGGTGTTTTAACGGTTAAGGTCATTTCACGCCCTAACATCCAAACATTCTATTTTAGGTTAACTGTATTTCTTCTGAAAAAAGCTCTGACTCCAAACATTCACTCGTAATTTAATTTATCCTATTCCCATCCAAGCTTTAATTTTCTTTTGAAAATTCTTAATTCGGAAGGCCAAATGTATGCAAAATTCCCATTAAAATATAATAATAATAATAATAATAATAATAATGGAGTCAGGCTAGCAACAGTCTCAGCATGATTATAGGCTCATTTTTTATCCTTTTATTCTTCCATTCAAGTATGATAACTAATTCTACATAACAGTAATAAGAAACAAAACACAATAACATCTCTTTTTCTTTATCATATTTAAATTGCAATATTGGGAAGTGCAGTGCATTATCCCGCAATTTGTATTGTCTTCCATTTTATTTTTCCGCTTCGGCAGCCTCAAAAACTTCTGAAAAAAAGAAATGCACGCACAACTCTTATTCAGACATTAGCAGGCATTCAATGGTAAAATAATTTGGGAAATAATATCTTGGTTATTCTGCAGACTTACTGAATGTGAAGTTTTAATTAATGAAAACACCCAGGTTTTTACAAATTCACATTTAATTTATTTCAAAGCCTTTCAGGAATTTTTTTTTCATGTGTTTTAAAATCCAAAATGACTCATGTATAATACTGACATAAATAACTGCTATCTTACTAGTTAATTTTTGTAAATAAATTATTCAATTTATATGTCTGGTTTCTTAAATTAATTGTTGAATAGAATCGTATAATGAATATCGACAATGGGCCAAAAATGTTTGCTAATTACAAGCCAGAGCCAAACGGTCAGAAAAACAATCTAATACAAATTGCAATGGACACAATAACTTATCGTAGTAAGATTTTTTTTCTGAGAGAAAAACATTTATTGTTTTGTTTATTTAAATACTCGAATTAAATTATAGGCTTGCCAAATATACACTCTCACCAAGGAACGAGAGATAGTCAATTCAATTTTAAAGAAATTCCGGCATATTTGGAATTGAAAAACTACGGAGAGCAAGTGAAGAATTTCTTTCTGAACGAAATAAACGGTGAATCAAAAAATGAAAATGGAATTTTGGGGATCAGTTATTCTCAAGCCAAGCGTATCACAAATTCAAACCTGTGTAAGGATCATTTCAATACTGTTTCAAGCCATTTCATGTCATTTATTTTGTTAGCAGGTCATAAATGTGATATATGAAAGAAGAATTGCTCTCTCTTCCTAATTGAGATAAATAAACATATGCTTTTTAATATTTTTTGTTGATTATATTTTAGTTATTTTTGTAATAACTATGCTTATTTGGATAATCCTAAGTGGTCTAGAATATTAGTTATAATTTTTTATATTTTGATTAAAATTGTTTCGAAATTAAAAGTGTTATGAATATTTTCCAGAATCTATTCAAAAATTTGAAAACTGTATTTTCAGTTTATTCTTTAAAGTGTTTTTCAAATCTAACCAGGCTTTGAGTTTTCCAAGAGCAAAATTGAGAATAGGGAGTTTATTTAAGTAAAAAAATTGGTATAATTTTAATTTGCATCTTTTTCAATTTAAAAATGTGGCAAAACATAGAAAGGTTTATATCCAAAATTAACTTAATTATAAAAACAAAAAATATAATCACATAAAAAAGTGATAGAAATGATAAATGATGGAATGAATGTGGTGTTCAATACTTTTTTACAATACTACAATACTTTTTTTAAGCTTACTGTGAGTAGGAACTATCCTTTTAAAAAGTATTTAAAAAAGTGATGCTTGAAAACCAATCTCCTCCCTGGTTGTAATCCCTGGATTACTTTTATTGCAGATCAAATATTGTACAATCATCTAGCTTAAAATGTTAATCTATTTATGAATCGGACTCTTATTAGCTTGTCAAATGCTTTACAGCGCCTATATAACAATTACCCTGAACCAGTCGGTCCTTGGTGCTGAATATTCAAAAGCAGTCATTACCCACCTGTTGTTTAGTGAGGATGAACATTGAAGCAGCTAATCACCATCTGATTAAAATATCTTATTAGGCCATAGTGTCAAAAGTGATGATGAGGACAGGCTGTACTACACTGATATTAAGCATTTTGGGTATTTTTCTAAACTTATTTTTAGGAAATAAGCATTTGGTTAAACGTATAAGTGATTTTTATTAAAAGTATTATTTTATTTCGCTTTTTACCGCAGGTGTGGTATTTGTGGAAACCTTGTAAAAATTTTTTAATCTTGGATTTATCTTGTTGATTTATCTTGTACAAATCACTTAAGAGAAGTCACCTTTCGTAAAACAAGCAGAATAAATTACTCAAATCGAATAAATTAGTTAAAAGATAACTTCATAGTTGAACCCTCAATTCCACAAGTAAACAAAATTAAAATTTAAAAAAACAAAACTTAGATTTCATTCTATAAATTAAGCAAATATTTTTCGACCAGCATTTTGTTTAAGTTATTTTATTTTCCAGACCAGAGACAAATTACAGTTCACAATAATTTTTATTGTCTACATTTTAAATTACAGAATTTTTGCAAATTATACAATGCAGGCATTTTGGGTACTCTCGTAACGGTTTGTACTATAAATATTGTATCAAATTAAAACATTTTTTTATGTTTTTTTTTTTTTTTCATCTAGAACAAAACTCATGGCATAACTACTCCCACAGCTGTTCCGGGCATCGACAATCTCCCATAGCGATTGATAGTGAAAAAGCGATCTCATTGGCGATACCTGCGCTCGAGATGGTAGGATTTGACAACCTCGTACCCCGTCCAATAACTATTTTCAATAATGGGCATTCAGGTACCGATTAAAACAATTGGATTTATACTCTCATATTTACTATTAAGAAAAACTTCAGTTGACATTAGATCAATGGTGCCTTTTGCAAAAATATTCGGCGCTCTTCTGCCCGGCGAGTTTGAAGTGCACGGTCTCCATTTTCACTGGGGTAAAAAAAATAACAGGGGTAGCGAGCATGTCATTAATGGAATGAGGTAATATTTTTATGTAATAATATTTTTATATCGATTTTTTTATAATTTAAATTTGAGATTAGGAGACTGTGCTTGGTGAAATATACATTAAGATGTCACCCTGTTTACATTATTTTTCTTGTAACTTCTGAATTTTTAAAAATACTTAAAATTTACTTTGGAATTTTTTTGTTTCAAGAAGGTAATGCTTCTTTTTTAATTTGAATTAATCCTACCATGCAAGTAATAAACACCAGTATTTTGCGTTATTTTTAGACATTTTTTATTTTTGATGTATAAAAACATTCTTTTTGTTAATTAACTAACATCAAAGTCAGTGTCATATATAGTCTATATTTTAAATTTTAATAAACATTTAGTTTAAAAATTTTTTAAATTTCCTTTTAATAATATTTAACAATTGGCTCAAATGAAATTATAGAATATTCTTTCAGGAGGAAAAGATTGGCTTCTGTATTTATTAAAAAATTTTGATCCTTTTATATGTGCCATCCACATCCTCACACAGCAGAGTCTGAAATCCATCCCTGTGCCATACTATGCATTCACCACACTGATTAGTGGCCACCCTGCCCTAGACACAGACAAATAAATTAATAAACAAGAACCCTTTGTACTATTGCTATTTACATATTTACAGGTGGAAAGAGAGAGAGAGAGAGAGAGAGAGAGAGAGAGAGACCTCTTTTAAAGGATCATTGCAACATTTTCTCTTACAAAGGACAAAAACCCAATTACAAACATCGGTTGTTTCAGTGTCTCAACATCAGGATTTCTTTCTCTCTGGTATCCATCGCCACTTGGACACACATGGCACTCTCTCACTCTGCAGAAAATGCATAAACCCATTCAAGAACTATTTGTAAAACCAAATTCGTATGTTTTTTTTAAATAATGTTTATTTCAGGTTCGCAATGGAAATGCACATAGTGGCAAGAAATGTTAAATACAATTCAATGGAAGAAGCGATGGAAAACAGTGATGGTCTGGCAGTTATGGCTTTCTTTTTTGAAGTAAGTAGATTGCTACTGATTTGTCGGTTATTTTAATTATTTATTTTTGAAAGGTGAGAGAACATGAGAGTAATGGCTTAGATCCGATTCTAAATGAGCTTAATATGATAAAACACGAAGGGACGAGTTTTATGATTTCACAATCTTTCACATTGTCTTCTCTGTTGCCATGTGACAAGACGGTATTTTATATGTACAGAGGATCGTTAACTACACCCCCTTGCTCTGAAGCAGTTACATGGATTGTATTTCCCGATCCACAACCCATGTCTTATAAACAGGTATGCAAATGTAAAAATTGATAGACATTTTCATTTGGTTTGTAATTTTTTTTTTTTTTCAGATTTCACAATTCCGTCAACTCTCAATCAATGGAGATAGTCTAGTAGATAATTATCGACATATACAGAGCCTCGGTAAGAGAAAAGTGTACGCTAGAAGGTTCCCGACAGAGACAGCAAACTTGAAAATGTTCTTTCCTAGTTTTAGCTCCCCAGAGTTTTGGGAATAATTTGTACATCTTATAAATGAAAATAATACTTAAATGGAATTAAGAAATGCCTTTGTTGTCAAATATTGAAATATTTTTTGTCTCGCTCTAGCAAGTTCAAAACTATTAAGGTTTAAATGTTAATTATTGAAAATTCCTTATCATTTAGCAACATAACAATTAATTAAATAAAAAGTCCTTTGTAGAAGACTACATTTGAGTACCTTTCCATGGACATGAACTAAATTTTTTTCCTGAAAATATGGTCATAATTTTATTGTATTGGAGTATTATTTTAAAAATTTTATATTAGGTAAATAAATTAAATTGTATAAAATTTAAAAAAAAATTAAGGTGGTAAAAGATTTAAGATTAAAATAAATGGATTTTATTACCAGTTAGTTTACCTTCACATATAAATTTTTATATAACTCCTACTATATACATTTTAAAATAGATTTTATCACAATTTTTCTTTGATATTTTGATATATCCACAATTCAATTTAGTTTTGGTGCAGGAAAGTTTCATACTGTGAACCCCGTGACACAGTGGGCGACTCTGTTGTCCGGTGGTGGCCGATGGCAACAACCGGAGGTGATCATGCCGATCACAGATCCGATGATGAGGAGAACTGACACTCCGCACACAGCGCCGCCCAATGTGTCGAGTAAAGCGTGGCTCTGGACCTCAATCGCGTATAATATACCACCTAAGCAGGCTGCATTTAGCAGACTGAAGGTACCCAGCAAGATATATCCTGCAAAAAAAGTTTGCGTTAAATCAAATAATTACAAATTTATTAGATAGAGGTACCTGTCAAATAATTTCTATGCGGTAGCCATCGCCATTTGTTCGTTCTACAACTCAACAAACCTAAAATTAGAGAGGCAAAACCAGCCACAGCACCGAAGTTGAGAAAATACCTCTTTCCAGCCTAAAAATCACCGACAGAAATTAATAGTTTGATTGTTAATTGATATTAAATTAATACTTGTTTGTGGTATGTGTAGGAATATTGGATAATTTAGTGGCTATTGAAATTATACTTGAAAAGACTTATGAATTTTATTGATTTCAAATTGCACTAAATTTGTTTATAAATTCAAGATAATTTAAATTATACTAATTTCTATGTTACATTTTTTTTTTTTTTTGATACTTACAATAGACAAAAGATAAAAACACAGGATTGTCGTTGCTGCACCAGCAGTGAGCATGATGAAACCGAAGAAGCACAGTGTTTCGATTGGAAGGTGTATCGTTGGCAGAGTGGCCCAGCTCACCTTTGAGTAATTAGAAGGCGATTTGACCGGAGGCTGAGGTGAAGTTTCGTGTGGTGGCGTAGTTGGAAGTAGAGGTGCTATGCTGCTTCTCATATTCGGTGTAATTACCTACAAGATTTAAAACAGTATTAAATGAAATATCATGGTAATTGCTCAGTCGTATGTGTGCACTTGTGTTAATGTGGAAATTTTTGCATTAAATTTGTTCAAATCGGTAATGGACATGCGACAATTTTTCAAGAAGATAGTTTGTTAGACTTTTGATTTTTTCTGATCAGGAAAGTTAATGTTCCCATTGTTACAATTTATAAAGGGAATATAGCCAACTGAGTGTGTTTGTTTATAGTTTGTAATTTGGAGTGCGAGAAAGAGAGTGTGTGTGTGTTTAAGGGAGTGAGAGAGGAAAGACCTGTTTTAAAGGATCATCTCAATTTTTTCTCTAACAAGAGACAAAAACTTAATTAAAAAATACATAAAATCATTCATGAGCTCTTTGTAAACCCAAATTCATATCTGTTCAATAATATTTATCCATTTACTTCTTGCAGGTATGTCGCACTAGTTGCAAGAAATGTTACATACAATTACAATGGGAAACGGGAAAACAGTGACGGGCTAGCAGTTATGTCTTACTTTTTTTTTTTTTTTTTTTTTTTGTGAAGTAAGTATATTGATACAATTTTTTTGTTTATTTTAAATCTGTATTTGTTTGTGATGTCATAGAAAACAAGAGTAATAGAGTATTGGCTTCCTTAATCTAACATGAATATCATCTATGATATCAAATAAGATTGGACCCAGTACAGACCCTCATGTAACATCCTGTTTAATCCGTCTCTTATTTATATCAACTTAAAACCTTTATTAATCATTTTTAATTCTTTAAATTTCTGTCTGATTAAATATTTTTAATGTAACAACCCACTAAAAGCCATAACAAATTTAAGCAGTTCTTTATAATTTTTATTAACAAAATTCCTATGAAATTTATTTATTTTTTAAATTATTAATTTTTAAATAATTACTACCTTTCTTGAGATTGTTGCCTGTTTTTCGGCAACTTGCACAGTTTCACCCTGGAAATACAAGTAGTACAGTTTGACAAAATGTACAGAGCAAATTAAATTCGTTCACTTTTTGTAAATCCCATTGATTTGATACATTTCAAACGAATAAAGAAACTAAAAATACCCCCCCCCCCCACACACACACAAACAAAAAGTAGATCTTTTACAGTCTAGCCAAAGTTATTTTATATTATGAAAAAATATAACCGCAAATAATTATTATTAATACTTTTACATTACCTAAAATAATTCAGTTAACTTTTTAACGAAAAGCTTCACCCTTGTTTGAGAGATTTCGCCGATGATATCCAACCCGTTTAACCTTTTTTTTTTTAATTTTACAATCGATTGAGAATAACTGGACTATTTTAAGGGGGAAAATGCACGGTCGAGTTTGTGTTTAATATTAAAATTACACTTTTTATAGAAATGTTTCGTGTAATTTCGTTACAACTACTTTTCAGTGCGTTAAAATTTCTATAGATTCTAAAGAAGGCGGGGAGGTGCGAAATCGTTCGTTTACATAAAATTCTATCAACAGCCTACTTTTTCTTTTTTTAACTGTCCTGAACGATAAAAAAATTATAAAAGTACTCACAGCAGTGTTTGGTTTCCGGTTGGGAGATATCATCCTTTCTAGGGCTGGATCCATCAGTTCAGATTCGAACAAATGGTTAAAAGACGGTAGTCGTATCGGTGTGTGATACCTAGGCCCGACCACGTTAGGCATGCTCTTCCCCAAATTGATGTTTTGCCGGTGAAGCTGCGCCTGTTGGAAAATGTGCGACGGAAGCATTGTCGACGATTTGCCAGGGCTCCGGGCGAGGATGGGCCTCCTCGGCGAGGATAGGATGGTCGATCTGGATCTATGCAGAGACCTTTGCTTCTCGACGTGTGCGATCATCGGGGCCAGGACGACAGTGTTCCTCCTTGAGAGTTTCGTCGGGGTTTTGGAAGGAGTCAGCTTCAAAGAGACGGATTTTTTAGGCGTAGAGACCGGCGTTTCCGTCTTGTAAGGGCCGGAACAGCCAAGAGGCGATTCCCTAATAGAAAGATCACTTCTGAATCCCATCCTGTCTTCTGGATAATCGACGTACTCTTCATTTGCAGATTCGATCTCCTCGTAGCGTCTGTAAAGAGCGTCAACGGAATCGTTACAATCCCGCGTTGAATCCTTCTTCGGGGTCGTCGAACAGCTCGCCTCGCCGTCGGATTCGTAACGGAACGGGATGTCTTGGAGAGGAACGACGTATCCATCTTTATGGAAGCCGACTGCCAGTTGGTGAAATTCCAGGCCCCTTTTGGCAAAGTCGTAGTGCCTGATTGACGGGTTCGCGATTGACCTCCTGCATTTCGGCACGTTCCTCGTAAGCGTTTCTTCCCTGATGTTGACGTAAGGTTCCCTGCACATTTCCAGTCCGTTGTCATCTACGAAAGTCTCGTTGTAGGCCTGAAATCCTCCGATTTCCAACCGATTGTTCATCGCATCTCTCTCGACATCCCTCCTGTCTTGAGCGATGTTGAAAGCCACATTATTATAACACTTCTTCGACATTTTTTTTTTTTTATAGAACCATCACAAGTCGAGTCAGGGACTTGTAGAAGTTTAAAAGGCAACTGACGGTTTGGCGGTTTAAAGGTACCAAGGGGGATGCATTTTGAATAAAAAGGGGAGGGGAGAAGGAATCACCCTTCCTGGCAGCTGGCACGCGTCTACCCGAGTACCCACCGGCAAAACGACAAACCGAATCAAACTTGTTTTTATACTGCTAAAGTCTTTTATAATTCGTGATTTAAATTTTTTACTTGATGGATTTTTTCTAAATGTTAATCAGTACTCAATTGGAACACAGAAATAACTGAAATTCAAAGCATAACTTAAACGTTACATAGGAAGAATGAACACGGTCTGATAAAAGAACAGCTGCCACTCGAAAGTCCGTTAAAAGTCGTTGACGGCACGTGTTACGGAACAGAGGATCCGGTCTTTAAAACGACAAGATAGCAGATATCCGTCGGCCTAGTCATAATGAAACTTACTTTTCCGAAGCAAAACTAAATAAAAATATCAACAAAATTGTCAGTGATCAAGACAAGTATTTTACTTCCTTTTCTTAAAAGATGAAAAATTTTCCTTTCACCATTTTTTAAAATCAGATTGAAACACTGCGAGTATAGAAACAGAACGAGGAAGATTGATTTACTGACAAATATAGAGTGAAATTCCTCCGTAACTTTCCTTGTGATGCAATTGTCTCCAAAATATTTTTTTTTAACTTTGTCCAGTCCTGATGCATTCTTGCAATACTTCTTAAAAACTGTTTTCCGTTCTCAATTCCTCTCTTACATATTATTTAATCAATAATGTGGAGGTCAGTTTCCAAAACCTTCATAAACGTAGCTGTATTCTTCCCATTTATAATTCTGGTGACGGTAAAAACATGAAAAAATGTCGCCCCGTTAGTATTTTTTTCGTTAACCCCAAATTATTTGAAAGGATGATATACGACCAATTACTCCATTGTTACACTCTGCTATCATTCTCGACTACCACCAACGTACTTACTTTGCAACACTGTAACTGATACGGTGTGATGTAGGTTTTTCATTTTCTTTATCGTGCTAACTTTTCTATCTTTATTGAGATCATCTTCAGGCCCTGGGATTTACAAACAACATTGTTTACGTTTAACAAATCCCAGGCCCTGAGGGTGATCTCAATAAAGATCGAAACGTTGGCACGATAAAGAAAATGTTTTTTTTTCTTCTTCTGAAACCTACATCACACCAGACTGCATCTCACGATTTTCGAATAATTAGTTCTTATTTTATGCAGAATCTTAAAATTCATCGCGAAATTTTAAACTCGGGACATAATTTTTTCGCATAAGTCTCTCTCAGGTATAGATTAGTAGGTTTCATAAAAATGATTTGACCAGAAGTGCTTCGAATCCTATTTAATGTCTTACTACAAGGGTTGTAAAAAATTCTGCTCTTCCTATAATATTTTTTTCAGCATTACTTATATTAAAAACCTAGAATTACAGTGTTAGGGACTTATTTAGGAAATTAAAAAGTTAACTTAGATATTATTGGACTAACTTGTTTTGTTACACAACCCTCCAACGACTATGAGAATGTTTATCAGAGGCGATCAATCTGTTTATTTTGTTTAATTCTTTCTTTGTGGCAATATTTATTTTAAATTGAATCAGGAAGATTTACTGTTCGTATGAGAAAGTTTGTCCGGTGCGACTTAAAGACTTAAATGCAATAAATAAGTTCATGAGCTATGGTCTGATTCTCAACCCTTTTGCAGATACGCAAATCTTTTTCAAATATCTACGGTGTTCGTCATAAATTCTCTTTTGAACTTTACACTTTTGGGAAAATTCAAAAAGTATTGAAAAGCGCGTTAATTTCCTTTAAGAAGGCATTCTTTTAGAACTTTCAATTTAATTTTTAATAAAAGACAAAAACAAACTCTAAATCTTGGAAAAACTGCTAGTTTTGAAATTTGTAAAAAAAGAACTAAATTTGCTCCTCCCTCCGAAAACACGGTAGAACTTGGGACATATAACCATTTCTCCGTTTAATGAGCTTTTAGTGGTGCTTTTCTTTAATTACATCGAATCAAAATGTAGAAATGTTATTACTAAAAAAGCGGGAGGGGGTTTCGAGGTGATGAACCTCTCGAATTTTTGTTGTTTCGGCCAGCCATAGAAAACAACTAGGACAGGCAGACCTAAAACAATCGGAATCGACCAAGCTCTTTTGCCAATCATGATGTGAAATTGGCACAGAAATTACCCCGCGAACGGCCTTTTGTCTTGCGGTCTTAAAGTAAATCATCTGAATGTTGAACTGAACTCGAAAGCAATACTTGCCCATTGGCAACCTTCTATTATTTACCAGGTAGCTATCATAGATTTTGACGAAATTGTAACGAAAGGCTGCAGTTTGCCGTGGATAACGCGAGTCGTTAGCACCGAGACCTCCGGGGTCACGGACTCGTTGTGTAAGCCACCGCGCCTTTCCAAACGACCACTCCTGTCCGCTCTGATATACGACTGAAAAACATTAGAAACAACAATTTATTTAGGCTTAGACAACCAGTCTTCTTCATATTTATGTAAATCTGAATAGAAAAAACCGAAAGTCCAAGTCCCAACTCTACAATATTGCTTCCTCCAGTTTGACCAATAGGATTTCTGATTCCAAATTTAATGGTGAAAATTTTCTTATTTTATATATATTCTCATGGCAGGACATCAATACACTTTATTGTTAAATAAATCTTAAAATATTTTTAAAAGTTTATGACGCTTAGTCTAATATAGCTAAAAGTTACGTTTGATTAAGTAAAATATACGTCAAGTTTACGTTTAAGTTTTGCTTTACACCAAAATTAACATAAAACACACAAAATAATCCAATAATCCAACCTGTACTAGACTAAAAACTTAAAATTATTTCAAGAAAAACAGGTAAAAGTGTATAAATTACTTTTAGGTTTATAGAGCAGTATCGTTAAGCTAATTTGGTATTTTAACATTTGAAAAACAAATAGCACTCGGATTGGTTGTTCAGCGGATGTATGTACGATTTCATACATGGCGCTGTTGCACTGTAGTGAGAACACTGTATGTAGTGAGAATTTTTATCCACTTATTTTAGACCTTCACCTTTTAGTTCCCTACTTCTTCCTTTTAATGTTTTTTATTAGGTCAAAAAAGTGAAAAAGAGAAGGACAAACAGTGTGACAAACTCACATTTGCTTATTTGAGAAAAATCGTGGTTATCGCCTAGTATGTCATGGATGCTTATAGACAAAGAGCGCCGAAGTCTATGGGTTGTATGTAACGAGTCTAACGTAAACATATGTTTGATTGTGATGATCTGATTGCACATTCCGCCAATTCCGCCTCTCGCCCCATCAAATGAGCCTTGTGGCTCTACAGTGTCCAATCCTCAACCGTGCAAGAAGTCTTTCCTTCTACTATTCCTGAATGAAGTAGGCCGTGCATCCACAGAATCCTTTATTTTCCGTTGTTTGTTTTTAGGTATATTAGTCCAGACCTGTTCCCATTGACTTGTGAACTCACTCTTTGGGACGCCCCTGTTTTGATGTCCTGTAATCTTTTGCAGCTCCATCTGCTAAATGGCTGCCTTTAATTTGTGGATGTCCGGAAACCCAGAAGAAATAAACGCTTCTTCCCTTCAGTTGGACATGGATCGACATTGTCGGGTTGCTATGTTCAGGAGAACGGGGTGCCACAGGGCAGTGTATTAAGCCTTATATTATTTTGCGTTGCAATCAAAAATGTTTTCCTGTGAAGGAATGCTATATGCGGACGGCCTTGTAATCTACTGGAGTGAATGAAATATAAATTCTCTACAAACACAAATGAAAAACTCCTTGAATAAAGTAAACAGATGGCTCTGTGAACATGGTTTCACTGTTTCCCCACAAAAAACAACTGTTATACTTTTTGTAAAACGGCGTCCCCTCAGCTACCCTTCCTTCTACATATCCAACTGTCTTCTCTCGTATTCAGATACAGTCCGATACCTGGTGGTCTCTTTGACAGGATACTGATTTGGACTTTACATATAAAATGATTAAAAACAAAATGCTTTAGATAAATTAACGTACTAAGGTCGATCAGTTCACGCTCTTGGCGTGCTTATTGCCGAGGACTCATGATGTTATACAGAAATTTAATAAGAACACAACTGGGCTATGGATGTAATACATATAATGCCTCTACTAAAAATACAATCGGCCTGCTCAGCGCAATTCAGAATACGGGCCTTAGGTTGATGGCAGGTCAGATTAGTCCTCGTACAGCCTTCTTGCAGATGTTGGAGAAATAACTTTAAGTTTCAGACGTGACTTTCTTGATGTGAATTTTTGGCTAAAATCACTTCTACGACACACCCACTAAATCGTCTATTTCCAGCTTCATATGTATACACTATTGCACGAAATACAAACACCCATACCTCCAGTACGAAAAGAAACATTGGCTCCCAACCCTCCCTGAACATTTCCCAAACCGAAAATTTTGCATTCACTTGGAAAATATCGCAAAGCCTTTACTCCTTTTCACGTGTACCATCAGTAGTTTTTGAAAATAAAAAACGGACGGATCAAGGAGCTCCAGGGGCGTGGGAGCTGCGGTTATGTGTGGCTCTAGCAAATTTCTTTTTACTCTGCAGTGCACAATGTTAACCCTCCCCTTCGAAAGGGTCAAGCGGGAGAAGTGAGCAAGTCTATTTGCTTAGTGTGTTGATTTGGTGGCTTCTACACCGAACGTCATGGTATTCAAACTAACGTGAGCGGAGGTATCACCCCTAACTTGAGAAACTAAACTGTGTAACTAACTAATAACTAAACTAAAAAAATGTGATAAGACCTATGCGCGTTAAAGTGCCAGGTGCGCCCGTTAAAGAACTTCATTGTCTAAAGACATTGCGACCCCTATGGGAAACACCGTCACTCTATATTCGTTATAATTCACAATTTATTTATTTTTTATTGAGATGGATAAATAAAGCAATGGGTTCCTTGCGCCCGAATAGAATCGGACAATAGGACAATCCTTGCAAGGTAACAAAGCGGGGTCAGGGGCAGTTGCGCTCGTTGCCTTGATGCGAAAAGACGCGTCCGATCGAAACTGATACGATTTTCTTTCACGTTAGAATTTTATTTTGTTTAAACCTTCAATTTACAAAATTTCATTGAATACTTGCGAATTGTCTAAGTAATCAACGCTACTGGCACTTTTGCGAAACTAGCCTTCCCTGGGTACCAAAAAGGGTAGCCTTGCTATTTCGACCGCTTAGTATTCAGTTCTTTAAAGGCCGTTCGAAGGAAATTTTCATTCCGAACGTGTTCTCTTCTGTTTAGGTTACTGGGCTATAATTATTTCGAAATGCGGAACCCCTTGCGTGAATTCGGCTACGTAGCTTTGGTCGTTGTCAATATATGGCCCTTATCAATTAGTATAATAGAAAGAATACCCCCTCGTTATCTAATTTTTATATTTTCTTTTGGTTTTCAAACTCGAACCTGGGAGTTTGGTTTCCGCGTTCTTTCAAACCCCACCTTCAATGTGGAATTACTGTGAACGGCGAGATGGTCCATTGTTTTGATTACGAGCAAATTCCAGCCTTGCAATTCGAAGATAATCTTAGTCTATTACATAAATTCCTCATACGCTGTCAACATCGCACGGCCTCTGGTTTTCACAATGAAAAATTATCTCACATCCCTCTTCATTTTACCAAAGAACTGAACACTTTCAAACATTCTACAAAATTTTATATATCCAGAAAATGCGAGCTTATCAAAATACAATTTAAAACAAAACCGAAAAGGAACTCAACTGTGTTATTTGTGAAATTCATAAAACACTCGACCTTCAAGATGTAAGTTCTTATGTAAATACGCTTATCAGTTCACAAGGATCAAATTCGTTTACATCTCTTTTTTATTTTGTGTCACAATTCTTCTATTATTTCATCTTTACAATAAACTTTGCAATACATCTTCAACTTTGAAATAAGACTTTTTTTATTGCTTTAGCGTCTTTCTCCAATCAGTTCCTCAATACATTTTTTATGAAAAATTATCCCATACCAACCAAGAACTGAACATTTGGAAACATATTTTCATGATAATTATGTATAATATAATTTTGGACAAGATAGTTGGAAATGAACTCAATCGTGTATGGGTAGAGATTAGTGACCGTTAATGGATAATTATTCAGATATCGTGAGATGCGATCTGGTGTGATGTCGGTATCAGAAAAACATTTTCTTTATCGTGCCGACGTTTCGATCTTTTATTGAGATCATTTTCAGGGCCTGGGATTTACAAACATAGTTTACATTTGGAAAATACATTTAGAATTGTAATTGTATCTTCTAAATGTAAACTATGTTTGTAAGTCCCAGGCCCTGAAGATGATCTCAATAAAAGATCGAAACGTCGGCACGATAAAGAAAATGTTTTTCTGATACCTACATCACACCAGACCGCATCTCTCGATATCTGAATTATTAATCAATTGTGTATTTTGTGAAATGCACAATTCCTGAATCGAGGTATGTAAGTTGTTATGAAATTCAGCTTATCTGTGCAGAAAGGCGTTTGTGTTTGACATTACTCTTTTTTTTGTCTAACAGTTTATCTGTTAATTCATATGTTTCTTAGAGATTGTATGACCTTTTCCTTTGTTTTACCGACCTCAGTTATAATTTACAGCCTGTTTTCTTAATTTATCTACAGTAGTACTGTTTGTTCTTTTCTTAATCTGCCTATATGTTAGATGAACTTGTTGATCTACAATCATTGTGTGTTTTTAACGATACATTTATTAATGTTTGTACTCACTTCAGTACTTTATAACTTTTGAAAATGAATTGGGCAAATCATTTCCAATTGGCAAAAGGCGGACATAAGCGGCTCAGTTGCAATGCTATTTAATTATTGCAAGGATGAACACAATGCAGATTCATCATCTATGTTTTCAAGACTAAATTAAATTATTTTAAAAATTTAAATAAACCTGGAGAAAGTGGATCGCCTTGACTCGCTCTGATTTGAATAGGAGAAAAAAGTCATTTCTTTGGATCAAACATAAATCCTCCTTTGGCAATTTACTTAATTCCTGTTATGCAGGTCCTTTACTCCATTTGTTTTTCTTTTCATTTTTGTTTTTCAAGCTGGGTAACAAGTGACAAACAAATGGAGAAACTAGCAACTGGGTACAAGTTTTTTGCCAGTTTTTTCACACTCACGTCGAGGTTGTCACTGTTTAGAAGATCTTTAAAACAGTATTATCTTCACTCTGTGTAAAGGGTTGAATAGTGGAAGGTTTTTATTAAATTTACCTAAAGGATTTTTTTTTTTCTTTTTTGAGATTTGAATGCAAAATGCGTTTGAGATATTAGATGAACCCCTGGCTTTTAGACCTTACGTCCATATTGGTTTTCGGTTTCGAGACGAGAAGATCGCTCTTGCACGAAATAATTGCTGAATCTCCCCGAAAGTTAAAACGGTCGTTTTTTATCTGCGATCGATTACAGTTGTGTATACATGAGACAGCGTGGGTGCCGGTACACTGCCCTGAGGAATATCAGACTGGATGGGATAATATGTAAAAAACGAATTACCTCCTGTTACTCGTAAAACCCCGAAAGTATGAAATTGTAGGTAGAAAAAAGGAAGTTTTTACTTAATGGCCATTTTATTAATCAGTTTTTTAAGTAATTTATTCAGATTTAATTTTGTACCAGCGAAAAGCTATCAATTAACCAAAGTTTTAACTAGAGATCTAAAGACATTTTTTAAAGTCAATTAAAAATTCGAATTTGATTATACGCTCAAAAATCTACCAATTTATCAAAGTTTTAACTTGATGAAGTATGGCTTTTTTTTAAATAGTCGTAGTTGTAGCAGCATTTTATTTGTCTTCAGGGAGGTCCCTATACTAACAAATTTACAATATTAAAGTTAAAAAATAAATATCTTTAATAACAAAGCCCATTCTTTGTAGTACAGTTTAAATACTTACCAGTTGTCCTTCAATTTCACTGAAAATTATTAAATTTTTTATTTACAGGAAAACCAGCATTGTTAAAATATGCCCACTTTTAGTGTAAAAATTGTTTTTGTTTATTTGATTTGAATAATTGTGATCACAAAAAATAATATAATAAAGCATAGGGCACTTTTGTTACTAAAGGTCGCATTCTTTGTGGGCACTCTCAACACGACACACAAGAGTGACACATCTACACGGAAAACAAATACATTGAGCCCTGAAGATGACCTCAATAAAGACCGAATCGTCACACCAGACTGCACCTCATGATCTCCAAATAATAATTAGTTAACGGTCACTAAGCACTACACTTTTGAAGTCATCCCAGTGGTTAGCCATTTAAAATAGAATATTTCTGTAATGAAAATAGCGATACTTGCTAAATACCCTACTAAAAGGAGAAGAAATGTTATTGTAAGATTGTCCATTCCTAACGGAACGGGTGAAAACTTGGCCGTTGTACTTTTACTTCTACCGGCATAGTAGTAGGAGGGACTGTCGGTGAATTTTGGACTTTTCAGAACTCCAGATGCCACGAGTCGGCCGAGTACGGCGTCGATAGTCGTGAAGTACCGCGAGTCTTTTTTCATTATGTACGAGAGGTAGTAGCTCCGGGGGCATTCTTCGACAATGTGTACTGTGCGAGTTTGGCTGCTCTCTTCTAGCTTCCAAATCCTCCTGGCCAGATGGTCCTTCCTCCCGAGACAGGCCGAATTCCTCGTCTTATAGACCATCTGGACAAGGTCGACCGTTGTGTCGTGAAAAATCTTGACTTTTTCCGCCAGGTTTCTCTCCTCAGGTTTCGACCCGTCGAAAGTGTCATGTTGGAGGTTCACGGACAAAGTGTATATAGGCAGGCCGGATTTGTCTAGGGCCGTCATCGTGTTAATCTGGCTACCGTAGACAGTCCTCGTGAGGAGGTTTAATAAAGAACCTCCGAAACATGTCGCCAAAATGAAACCCATAAAGACCAACGTCATAACGAATATTTTACCCGAAAGCATAACAGGAGGTTTAATCGAAGAGGCGATAATCAGACGAAAAACGTAAAAGAAAATATTCACGCATTTCAACATTTCGTTACTGTTTAGCCGGAACTTGAAGACTTTCCAAACGAACATGCTGAAAGAATAAATCGATAAAATGCATATCCATGTAGTTCTGTCGAAGCATATAAAAATGACTTTCCATCTCGGAATAGGCGAAGCAGAAGGAACGGCAACGCAGAGGTGTTCAAACATGATAGTCGTCGAGAAATCTATCTCCGTCGTATTATAATCCTTAATAAAAAGTGGATTAGCGGCAAAGTCGACATTTCCTCCCAACACCTCTCCTAAAACGCCGACAAAAGTCCCATTACTCAGTTTATAACCGTACCTTAGATTCGAGTCGATCAAATAAAGTTCTCTTGTAAAATTAAAAACCTCTTGTAGGAGGTCGAGGACTTCACTGTTGAACCCGTTCCATTTTCCGTTCTCAGAAACCGACGTGAACCTCTTCTGGAACATTGCCACCTTGAACGGCCTTTTATGAAGATTGATTTTTTCCGGGTGGATAAACTTCTTAAGGATCGTGTAATTGCTCTTGTCGAAATACATCTGTGGCAAGTAAGAAATTGAATGGTCGAAGTCATGCCAGAGTGGAATGTGAACTCCTGTTAGATCCAAATTTTTTGATATGCTGATTACACTTGTAACTGGTTGTCTGCGCACTATTTCTCGTAAAATCTCATTATACGACTTTTCCTCTAAAGCGTGTAAAAAAACGAATGAACAATATTCGTAACTGAACATTGAGTCTTCAAACAAGCCTTTCATCTTTGAAGAATCTTTGAGAATCAGTATGCAATTGCCTTTAGAAGAGTTCTTAAAGAGTTTCACATCGTTTATCAACTTATAGTCACAAACTAACGACAAGTTCTTTAAAAACGAGTCGGTTTTTATATCTGAACCTTCGATTAGGACTTTAACGACCTGTGGGTAACGATCGGTCAACATTTTAAGAACGTCGAAAGCGGCAGGAATCCGTTTCGACTGGTTTATCACGATGCCGTCACTGCTCTGACCACAACTGTTAACAGCACGAGTGAACAAAATAAAAGTGAAAAGTATTGTGGACATTTTCCCAGCCGCATCGAGTTCTCTGCGCTCGTTCCCGAATATTGAACTATGCATAATGGTACAGCATTAACCTCAATTCGGGTGACGACTCTTTCGATGCCATCTACAAGTAATCACACGCTGTGAAATTACGCTTTAACTCGATTTCTGAAAACAATTTACAATTGATTGGACAAGTTGATCGATTAGATTATAATCGAATTTTACATGACACATTGTAATTTGGTTTGGTTGATTTCACTTTTTTACCATCTTTTAATAATAAATGCACGGCGATCTTAAGATCTATTTTGGAAGGTGACCTTAATTTTAAAACCAATGAAGGTTTGCTTTAGTGCTTTAGTGTTCTTGGGCTAAAACGTCACGGTAACATAGTCATATAGGTATCATTATGCTTATAAATATGTATGGTGTTTAGTCAATGATTACTCGGAGATCGTGGGATGCGATCTGGTGAGATGTAGGTTTTAGAAAAGCATTGTCTTTCTAGTGCCGACGTTTCGATCTTTATTGAGATCATCTGCAGGGCTCAAAGTGTTTGTTTTCCGTGTAGATGTGTCTTTCTTGGGTGGCGCCTGAGAGTGATATTACCATATCCCACTGGCACTCTCAGCACGACACCCAAGAATGGCACAACCACATAGAAAACCAACTTTGAGCTCTGGAGATGATCTCAATAAAGATCGAAACGTCGGCAAGTTAGGGTCCTAAACCCTACGTCACACCAGACCGCATCTCACGATCTCCGAATAATCGTTAATAAATATTTCACCAAAAAATTAAAAAGGTTTATATGAAGAGAGAAAAATGTACCTTGAACATAACCTTGGTAGGCGAGTTAAAAAGCTAACGGTCTTACTATTTAAGAACAGAATTTAAATGACACAGATGAACCTAATTTTATGTAATTATCATAAATTTGCGACCCTGTGGCACCGTTTCTTCCTGGTATTTAATATTTTTTAAATAGATTTTTTTCTCCCGTAGCTAATTCTTGCAGATTAATTGCGCTTTATTTTTTATTTTTAGAAGTAGGTTTTTGTTTTTTTAATTGAGCCGGTTAGATAACGAATCTGTTGACCGATTATCCCGATATTCCCAAGTTCGTGCTCAAGGTTTCATTCAAACCGGAGCGTCACGATGCTCATGGATCATGAACATGCTTTCTTCGACAATCCACTTCCTGGCTCCATTCTTCGGCGAGTTGCCTTTCCTTCTATTCTCAACTGGCAACACGATTCCCAATTATTCAGACGGTCCCGAATGCGGAACGATTCACCTCGTCATCAAGAATGACGCAAAATGGATTTTGTTCGATAAAATGAATATTGAGCGGCCGGTTTTTGATAATTTACCGACAAACAAGATTATCAGAGATAAATAAACTTGTTTTGACTCTGGTTCAGAGATTTTTTGATTGTAGGGACTGGGTACGTTGGAGGTTGAGACATTTTGTTAAACCCCAAAGATCGACGGTGTATGTGCCTCAAAATTGTTACATAAATGAGTCGTTTATTTTATGGAGTGAGTTTTGATCGTTTATCCTGAAATATATTAAGAAGTTCGAATTGTCTGAAAGTGTTCTGTGTAAGTATGTATAACCAATGTAGCGGATTACATTAGCTGTTGGGAGTAAACTACAATTGTAGTAGATGAAAGCAGTGGTTCTTCATTGAAAGCGTCATGTTCATATTTTTGTATGTTCGTTGTCATCTTCCGCCGCTATCCGTACAAATAATGTGACGGGTTTGCAGGTTTCTGGTTTAGATGACAGAGCAAATGATGGCGGTACGATCTGCAGTACATACCGTGCAAATTACGGGCCCTAAGATACTTCCTTGTGGTACCCCTGCCTCTGTGCGTTAGGCTGGTAGAGTGTCTTAAAGTATATGTCGGATAGGTAGGATTTTACGATCAGATAGTAGGTAAAAGGGAGGACTCACCTAAGTTTCGACAGGAGGCCGGACTGCCTATGCACATTTTTCTTATTTGAATTGTCTTTTTATTATTAAATAACAACATACAACAAATACCTTCTTATTTTTTAATTTTATTATGATTTTTTTCGTAAATTTTGGAATAAAAAAATTGTGCCGAAAAATTGGAAATTACTTTTCAAATTTTTTTCAAAAATTTACAAAGCCATGAGACGTTGGCCGATTAGCATGCGGACATGTTAGCTTAATAGGAAATAATTAACTTTCATTTACAATCTTCAATATCTTTAGATTATACCATTCGTAAAGTCAACCTAATTTAAGAGATAAAATACTGTTTTTGAAAACGGTAAAATTCTTCTATTTTATGTACACTATAAACTGTTTTGCTTTCATGTTACTAAACAAATATGGTATTATTTGCGAACTATGCCCAAACTTATACCGAGATGCTTGTACTGCGGTATATACTGTGTAAAGGATGGGTCCGGGAAGATACTTCCTTGCATTGGAGGTACCCTGTAGTAGGTTGTGGTACCCCTGCTTCTGTGCTATAGGCTAATTGGCTATTTTGTTATATGTATATATTATATATTATTTTTTAAATATAAAATCACTTTCCATGTCTAACTACTCCTAATTTTATGTTCCGCCTATTTTTAATTTTTGTTTAAATGGATTTTTAGTCTTCTTGAAATTTTTCGTTTTACTTTTTTTTTATTAAGCAAATTGACCATTTTACCTCGCCCTTTTGAGAATTTCATGGTTGTCATGAATCTTCTTCGCAGGATTTCGCCTTCAGCTTTCTTTTATAGGGCGAAACTATTAAAAATCAAAGTTATCAAAGTGCATGTACAAGGTGGGTCCATTAAAAAAAAAAATAAATAAATAAATAAAATCGAATGATTTAAGGGCTAAACGTTTTCCTTACTTAAATTGTATAATTAATCACAGGGATGAAAAGCCTTGCGCTATCATTGTTGTAGACGGTTAAGATGGTAACTGTCGGTGTAAACGTGAAAGGTCACAGTTGGCAGTTCACAAAAGGTTCTGTGTTGCAATAATCTCGAACTTTGACTCCTCGGGACATCGCAATTCCATTTCTTGGCGTTAATCCCTGAACATTTCGGATCAAACGATCGCATTTGACTCTTGAACACAAAGCGGTGCTGTTGAAAGTTTTCATAAACCATTAAGTTTCCCTGGATTGTTGCTCAATATATTTCTTCTATTACGCTTGTTTTTAGTGCTTACAACATAGCAAAATTGTTTGGAATACTATACTCATTATTTATACATTATTTAATTTTAAATTAACACACATTTTCATGTGCAAAGCGATTTTTTTTTTTTCAATTCTAAAATTACACTGAGCCACTGGAATAAGCAAACTAGTAAAATTATAACATAAATTTTTTTCAGAAAGCAAAATAGTATTTTTAAAAGACGACTCGCCAATAATTTTGATAGATTTTTTTATATCTTAAGCATTGAACCTTTCCCGTACATGCTTCAAATTAAAACTCGAGCATTTCATACAAACCGTTGTTAATCGAATGAAAACCAAGCGATCCTTTTCGCTCCCTACATAGAAACAAAGTATGATCTCTTCTTCAGCCATGTGCCAGCCTAGTATGGCGTATTCTGAGTCAGCCAAAGTTAACAAATTTTCTGGATGTTTCAACTTGAGTTATAAACTATGGTCTCTCATTGGTTGTTTTCTTTGTAGTGTCTTTTATAGAAATTTTGAAGGATAGTAAATCATTATTTTCCTTTTGTTGTTCGTACGGTTTTAATACTGGTTTGTATCAATGTATCAATTCATAGGCCATGAAATATTGTCCGCCTGCACGCTCCCTACATCGCACCCAGGCCTGGCCTTTTCTTAAACCAATTTCAACATGATTTGAAAACTGGCCTTCTTTAAAGAAATTTTAGTCGGACGGAAAAATCATTATTTTTGTTTCGTAATTTTTACGGTTTGTGAATATATTGCTAGACTCGCCGCAACTCATAGGTCACGCGAGTATTACCAGATCTGACGAGCGCTTATCCGATACCATGCAGCGATTATTTCCGTCGTAAAGATATTTCAAACGATTATGTTTTTATATAACTTGCCCATATTAATGTGACATTATAGAATTTAGACAGTACAGAATTTAAATGAGAGTTTGCTTTTTTCTTGGACACGAGTTTACTTTTGAAGATTGTATCTTACATCGACTCTCAACACAACACGCAAGAATAGCACAATTACATAGAAGATATTTTGAGCCCTGAAGACGGTCTCAATAAAGATCGAAACGTTGGCACGATAAAGAAAATGTTTTTCTGAAACCTACATCACACCAGATCGCATCTCACGATTTCTGAATAATTATCGATTAACAGTTACTAATCTCCACACAAATAAATTTATCGTCGATCGCGTTTCCTCTTAAAGCTATCACATTACTGTAATTGCGTTATTTTTATGGCGTGCGTAGTAATCGTAATAAATTAAGTAAAAATATCAGCTCATAACGTTACCCTGTAGTAGTCCAAAACTACCGAGCTTTATGATTGTGATTTTACACAATTACAACCTTGTCCAATCAATTATTTTCTATTAACATAACGTAAGTTGAAGTCTCGTTAAAGTTCTTGTCAAATCATAAGATTATCAGTAGGAGATGATAATGACAGGACAATTTCTACAAAACAAATTACAAAATACTTCTGTAATTTGAAGACAAACAAGATCAGTTAAGAACTTTTTGATGGGCAGCTTTATGCTTGTTCGACTTTTCAAGATCAGATTCCTTCGTAGGAATGAAAGTCACTTCTCCTTTGAAATCCTTCGGCTTTTTATTAGTTTCACAGTCTGGTAAACATTTCATAAAACCTATTGGCCAAGTCTCCTCTAAGGCATTTCACAAGGTTTGTGAGGCCGTCAGTCGATTGATTTCCTTTTATTTTAATGCTAATTCAATTCACTATTGATAAACTTGGGTCAAAAGTGTTAAAATAAATTTATTTTATTTGTATTGCAAATTAAAAGTATAAGCAATTCATGTCTCGTAAAGGTCTTACGTCAACCTTATCCGTACGTATTGACTATTTTGTACGAGATAAAATATTTTTTACACATTATTTATTGTACTTTTGTTCAAATTGTATGTAATTTAATTTCATGTAAAAACTTTTTTTTTAATTTTCTTCTTGAGGCCTGGTAACTTGTAGGTTGGCCTTTTCCGATCATTTTTGGTCCACTATCCTTTGTTCGTTTTTTATCAGTCCAAAAGAACTGCAGGAACAGGAACAAATGGCATCACATATTCCTAAAGGAAATCTGTCATGTTTATTGACCTGATGATGGAAATCTAGAAAATGGGGATTTTGTGTTTCTCAAGCACTGCAGCCTTCTGGCTTTGTACATTCCTAGTTCCTTAGTTCAGTGCAATCGACCAAATCCTTCTCCCAAGGTCATTCACTACATTTCCTTTGCCGGGTTATGTCTTCATTGGGACATTGCTCCATTGCTTAGTACTCGAAGATGATATGGGTTTTTGTTTCTTACTCATCATTTCACTGACAAATGGGGTCATGGTTCAATATGCCAATGTTGTATAGATGTTTTGTCAGAAGCTGGTGACTGGTATACACGATGTCGCTTTTTTGAGGTTAGCCCTCCTCTGTCTAACTGCAATGATTTTGACAGAATGATGAGGGTTGTTTCAGTATAAGCTTACTGTACCTAGCTTATCCTCTATTTTTTTTCTTTGGATCCATTCTGTCATGGAGGACTCTGTGATTGATTTATTCAAATCAAGAATTCAGGGTCTTGCATATTCTCCTCTGGTAAGCGTTTCCGCCTTTTTCATTAAGCAAAATTCCTTCGTGTCCTGGCACCCAAGATATTATCAGGTTGTTTTGTTTCCCCAAGTTTTGGAGATTTTGTATGCATTCACGCGCTAATGCTTTACTATCTGATGTGCTATCCGATAAAGTTTTTTTGCCAATATAACCTCTTTTAAGATTTTCAAGCGTTGATGGCATATATTTCGCTTTGAAAGACCGAGGTGTACTTCCCTAATGAGTTTTTGTAAAAAAACCGTCTGATCCAGTTCATTCGTGACTTTTGGAACCATATCTTTGTATTTGATGTTTTCCTGATTTATTTAATAGTTTGACATAAAGATTGTTTCCATGATAATGTAGCCAGTTGCCATTTTATTGATTGATTATTGTTGTGTACCCGAAGTGTTTAGTTCCCATCCAGTTTGATTTTTTCTGGAGGCTAAATTGTTTCTAGAACAATTGACGGGGTTGTTTCCATTGTCCTTGTGACACATAGATTTGTCTGTTTTTGTATGCTACGTAATATTTGGAAAGCTTGTTTTTGCTGAGCTTTGGTCTGGCAGATTAATGGGCAATAAATAGGAGGATATGGATCTTATTACTCCCGCATATGGTTAAGTTTAGGTTTTAGGCCCCAAAAGTTAACAAATTAATTTTTCTTGTCAACTGAAAATAAGAACAACGTTGTTTTTGTTTTTTGACAGGACGCGTCGAGAGGTTTAAGGACTGAAGAGGAAAATTGAATGATAAAAACGGTGGGGAATCAGGGGGGAAGGGAGTTGAAATGGAGAGTGGTCCGATCACAGTGAGTGCCTGGGCCTGAGAAGAACCGCATTGAAGTCACCGCCTACATGCAAACCCATGGAATAACCACATAAAAATTATGGGTACGTCTTCAAAATCTTCAATTTTCTGCCTTTGATAAAATTGATTTTGAAAAAATACTACAAAAAATATATTTACTTAGAGTCAAATATTTGCACCCCATTTCGTTATTTTTATTTATTTATTTACGAATACAACTAAAAAATAAACTTTTATTTTAATTTACAAAAAATCTGCTTTTTTTATTTCTTGAGATTCAAAAAACAGGCTTAATTTTAATTAATTTACAATTTTTTTTTATCTTCAAACATAGTTTAATGAAGCCCAACAGTACATATAAATAAAACGGACAATAAATACATTCAATGAGAGTGCAACAATTAATTTTTTTAACACGCAGGGTAAAAAATAGTTTAGTTAATTAAAAAATTACAGTTTATGTTTGCTTATAAACGATTCCTCGCAAAAACCATATATCAAAGTTTCACAACTTTAGTATACTCGTACTTTCCGTCATATTTCAGGCCTAAAAATGGTAAATCGTGTATTGTTTGTTTTGTTTTGTTTGTGACATTTTAAATGGTAGACTGTTGGAAAAAATTTTAATTTCACGAAAACAAGCACAAGAATGTGCGTTCTTATATTCATGCCATCTTCAGAATAGATGCATTTCTTAATCGCAATTTTATATATCCAACGTAATTGGGTTCCTGAGTCAAGAAGTAACGTCGAATAATTTTATTGTTAATTTCCAAAAATTAAGTTTGGGAAATGCAACGTTGACATTGAAACATGCCATCAATCCTGAATTTGTAATTTCTTTGAACAATTGTACAGTACAACTTGAAAATCAAGTCCAGCAATGCACTTCTGGTTATCTTAACGCTAGTGAATAAGTAAATTAATTTTCTAAACATATTTTCTCATGAAACACCATAAATGTCAAAATTACACTAGGTGTTGCCTTTTATTTTCTTCGTCTTGTTGTAATTAAGAAAATACGTGTATTGCAATTTTGAACAAACATTAAACTAATTATAAAAATTGAATTATTATCATTTTGATTATAATATCATGTAATAATGTAAACTTAGTAGCTGTTGTAGTAAGGTAATACTTTATAACACGCAGACGTTCTACCTCCAGAGCAGAACCGTTTTCCCAATGATCTCATTTATCATAGCAGTTTTAACACATGGGAGAAATTTTAATGAAATTAGGCGAGAGTCCGGAGTGTCGACCTATTGTTCTTTTGTGAAGTAACGACAGCAACAATACTCGTTTCGTAACGGCCCATCGGGGCGAAGAGTTATGGAGAGAGAAAAAGTCCGAGAGGTGCCACAGGTGTGTGAAAAACCGAGAAGGGACTTAACGGTTTAATTGGATTATCCGCCGTACCACCATCCAATGTGGTCTTTCATCTTCCGATCGGATCGGTCTGTAGTGCATAAGACTTCGCACTAATCTGTCATTGTTTAGAAAGCGGAATGGTCCGGGTGACCGCAGTACCCGTTGACCAAGTTGTCATGATCCATTGCACTTGTACTTTTTGCAATGTGCCTTTAAAGCAAAAATTTCAATCAGAAAGAAAAATTGGAAAAGAAATAGAACAACTCTGAATAATAAAACCTGTTTTATCACCTGACAATCAGTGATTAATGTGCACATATAAAGTGAGTCATCTCAGAGCAAAATATGTTCTTTGGTTTAATTGCCCATAAATTAGTATCTACTATGTTGGATTTTTTTTCATTACTTTCAGAACGATTAGTTTATCAGAAATGACATGTGCAGTTTTTCTTTCTGTTTCCCATTCTTCTTGGGATTTCAATTACAATCTAGCTGATAATTAATATTTAATGGTTGTATAATTGAATAATAGTTTGTGTTCAATTTAATTACTAACACGTTAACTTCACTAACCTTAATTCGTCAGACGTTTGAGTCGCCTAGTAATGACGTCGATTAGGTGGCATTAGGATTAGGTACACGAGGAGTATTAGTCCTAAATCAAATATTCAGAACGTTTAAGTAGGTAAACCAGTATATTTCAATATGAAGTTCTTAATGTTGAAAGATGTGGTGACAGATCGACTGGGACATCATGAGTTTGAAGATGGTTCTGAATTGTAAAGTTGAGACCTTTCATTTAAAAGTTCCAGGATGGAAATTAACCCATTGCAAGGAACGAAGCTGACACAACGCTGCTGAACCTTCTGCTTGATAGAAATGCTCATTGTAAGTGGAATTGTTAAAACATGGCGTACAAAATTTGAAGATAATCAAATGAAGCAGGAAAAATAGTAACCAACTAGGCACTACAGACTCAATGGCTTCTAAAAAATATGTAGAAAGCAGGAAACAGCAGCAAACCCAGATGCTGCACTTCTCCTCATAAGAAAATTTACAACGTAACCGTAAAAATATTACAGCCATCAGGACAAACAGGCCTGTCAGTACAGAACAAGGAATAGCTTTTGACTTCTCCATTCTAAAAACGTGGTTTTCATCTTGAGATCTCGGTTGAGTACTTCATTTAGGCATCATTTGCAGTCTTTATTTGGGTATTGTGGCATTTGTGGACATTTAGGCATTATTTGTGGTAATTTATGTCTTCAGAATTTTCTATTTGTTTACAATGCTTGACATATCCTCAGTGATTCTAGTCGGCATGGGCGTATGATTGATTGGTTGAATTGGTTGAAACATAGTATTAATTTATGTCGCCCAAGTCCATTTGCAAGAAGGAATTTCTTTCCTTCAATGTATTTTCAACTTATGTCTTTCTTTTTTTTCAATTCTGAAGATTGTAGAATCAGTTTAGCAAAGATTCGTCGTTCTTTTGGACCAACTGTGAATTATTTGCATCGTTTTCTGGCCAATTAGTAGTGCAGAACAGTAATGTAACCCAATAAACGGAAACTTTATTGAATGCCTAGTGAATACAACTATTTTTTTTCAAATGCTTGTCCAACGATTCTTGTGATCCAATTGACCACATCTATCGAACATTACCCAAAACCAAACAAATTACCAAGATTGGCCTGTATTATGCAAGTTTGTACGGTATAGTTTACCAGGTTTCATAATTACCTCTGTGATTTTCCGATTGTGGTATATGTTTAACGGACCGAAAATAAGTTTGATGACCTGGACCACAATTTTCCCGGGCAAATTGATAATCAGGCCTGTAGTGATGTCATATCATGATTCTACATTGCGGTATCATCAGCGAATTCCGTTGTCGTGGTGCTTTTCTCCGCGAAGAGCAGGTGTACAATTGGCCCTAATTTAAATTAATGAATTACCCCCCCCCTTGTTACAGGCCGGTCATCTTTTTGTTCAGTTAGAAAGTGCATTCTTTTTTATGTTTTATTTTACAATACAAACCAAATCTATATCGTCAATGTTCTTCCGGCTAAAGATTAATTCTAAAAAAATAACCTTTCTTCTTCCCCAAGTTACGGTCCACGAAGGACTTCATGTTGTTGAAATTTCTTAATTGTGCATAAGCTCATATCCTCCCCTCAACCCTCTACTCATATTAAAAACCATTCCGACCGTTTCTTGAAGCCCATAGGCTTCCACCCTCAAGTTAATTTTATTGTTCCTACACCAGACAAAATTGCCTACATATACCGAGGATAATATTATATTTAGCAACCATCGAAGATTTAAATTTTCATTTCAGGCCTTCCTTCTCATCTGCAAGGGACGGACCTCTGGTACAAACTATGGCGCTTATAAATTAATGAAAACTGATTCCATGCATGTGGCATTTGATCGAAAAGATCCTGTCTTGTATCTCTGTCGCCTTGTAATACTATTATATTCCAGTATTCTCGCGGATCAGCTATCTCGTTTTACCTTATCTTACCCTGAATCAAACACCAAAGTTATATTCTTAGTCCATTCTTACCTCTGATCAAACACCAAAGACATAATCTTACTCCTAATCAAACATCATAGACCTAACCGTACTAGTAATCAAAGGAAAAATCCTAATATTATCTCCCCTCAATTACCTAACACCTTATAATAAATCAGGCATGAAATACATAATTTTACCTCTAATCAAATACCAAAGAACTACTCAAGCACTAAAGACCTAATCCTAAGTAATCAAACACCAATGACCTAACCCTGATCAAACAATCAACAAAGATGTAATCTTATCTCTCCTCAAACACCAAATTTATTGATTTGAAATCTTATTTTAACAAAAGACATTTTATTTTTGTAAAATAGTTCGTCCAAGCCTGATTCCTCCATAGCAGCTGTACGGAGTATTTTTACAAGGTTTTATTCGGTTCCTTTTCCTCAATCAGGAGTACACTAAATACTCCACAAACGCTGAATGCCAGTTTGGCAAAAGATCTGTCTTGGAAAACAGCATAAAAATTTAGAATAAACGACGAAATCAAAAGTGAATAGTGCTCATTTTTTGACAGATCTGAAAAGGATTTTCATTTTATCTAGTACAAAATCGGTTGGTCTTACCATCACGCCTTCTAAATTACTTCGTGTTAGGAAAATCTCAGCGGAATGTCAAAATGTAAATTTTTCAAAATTCTTATGTTGAGTCGTGGTCGGTTTTAAACCTGTTAGCGCATCGCGTCGATAAGGTAATCCGTGAGTGGAAAGACCATGAGACGAAAGGGAAGTTCGTCGTGCAGTAAAAGGCTGCGTCTTCACGATACCGTCAGGCCTTATTTCCCAACCAATTGATCAACAGTCAATAGAAGACCGGCGTTGCATTCCCGCAATTGATGAATCGGCAATCCCTGACTTTAACTGTTTTTTACAAATTAATGCGCGTGTGAAAGAAACGAGAGTAAAATCTCATGGATCTTTGAAAATACATTTTCCCCCTCGAGAACAGCAGACTTTCAATTTCAGTACGTGGACGTGGTCACCGTTCTTGAGCATTTTTGAATAGTCTCACAAATTCTTTCGTGTTCACAAATTAACGTGACTAGAGAAAACGAACGGTCCACTTCCTTCATGGCACTTTCGCGTATTTTTTAAATCAGTTGACATTTAGAGTACTGTCAACACGGAAATTACTAATGCCTGGTTTGTCTATTATGCAAAAATAATTTAACTGGTCTAAATGGTTGAAATTGTGCAAAAAATAGAAGGTCGGGTTCCTCTAGGATAATCGTTTGATGAAAGATTTCTCTATTCATCTTCTTTGCACAATCATGATTCAAAGAGGTTTTCCTCCATGGCTTCAAGGAAGCAAAAAGTGTAATACAGCTTATCATCTGGTACGGTCGATTGAAACATAAATTTAAACAAAAAGGTTTGGGCCAGTAGAAAATAAAACCTGTTTATTAAAAATATTGATCGGAAATACAAATTTCAAAAGGAGAATAAAAAAATAATGATCATTTTTATCTTTCGTGGTCAGTTCCCTGTAAGAATCCAATTTTTTGGCAGGGCTTTTGAAACAACCTTTTAATTATCTTCACATATCTTTTCGTGTTCTGCATTCCTGTGTCGACAGATACAGCTGCGTAGGAAAGAAAGTGTGCAGACCTCCTTGACCTAGGTGACCCTCGCACGCTCCAGAATAGGCTCCTTTTGTCAAGGACAGAGAACAGTCAGTCCACTTCCTAAGACATTATTTCGTATCTCAATGAGCCGGCCCTGCTTGTCTGACAAGAAGCATCAAGAATGACGCACTTTCTAATCCTTTAAATTCTAAATTACGAAATCACAAATGATCCAGAGTAGAGGAATCGTTCGACCGATTTCTAGACCAGGAATCCGACTCGATGGACTTTTAAAAGGTTGAAATCGAAAGGAATTTTAATTCTAATTCTCCATCATTATATTAAAACAATTTAACATTAATTAATTTTTTCGCGTTTTTCTAAGCTGAATTGCTTAATAGATTAGGGTTCAACTTTCTTCGTCGACTTTCTTTGAAATGCGAATTTTCATTGAATTTTTTGCCGGATCGCAGTGGTTAAGTCCGTATGTTGGGCGTCGCGGCCTTTTAACGCTAATCGATAAGTTTAACATGTCTCAGATTGTATTTTAATGATTCATTGGAGAATTGTTTTTTCAGGTGGCACTGAGGAAATCTACACCGTCCACGTGAAGACCCGTCCAGACCCTAGTCAAAAATACCCGTCGGAAAGGGCTTATTCCTCATCAACGGCTGGAGGACTCGCAGTGATCCATCTCTTCCTCGGCGGCTTAGGCGTAGCTCTTTCATGTGCCATTTTGTTAAATACAGGTGAATAAAAAGATGCAAAAAAACATTTTATGGCGCTAGTCAAAAAGAAAACCCCTCAACTCTTTATATATATTCAATTTTTTTGGTTAATTTAAAAATCGGGACTTGTCAAAATTCAGGGAAACGTTAGGTGTGGCCATTATTACAATTATTATTTCAGTATGGTCGACACTATGGCTTCTTATCGCCAAGCCAAAAATGATTAAACACTCAGTACATTAACTATGCCAATTTTGATTTCGCACTGTCGGTTTGAAGGAAGGTTTGATTACCCCATGATAATTCAAAAGTCTGACAGATTGAAACGAAAAAAATAAGCAGTCGAAAATGGTCCAAAGCAGTCTTTCTGTAAAGTCACCTCACCCAATTTGAAGACTTTACCGCAAACGGATAATCCAACTGAAGGAAAACAAATGTGATCATGTCACTATACCACTAAGGAAGGCACTTTGCGATCCATTACGACTGAATTTCGTACTGATGGCGACTGTTTACAAGGTACGATACCTCGGACTGTACCTTATAAAAGACTGACCTGAAATCCATACTCGCCTGAAACGACAAGACAGGAACAGCTGTTACAAACTTTTGCTGAAACTGCTAGACCAAAATCCCACCTAAAAATTAACAATAAAATTGCCCTTTTGAAAATATTCTTTCATCCGACATGGACATGGACGTCTGGTTGAAAATTGGGAGCCTAATCAAACATTCAATCCAACCTTAATACTCCTACTTCTCCAACAAAACTATCCACACCTGGCCTCTATATTTGCATTCGTTCTCGTCCTTGTAAGAATTTTTATCAGAAATTTCACAATGCCTTTTGGTGCACCAAAACCCCCTCTTCTATCAACTTTTCACACTAACACTACCTAACTGAAAATCCTCCACGTCGGCAGAAAATGCAATAGTCCAGCGATTTGCTTCAGAGAGGTGAAGTTTGAGAGTCACCGATGTATTAAATAATTTATTAAATTTACTTATTGTCAATAAAGTTGCAGATGTAAATGAAAACCTGTGAAGTAAGCTACTTGTTCAAAGAAAATTCCATTAATTTCAGGTGATTTGGTGGGTGGAACGACTCTAGTCACTGGCTCCCTCCTCAGCGGCATCACTGGGATGTTCGCTTGGAAAAGGTGGTACGTGGACCGGTACGTCAGATGGTTTTTCGCTGCTTCTTTAGTCTCCACAGTCGCCGCGGTGTTCACCATCTCTCTGACAATCTACTTTCTCGTGTGCCCGTCCCTCCAGACGGTTTATTTTCTTAGATTGGGCCCGATCAGGGAACGAGAGTCGAACGGTACCGAGCCTTCGAGGCAACCACTGGACGAAAACGAGGATGTACCCGTATTGAAAGAATTACACATACACATGATCCTAACAGCGATAATGGAGTTTCTAGTTTCGGCCGTGTCGATCAAGATTGCGTGGAAAGGCGTCAAGAATAGTTACCAGAAAAGGCCCATCCTTCCAGTGCGGACTGAAGGCGTCGGAGGCAACGAGCCACACCGACCGGACATACTCTCCAACCACAAAGATACAGAGAACAAAGTCAGAAACTACACAAACGTCATGAAAGAGCTGTACAGGCTGCAGAAGTCGTCCGTCCTTGCGAAGGACGTTGTCGGCAACAAGATCATCAAAAATTTCTACGCCGTTGACCAGGGTGAAAACGGCCTCCCGCTCCCAGAGAGTCGAAAAGAGTACCAGGAGAGAATGGAAAAATTCCTTGCTTCAAACCACGATGGCAAAGAAGCCTAGTCTTATTATTGCCAATAATAAATACATAAATTATGGACAAGGGTGTAGCAGAAGTGGCTGACCAAAAATCCTTTTCAAGATCGTTCAGTATTAACTATATTAACGTGATTCATTAATTTGATTATGCATCACTGATTGACCATTTCTACCAAATGACCAATAAATTGTGTTCCTAGGGAAGGGAAACAATTTCTTAATGCATCGAAGTGATCTCAAACTTTACAAGGTGTTAAACAAATCGTCGAAAATGTTAACAATTTGTCTCATCAAAAATGAATTAAATTTTGTGAAAGTGTAACGCTTAATCAAATACAATAAGTACAAACATGGTGGTCGGCAATGATCAAAGTGTTGACAAATTTAATGGTATTATTTTTAAGAATTTTATATTGTGTTTAATGCGATTGTGTCAAGATATTGTCAGGGTAAGAATGTTTTTTAAATATATACTTTTGTTTAAACATGTAACGTATGTAAATATTGTAACATTAATAAATCATTCCGTATTGACGCTCCATTTTCTCCAATGAACTGCTCAATGTTATTGTTAGATTCACTAATTTCGTGGTCCGTTTGACCAATTAATATATTACAATTAATTAAGGCTTTTAGTTGAAATAAAAAGTCAATGGCACGAGCGGGATGCGAACCCACGATCTTGGGCTAGATACATTGCTGCTCTATCACTTGAACTGTCGACACCTCGATCCACTCGGACACCAACTTCCCATCTCAACCCCCACCTTTGAGTTTTGAAAAATGACAAAAAAGGAGGGAAAACTCGAATGGCAGCAGCTGTTCAGCTTATTGTACTATACCCTGGCTCCATTTTTGGAGGAAGGCTCGCAAAACAAAGTGAACTTGAGCCCCCGTTGTACCAGTGTTCTTCCATCGAAGAAACTGATTTTTGAAGGGGGTTGGGACCAGATTCAGGGACGCTGAGATCCAGTCCCGCCCCTTCCATTGATGAAAGCTATGTCAATTTGTTTTAATTGCGGCCACCGGTCCCTTTAGGCGTCAGAAAAATTTCAGAGGCGACGATGAGGATCGAACCCACGACCGCTGGGTCTACTAGCCGAGAGTCTGATGCCTTAACCACTCGGCTAAGCTCAGGGGAGTTCATATACCTCGTTATGCGGCTGGATCGCTAGTAGTATGCCCCGGAGTCGCTTCCCAACCATGGAGTTAGGCCCCCAACGGGATTTTGCTAAAGTTTGGTCATTTCACAACCCAACGCATGCAGAATATAATCTAGCCTAAAACTAACTAACTTTTATAATACAGTCGCACAAATAAATACATTCTACATAAATACTATGTACACTGCATACAGTTGTGGAGTACCCTAAATCTTCCTCACCTGCGCACGATATTAATAATTTAATCTAAGGTCGACTTTTATAAACGTTCCGACATCGACCCTAAACTCCTTCCTGGAGAGGAGATGACAAGAACCTATCTGGCGACCTTTTATTAAAAAATATTTTCTTATGTTGGTAATTTTAACTTTTCGTTTAAGTTGATAAATGTTTTGAAATCACTTTCGGTAATATCTTCCTGTGTACGAGATCAAGAAGGAAAATCGGTTTGAGAAGAAGTTTGGAGTTTGGTAGGGTTGCTTCTTGAGCCCGATATTGTTCGCTTTGTTCCTGAATGATCCTCCATCGATCTTTGAGTGCGGAATTCGCATAGATACTATCGTACTTTCTTATTTTTATTATACTTTTCCAACATCATAGAACTTTATTTCGCAAGCAGATAATGCCAAGAAATTACTTATATTTAAAAAACAATAACAACGGCGTTCCAGTGTGATTATTTTATTTGTTTGAAATAAACTGCACGTTCTAAAATTATATGGATGAATATAGGAAAATATTGCACGTTGCTTTATCTACTTATTACAATGGGATCTCAATTGATCCAGGCCAAATTTTGGGGTGTATCTCCAACTTTTGTCCCGTTGAACATCGTCAAGACTTTCCCGAAGATTTTCCCCTGTTTTATGATGTTCTTCTCTTCGACAAATTGTTTCAGGAAGAGCTCGTGCCCTACAAAAACGCAACAATTTTCAATTTAGAAGGTCTAACCAATTATACAAAGTTAAGCATACCTGGGTTACTCCCGATCGTCATGATATCGGTCATGTCGAGTGGATGTTCTCCGACGGAAATCAAAGCCGACACGGCGCGTGAAACGCCGACCCCTTTGTGCCTAAAAACAAACATTTTCATAAGATAATTGCCCGGTCGTTTAAATTAATATCTAATTTAATTTTGGTCTGTCATGCAAGTTTCGACTTTTCGACATCATCAGTGGTACATCACGATTGATGATTACCAACGTTCAAGACAGGACACCTCAACATCGCACAATTTCCTTACTTGATTAAGTGTTCCGACAAATCGGCTCCTAATAATTCCTCATGCATTGACATTCGTATAGGTATCAATTTGTTTACAGTCTGAAAGTAAAAATGTGTTTAACAATAATGTTAAAATTACTAAAAATACATTCAACAAACTGAAAGGATAATGTATGTTACGATGAAACTATAGCTTCCTAGGCATAGGACCGATAAGACCTGAACTCCAAGCAAATAAGGATCACCGTCTGTAAAAAATATAATTTGTCACGTCGCGATAGGTTAAAACTATATAATGATTTTTTTAAAGAAACACATTGATACTTATGAACAGCCCTTTGCGTCCGCTGGTAGTGCATAAAGGCAGGGGATCTTCGGCGAACAGCCCAACCGCCAAAACTCCCCAGATTCCTGAAACCCCTGGAAAAAACGTTCGTATTTTATAAAGTCGCCTTCGATAAAAGAAATTATACTTTATTTACACACCGTGCACGGCACAAGCTCCGACAGGATCGTCGACTTTAATTATGTCGAACAGAGGGGTGGTTAAGGTCGTTAACATACCCCCGATGAATCCAATCACAAGTGAGTACCTAGCACTGTACAAAAAACATCCGGCTGTAAAGTTAAAAACTTTGATTAATAAATGAAGTTTTAATGTAACTGTTCACCACCCTCACCTGTGACGGCGACGAGTGAGCCCAAAACGCTGTTTATCACGTGGAGTATATTGGCATTTCCGTTATTCTTGTACATGGTGTACGAAAGGCCGAAAATCCCACCTCCGAAAGACGATATCATAGTCATAACTGCGGCTTTGGCAGAGTAGGCCCACTTTGCCCCAGATACGCCGTAAGTGCTTAAAAAATTATCTTCTTATCCTTAGCATGATAAATTGCTGATTGCTGCTAACCTTCCGCTATTGAATGCTAACCAACCCCACCAGAGGACGAAAAGGCCCATGGCGCAGTTGACCGGTGTCCCTAAAGGAAGAGGCGTTTTTCCCATATCGTATCGACCCAAGCGAGGCCCTAGCAGAAAAGCAGATGCCAAGGCTAATAAACAATTGAATTTATGAATCACCTATAAAATAAATAAAAAATTGTATGATTCGTCACCGGAAGCTCCGCCGACTACGTGCACAGGTCCGCTGCCGGCAATGTCCACCACGCCCATATTCTTCAAAAAGCCGTGACCGCCCCACACCCAACCCGCTGGTATGCAGTAGACTATCGTATTAAAAAAAGAGAATACGCAGTACGCTTTGAAATTGCACCTAGAATTCAGAAATTCAGAACATAATCTACAATTGTGAATTTTTGCACCAATAAAACTGCATCGAAAGATCAGTCAAGAATATATCTCCCTTGACCTCTTCTATGGTATACGGACGCGCTTGTAGTGTGGTCGTTTCCATGTTGTTAGCCATGTTGGCCTGCTGCCTCATTGATTTGGTTTGTTGCTGGTTTCTGTCGTGCGTCTGTGGCTACTTCATTGTCTTACAGATGGCAAAAAGGATTAAAAGGGGGCCTCTAGACAGGCAAAACCAGTAGAACAGGCCTACGTACATGATTGGAAAGAGAAGATAAACGTAGGGCTCTTAGACTATGGTTTATGGACTTACAGCACATGGCCCTCGGCCTTGCCACAACTATATTTCAAGCAGACCTGCTAAGTCATAGAAACATGTGCAAATGAATTACATAATAACCATCTCAAGGGTGCAACAATAATTATTCTTCAGATCGCCAGGCAGCTTTAAAGGGTTTCCAAGCCGGCGAGATCACCTCAAAACGTGTCTGTGTCTGCTTAAATACCCTGAAAAACTGGAATCTTCAATGTGGGGCATGAGGGAATTACGAAGGGGTAGAAATACATCCTAAGGACTGAACATATTCTATGAACTGCCCTGCAGAGCTAGGAAAAGGTTATAATTCCTGGGAAAACCGCTCTTCAGCTATTTATCTTTGACTCTTCTACTGAGAAGAATACTTGTTTACAGAAACTAAAATCTTTCAGGAAATCTATTAGTATTGATGACACGTTAGATGATAGTTTAAGTGCTAAAGTGGGCTTCGTAAGACACCATATGAAGGAAGAAAATACAGCTCATGCGTGGAACATAAATTGAGGCCAATTCGTATTCGTATAGAGACAGTTCAAAAAGCGGATAGAAGCATGGGAGCTGGAGTCCTGGGGGTGACTGAGTCCTGGTTGAGGTTCACAACGAGAATGTAGACATGTTGGCCAGAAAAGGAACCAACGTGAATTCTCTGTACAATAAACCCTACAGTAGCACAGCACCTGGCCTTAAGACTACTGATATACTTTAAAAACCAAAAGCTGGTGGAACAATACATGGATCCCGTGAAAAGATTCATAAAAGGACCACCGCAAGATTACATAAGCATTACCGGAAAGTCGCTGCAACAGAACCAAGATTCTGGACTTATGACAGGGCCCGGCCGCCTAGAAGGCATACCCACCGGATAAGAAGAAACACTGTGATATTTCTGCTAGGAAGAAGTGGAAACCGCAAAAATACATCGTATGTTTTTCTGAGGGTCTAGGAAGTACAGGAAGTAAAAACAAGAAGAGGAAAGCCGCAAGCAAGATCCTACAGTAAGGAGCCGCTGCCTAGGCTGTGAAACATGAAGCTGGCCAGTGAGTTATTAAAATAAGAAGAGAACAATGAATCTACTCAGGACGAGTTGCTGAAGTCTTTGTGGCCGCCTCATTTATCCCTATCGCGTCTACCTAACATACAATCAGTTTGTGTACGATATTCTTACCGGTTCTGAGTTCGAATTCCTTTCATTAATTGAACGTATAATAATTTAGAAGTGGTCTAAGATTCCTATGATATCTTCTTTTTTTTCATAAAGACAATATTATAAGCAATCGTCTCTGATAATTCCTATATGTCCGTACCTTTCTGCCATAGCGCCTGAGACGATAGTAGTTGCCGTCGTGGCGAAAGACAGCTGGAAAAGAAAGGCAGTGAACTTCGGCCCCATTGTCTCGTCGTTCGGCGTGGCGTCAACGAAGAATTCGCCGACAGCTAAGAAAGGGCAGGTCCAAGTGGTGCCGAAGGACAAGCCATAGCCGAAAGCCCAGTAGGTCACCCCGCCTAGAAAGATGTCGGCGATGTTCTTCATCATGATGTTCATCTCGTTCTTTCGAGATACACAGCCCGACTCGAGCATCCCAAAACCTAAAACCCAATGAAGCCAAATTACAATGACGGACCTTCAATAAACAAAATGTGAAAGATTCGAAAACTGAAGTTATGCGTAAGGTCCCAGTTTGAAATGAATTTTGTTCGTATGCATTGAATCCAACCAGACAACATCGAAAATTGATTTTATGCGTATCAGACTCAAATTGCTTGTATACTTAACATCTTAATATTATGGAGAGACATCATAGTTAGTATATCAACCTAGTATTAAAAAACTTGATTAATCCATAACAATCCATCCACTACGCCATTATTGGAAATAGATAAACACCACACATTGGAAATAAATATACTAAAAATTGATAATGGAATGTATTTTTGATCTGGGTGGGTAGACATTTCTATATAGACCATAGACGGGTTTTTCTTTACCAGTCTGCATGGTGAATATGATAAAAGCTGCTGTCATGATCCAATTGGAGTCTTCGATGGTGATTTTGTAAATTTCCGGCACCAAGTTGGCCGTTTCCTGCTCCGTCGTGTTTTCCATCTCTGTTAGATTGGACATTTTAGGAGTTTCTGCCTAGAAAGTCGAGAGGGATCGCGACAGGATCGAAACGTCTTGAATTAAATATAGAGGCGAGGCTAGAGACGGAATTATTTATTGCTAACAAGATCCTTCAAAAGAGGCGGTGGCGTTTAGACTCTGCTTTCATATGCAAGCTGTTCCCAATTCAAATACGGTCTTGGCATTAGCTTCTAACTCGGTGCAAAATTTTCCATGGCCACTTTTAGGAATATGGCTCAAAAAGGAAATCCAGACTTATCAATTTCATCTATAGCGGTAACATATGAGTCGAGCCCAAAACTTTCACGGCAAAAATTATTCGGCACTGTCACTTTTCTGTTGTGTATTATAAATTAAACCAAAGACAAAACGGTTCGAAATCATTAATCAAAGTAAGCTGGAAAAACCATTTAAAAAACCTTTCACATCTCAAATACACGAAATTTTATAAGGCCGCTGTTAATACATATTTTTCTGTATTTAATTGAACCCTGTTTTAAACGGCAAAGACGCACCACTGGAACTTGTTTTATTGTCACAATGTTCATTAAAATGGGCTGGATTTGGCTAATTATCCAGTGCATTAGTTTTGGAACACCGTTATTAGAAAGTGAGAATCTCAAACATGTAGCCTGGTAGAAAATTTCAACCCCCCGCCCCACCCGACTTTCTCCAAAATCTGTTTTAATACAATTTTCGGAAAACCGTATATGTATTTTGTTGAACATTTTACACGGTATTTTAAAAAAGTGTGAAAGATTTAGAACATTCGTCTGATAGTCTAATGACACCATCGTATAAAATCAGCAGAAAAAAATTAAAAAGATGAATGAAAAATCAGCACAATACACATGATTGCAGTATCATCTTATCTTTCAACTTTAATAGGAACTTTGCTTGAAATAACCAAGCACTTGTCCATTCCTTTTTTATAAAGAAATTTTTCTTGAATACTTATACAATATTGTATGCACGATACACATAATAGTAGCTTTTATCATTAAAATGTCTTAAAAGCTCTCCTATAAACTGAAACTACGAAGTAACTAAGAAAAACAATTCACAAATAGCAGCTTTTTTCTGCAAACTTTCTTAGAAACATACCGTGGCACATAAATAATGTACATGCAACATAGAAAAAAACAACAGCATGATACTCAATTCGCAGATTTTTTCTTCATACATCCCAGACACTCTCCTTGAAACATTCAAGCTTTTTTCTAAGAACATACGTGCATACACAGAAAACAAAATCAGCATGACACTCAAATCGCAGCTTTTATTCTTCAAACTTTTCAGACACTCTCCTGGAAACATTCAAGCATTTTTTTTTCTAAGAACATAAGTGCATACACGGAAAACAAGATCAGCACGATACTCAAATCGCAGGTTTTATTCTTCAAACTTTCTCCGAAACTCTCCTTGAAACGCTCAAGCCTTTTTTCTAAGAACATACGTGCAAAAACAGAAAAAAAATCAGCATGATACTTAAATGGCAGCTTTTATTCTTCACACTTTTCAGACACTATCCTGGAAACATTCAAGCATTTTTTCTAAGAACATAAGTGCATACACAGAAAAAAAATCAGCATGATACTCAAATGGCAGCTTTTATTCTTCAGACTTTTCAGACACTCTCCTGGAAACATTCAAGCATTTTTTCTAAGAACATAAGTGCATACACAGAAAAAAAAATCAGCATGATACTCAAATCGCAGCTTTTATTCCTCTAACTATCTCAGAAACTCTCCTTGAAACATTCAAGCAGTTTTTTCTAAGAACATACTTGCATACACAGAAAAGAAAATCACCACGATACACAAATCGCAGCTTTTATTCCTCAAACTATCTCAGAAACTATCCTTGAAACTTTCGATCACTCGATCGTTACATTTTTATGTGCAAGTATTTTTAAGAAAACGAAACTTTACACAATGTTTCGCCATTTCTCTCGTAGTAGATAGTCATAATGACCAGCCAAACTTCCTCAATAATCTTTTTTTTTTTCTTTAACACTTCGCACTTACATTTCTGTAGGAATTTTAAGATTTAAAACAGTACCAACCATCTGTGTGTCACTGTTAGTATTTTTATCGTTCATCAACAAATCATTATTTAAACCCTATTAAACTCCTATTGTCCACAAATTGTCGAGCCCATTTGAAATTGAGTTGTTTTGCGTTAAAATGTTATAATTATTTTTAGAACATGATCAATAAATTGGACGACTGGCAATAGTGTAGAGCCGTGACGCTTCTGGTACTGATGAGAAATGTCAATGCAATTTTGTTTTTAGATAAATCAAGTTTATTTAGTAAAGCAAGAAAAATTCGTTTGGTCGTCATAGATAAAAGACTAGAAGAAATGGAAGACGGAGAAAAATCATGCGAATATCTTCTGAATTATATTAGGGAAATTTGTGCGGATAATGCTTTAAAATGGAAGCAATTTTGAATTCGTATGAGCTTGGGACATGCTAAAATCATTTTACAGCAGTTACGATTGCGTCAATGGAACAGTGGACAAATTTAAAATTGTGCATTGATTAAAAAAATGTGAATTAATTAAAAATAGTCAACTATACCACAAGATTGATAAAATTTCTTCTTTTCCTTTTTTTCTCTAAAACTAAAAATGAAATTAACAAAAGTAGTCTTTGATATTCCTGTTCAACCTATTTGGAATTCAACTCAGAATGACAAAAATTTAAATTTTAGTAGATAGTTGTCGGATACTTCCGTTTTCCATGATATGTGAGTGCTTCTTGTGCTTGGATTCTTTCTTCCAGTTGTTTTTTCTACTTTTCTATTTTTACCATCAAAAATCTTTTTTAACTAACGCATTTTTGTGTGTATTATTTTATGTTTCATTATGTTCACTAATCCAAAGATTATTGTATTTTCCATTCGGACGTTGATTTGTATGTTACAAAGCACCACTGTGATCAAAAAAATTCTTACAAGCCCTTCCAATATTACTAGTGGTTATTTTTGTCTTGTCCGAGCATATCGAGGTGAAAATTTGGGATGTACAAAAATAATTGAGAAAAATGCCCCATATTTAAAGTTTACCGTTACATTTTCACTATTTAAGCCCCACGAGGGTAGAAACCCCCATCAGTCACATTCGTTGCTCAGTACGAAGTACAAGACGGGAAAAATGGTAAGTACTCCAGCTCAAACTTTTATTAACGTCCCTTTTCTTAGAAAGTTCGAAGAACTCGAGTGTTAAGATCGTTGGGGAGGGTTTTGTAATAAAAACATAGCTCTTACGTTTTCCCACATTTTTGGATAATGTCAGTCATTTTGAACAGAGGTTTCACTGTTTTATAGATCGTCAATGTTCTAAACTTAAAACATTTTGGTATACATTGAAGGATAAATTTAACGTACCACTCAATTTAATTCAAATTAAATCCATGATCTGCTACATTAATTAAAAGTAATTAAAAGTAGTCCAAAAAACGTAAATAATTACGTTTACTTTTGTACTGATCAATCTCATTTGCACAAAAAGTAGCACTTTTTCCTTGGCTACAGTCAGCCACTTGAGTGTCACAGACAGTGCCAGGGTCATAACATTATTAGAGAAGAATACAGCCAGCAAGAAGGAGGCAGAGTCAAATCACTGTACAATGGGTTCTTCAAAGAAACAGGGCTTCAAACTAAAAAGCTAGAACAGTAGGTCTATATTCATCCATCATCAGTCTCTGTAATAAAACCACAGAAAACAGGAAATGAGAAATTTTATAAGACATGTCGGAAATATTTCGACTTCCTCCAGGGCTGTAAGAAGAAGGCTCAATGAAAATACCCTCAGGGCCTGGAACCCAGCTCGTTGACATTTTCTTGCCACACCTCAGAAACTTGCCATGCTTCAATTCACACAGTAAATTGGACGTTGGAAAAATGGGGACAGTTTTTCTTTACAGATGAGGTGAGAGTTGGCTTCAAATCTTCAGATGGGCATAATTTCATATGGAGATGCTCAGGAGAAAAGTTCACCCATGTTGTACGGTTCCTCAGGTGGTATTCCATGGTGGGTCGTTGATTTTCTGGGGATGGCTATTCCGGGGATGCCCTCACTGAACTGTTTGTTGTTCAAAAAAAAACTTCACATGTCACTTCATTTATATGACATAATCGAAGATAATTCCCCACATCAGTGAGAGATTCATCTATTCTTGGATAATACCTATTGAGGTTGGAATAGTGCTTGGTGTGGACAGCTAGAAGTTCAAATTCGAACACAATCGAGCCCAACGTAAGTGGCAAATATGTTGGCGAAACACAGTTCCTAACACCTTAGAAGAGTTTGACATGGCTGATCTTAATGAATGGGAAAGAATTCCTCAGGTTTTTATCAGAAATATTTTCCAGTGAATGCAAAGGCGCTTAACAATACTCAATAATTGTCCTCTTAGAATTAGATAATAGGCTTTTTTTTTAATAATATATGGTTTTCAATAACCAAACTTATTTGTAGTACACAAAATATAAATAAACCTAAATATATTAAAATGTAAGGGTGGTGCATTTTTGTTGATCAGCTTATAATTTTTTCAACTTGTAATTAAAGTATATCCAATGGTTTAATATTCTTACTGAAAAAAACTCAGTGGTTGAAATAACTTTTCTTATAACTAAATATTTAATAGAAAGTAAACTTAAAAAATTTTAAAGAAAAAAATATTTGTGCCTTAGCTCATGTTAACTGATCTTCTGACTCTTGCTGGTTTTGTCTGTCCGATACTTTTTTTTCAGTTCGTAAGTCTGTATCTAGAAATGCTGAAAAATATGGCAGGCAAAGCCTGTAAGAATACCCTGACAATATTGATTTGTCATCTCACAGAAATCAAGTTTTACCGAACAATGGAGATATAACAACAGAAAATGTTTCTGAATAATAAATGTTTTATTTATTTATTTAATACAATTATTTACAATTTTGAAACGCTGGACTTTAGTCTGCCAGTCAAAATGCTATGTATATTGTCTATCTAGTAAAAAATTATTGTTTCAGAATTCTGCAAAAGTTGCAATTGTCCTTCTTGGATTTATTGCTTTATGCGTTGGAGATGCATCTTACTCACAAGAAGTAACTGGTAACAGTTTGGGCAGTAGTTACTCAGCTCCGTACCCAGTGGCCACACAGGTGGCACATGCTCCAGCGGGACATGGCTTCAACAACCCCAGTTATACGAAGTGGGAACACGAAGGTGATGCTTTCAGTGTTCAGTCTGGATTTGAGGGATACTTGGTGCCAAGCGAGCCCCCATTCTCATTTGCAGACTTCTTGAAGACAGCCGGAGTCCTCTCAATCCTGCCACCGCTTTCCAAGCTCGGTCTTAAACTCGGCTGGAAACTCGGCCTCTGGACCCTTGGCTTTCTCTCGCTCTTCTTTGTTGGCTCTCTTGTCACCACCGCAGTCTGCGCCTTCACACCAATCTGCACCATTTCCTTCCTCGGCCACGGGTTCAGCAGAGAAAACGTCCGCTCTTTCATAACAGAAGATCGTCTGAACACCGCAACAAAATTTGTTTTTGATGCCATCAACAAATATAGGGAAATGAACAAAAAAACTCCTGTAAAACAAGAGTCGAGGAAATGAAATTTAGCCAATGTCAAAACTTATTATTTATATTTATTTAATTTATTAAACAATTAATTAATATTACTATTAAACAATTACTAAATATTTTAGTTTTTATTTTTCACTCCATATTACTTTTTTTTGGGGGGGGGGGCATTATAAAGTATATTCAGTAGATTCTCTATCCATTCAAAAAATTAACTATTTTCACAACTAAAAAAATTCATTAAAAAAACGGCCTGCACTTGAAGGTGGGTGTTTACCAATAAAATTCTAAGCCTAGTTGCTAGTAAATTATTTTGTTGGCATGGGTCAGCAGGTTTATTTGTAATGTGGTATTTTCATTCTACTCATTCCAGATAAAGTGATTTATGTACAAGTTGACAAATTTCAACAATGTAAGGTTCAAAACAAATTTTGCTACTTTTTAAAACATATTTTAGGATAAATAACAAATCTTCTAAAAAATGTACATTTTAAGGTGAATTCTAGCTTTTAGAAAAGTGCACAATATAAAGTGAAATGCAATTCTTGTACTGATTTTTTGTGTGTAAGTGCCTCATCACTGACATGGTTTCATTTACTCGGAATTATTTACAACTAGCAAATATGATCAAGAAAATAATAAAAAGAAAATATATTTTACAGAAACAAGTACTTAACGTTCTTTTCACAAGTCTCTTGACAGGTTGCACGAACGATCTAAGTAATAATTAATTTAAAATAAAGAAAATGCATCTATATATAAATATGTGGTATATACAATATTCCATTTTTCATTTAAGTAAACTATAAATTTGTTTCACTTCAAAACCCCATTCAACTTAAAATTAAAGACATTTTCTCACACAAATATTGATTTGGATAATTAAAAAATGGAACCTGGCTGTAAGAAAATTATTATAAAAATAATAACAATTAATTAGTCTATAGTATCTATTTCATTTGTCGCTCTGCTAACTTCTTCTGATACATCTTTATCACTCTGCGAGACTGACTCTTCATTATCTTCGGTTCTTGAACTGTCGTTTGTCACTTTGTATTCACTCTCATTTTCATCTTTACTTGTTTCATTATTCTCCTCTTGGTCGACTTCCATGTCATTCAAATCAACTGGATTGTCATTCTTACTTTCCTCGTCGTTCGACATTGTATCATCCTGGAAAAAACAAACGCAATAATATAAATATCTGTCAAGATATAGTACTTCAGTTGCTTGATAAAACTGTTTTGATTTAAATTTGAAGATTTCTCCATAGGGTGTGCAGGAAAATGACCTCTAGTTTGGTTGATTATCAATGATCAGTAATAACTAAACTACAAATCTATTGTAAAGACAAAATGTATACATGTTTAATGGTTTACCTTTGTTTCAGTGTTTTCTTCTTTGGGATCATCTTCCCTCGAGTCTTCTTCTTCCTTGCAATCTTCCTTGGATTCATTGTTAGCATCGTCTTTAAAATCATTATCTTTAGACAGACCGTTTTTCACACTCTGATC
>CM077108.1:8080499-8104371 GCA_039619505.1 Cimex hemipterus
TTGTTTGGCGGGAAACGAACTATGATGAGGTTGGCCAAGGAGGAAGTCGAGTACGAGCACCGAGTACCTTCGCCGACTTTACTCCCATTAAAGGCAAAACAGAATACATGAAAATAAGCTTTCCATTTTACCTGAATAGTTGTCCTTACGATATTCCTCTTCCTCCTTTGATACAACGGGCTTTTTCACCTTTTTAACCTAAAAATTAGAACACGTTCAGGCGGTTGGCAAAATAAACAACACAAAACTAAAACGCATTCGTTTGGCTTTCCGGTCTAAACTTGTATTTTATAAAAAGGAAAAATTAGTTTCATTGTTACACTGTTTGGAAACATTTCAACACATTTTATAGGCAATGTGTATGTCAATTAACTTCTTATTAAATAGTACCCATACCTGACGCTATACAATAAAACTATTTTTATTTAAATTTAGCTATGATTTAAAGAAAATTGTTCAAATAGACTAGCTATGGTATTAAGTCTAGTTGGTGAAACCCGGTATAAGAAATGAAGCAGCGGCTCTCACCATGATCACAGGTTGATATCAATAAATCGTCGTTGGATGCTGGTCAAAGAATAAAACCGATTGAAAGAAACTTTCCTACTATCAAGTGTCAACATAAACGACGCTAAACACAAATAATTTATGCTTAAGGTACGGTAGCATAGTCAGACTAGAGATGTGCAAAAGAATCGATTCAACGAATCGACTCTTCTAAAAGAATCGACTACCCAATCGATTCCTTTAACTGAGTTGCAGTTGAGTTCAGGAACTGGTCACACGATTCCCGACGATTCTTTTCATGTAACAATTCCTTTTTATTTTCTCAAGAAACTCTTCGAGTCGAAGACTTCGACTCCCTGAATCGGAATTTGACTCTTCGATTCTTTTGGCAACTCATCAACCCTGCGATTCTTTTGATTCCTTGCCATCCCGGACTTACAGTTTGATTCTTTCCAAGATCCAAAAGCTTCTACTATTGTCAAATTGATAAATATAAAGCAGAACCTCTTGTGGACCATCTCACTGACCCTATGGTTTGGTGGAACGATACGAAAAGCCTATTTCCTAATTTGTATAATATGGCTTTGAAAATATTGTGCATTCCTGGAATCTCTGTTCCCTGTGAGAGAATTATCTCTAAAGGGGATCGGATATGTGCCCAAAAAAGGTCCCGTTTGACTTCATCAAAAATTGCACAAATATTATTTATTAATTAAAAATATGCTTTAGAGTAAATAATAGTTAAAACTGTAAAGGTACATAAGTTGGTTTACTATTTAGATTGGAACAAGTAGATTTCATAAGTTGAGGATTAAATTTTTTAAAAAATTAAGCTTAAGTGAATTACTCTGCTGCCCTAACTGAATGAATGGTGTAAGTATGTAAGTTATTTATAGTTAACTAGTTTAAATTATATATTTAAAAAGCTATTTCATTTCAGTGCACTGAAAAGACCTAGATGTTGGCAGAGCCTAACGTCAATATCTGGGGTTGGTGATTCTCAGGTGACATAGGCAATCTGTTGTGAAACTGGGACTGTCAGAGTGTTGGTGGACTCTGAGAAGTGAGAGGGCCAATTCTGCACCTGTGGTTAATGTCCACACCTGTCTGTGGATTTGTGCCTTTATAAATCACCAATCATTTAATAACCCATTTTTTATATTTTACTTTTTATTAATTCTTCTAACAAATGTAAATGGTGGTTGATTTATTGTAAGATACCTACGTAATAATTCATTAATAATAGGTATCAATAAAGATATGTGATTTTTGTTGAGTTTTATTTTTAAAATAATATTTATTTTTATTTACTTCCAAGAAATGTGCAAAGAATAATCGACTAACGGCCACTAATCACTACACAAAATAATCAATACATTATATAAAATTACACTGAGTACAAAGAAATAAAAATTCATAAGTATTACTATCATCATTAGTTGTTTTTTTTTCTAACAACGATTTGATACAATTTATATACTTAATATTAATATTGTATTACCTTTTTCGTTGTGGCAAATAAATACTAGAATTGAAAATTAATTTGAATTATGGCGGGAAATTTGGATGAAGGGAGAAACCAATAAATGCTTTGGTACCAGGAGTGGGGGGAATGAACGAATAAAAAAAAGAATCGACTCATTTCAGGGATTGACTCGAAGAGAATCCATTCACTGAAAAGAATCATACTTCCCACCAATAGTATATTTGTACGTTTTTAACTCTATCACTGCTTAGCAGAATATAAAATTTGTTTTGTTGCTTAGTATATAATTATATTAAATTAATGTTTATGTTTATTTTTATACTCTATAAATAGGTAGTTTTTAAATACAATATTTTTTTAGATCTTTTACTATTGTGCACTTTATTTTCAGTTATTACAAATGTAATCGCAACATATATACATATTGTATTTTGGGTATCAGCCAAATGATATTAATCAGTGACCTCATTTATGTCCTTATTTGTAATATTTATGTGTATTTTTTGTTTTATTATTTTATTTCTATTCTTTGAATATTTTCATTTCTAAAACCACTTGTATTTACCCTGTAGAGTGAAATTTTATTATGTACATGGGTGTAATTTATAAATAAAGTCTTGGTTGGGATGGAGAAGTCAGTGTCACAAGCTGGATTCAAACTCACAACCTTTGGCTCAATACATCGTTGTTCTAACGAATGGTTAGAGCAGCAGCGTGTTGGGTCGAAGGTCGTCGTTTTGAATCCCGCTTACAACACCGACTTTATCACATCAGTAAAGACCTTTGATAAAAAGTATAATTAAATATTAATTAATATGATAATTTTTAACTACTAAACATATATAGATTATTTATTAATTAAACAAGATCGAAAATACATGAGTTTTTAATAAAAATTATTTAATTATGATGGTTTTAAAGAAAATTTACAAAAACACCAGAAAACCATTTTGTATTAGAATAAACATTAAGAGTAAAACTATGTAAAAACATTATTAGTTAAATTATAATGTAACACTAAAGATTTTTTAATTAAAATGTGAATTTCTGAACTTGTTTTTTATTTTTAAATATGATAGTATATAGTATACAAATCTATATACATTACATTTCATTGTATTTATTGGATGGAGTACTCAATATTCCACTATCAACTTTCATACAATTACAAACTAATCTAGTCGGGGTCTATGGGTTACTTTTATAAATATTCGACCATCAACCCAAGTCACACAGCTCAAGAGGCGATGGGGATGCTATTCCACCATCAGCTTCTCCCCATTCACTCTAATAAATACATTCACTCATACAAAACGCAGAAACACAAAACACATATTTTGATGTCTATATACAATAAAAAATTACCAATTACACTAAAAAGCGGAAGAAGGGTCCCTGAAACTCAATACTGTGTCCGAGAACCATTCTTACATCCAGCGGCATGCCTACACGCTCTCTGTATGGAACCAAGGCATGACGCCGCTATTATGTGAACACTTCTTTGCATAAAGGTTTTATTTATTGTTATAATTATTATAACGTGCCAAAAAATATTGTTTGAGATAAACAACAAATTATGTCTGGTGTCCGGTTTTTGTCCTTGAGTGCATTATTCAACAGCCTTTCCTTTTCCCTTAAACACTTATTGGAAGAAAACAAGTTTTATGTTAAAATTTTCTGTGAAGGCGTTAAATTTAAATGTTGAGTTGGAAAGAAGAAATACTTGATAGGCGACCGCTATTCATTCGCCAATTGGTTCGAGTCGTCAACTGCGTCACGGTGGGGGCTTTGGTGCAAGTTGGTGCCCTCTGCTCGAAACAGCCCTGAACTGTTTCATTTTTCATTATCAATTTTGTATAGGAGTTTGTTATCTCAACAAGCGTTTTGGATATCATAGTACTCTATTCGTTTACTCGATAATTTCGAGCGCCCAATAACCAATGAGGCTTAAAAGGTAGAAATTTAAATAATTCCAACACCCTCCTGTATTAAAAGAAATAAAAATAAATTCAATCAAAATTCGTTTTATCTGTGTCGTGAGGCCTTCGCCGGCTATTGCAATGGCATAAAAAGGACCGGACTCTATGAAACGTCGCTGTCCTTTGTTTCCATCAAGGTAATCGTATAGATTACGCTTTAATTTGTACACCCTTTTCAATCTCCCGATGATTAATTCGTTAGTACATATACTCGTTTTTCTCAATTATCTCTTGTACAAATGAATAACTTGTGTGCTTTAAGGATGAGCCTGTTGTCTTTCCACGGACGGAGACTGATTTATCTCTGCATAGTCATTCTCATTGTCTATGCTGTTGTGCATTTCCAAACGCATAAGGAGATCAACACTGACAGAGCGGCTCAGTTGTAAGTGTGACAATGTAGATGTTGCTTTGTGTTACATTTGATATGCATTAGATGTCTGTGTGATCTAATCTCTGATAACAGAGCTCATGTGTTGTGTTATTTTTTTAGATTTTAACTATCCATATTTGTTTAGCATGGTGAATCAGTATTGTGCATGGAGTAGAATGCTTGCCCAGCCAGGCACACATCAGTAGAAAGTAGAGCTATAATCACACATTTCGTAACATTGAAAATTCGTTCAGTTGTGTAATTTCTGCGCATCCTTTTATGGCCTGTCAGACATGTTTCACAGTCTGACAAACCAAAGTATTGAGTATAGGCAGATTAGAATGATTGGAAAATGACTTAAGGGTTCATCACCCTGTAGATATCAAGAAGAAATCGCACAACTTACAGCATTGGTTCTAATTTTAATTTAAAGTATTTTAGTATTGTACATGCAATGTGGCCGTTTACACTGACAGGCAAAAAATTCCATCCAGTTGATTTTTTTTTTTTTCATTTTCTGCATAAAAGAAAATTCTGCCCTTAATCTGTCTCATTGTCATTTGAATTCTAAAGTAATATACTGTTAAGTTTTCATCTTTGTTTTCTTAACTTCAATTTTTAAACTTGAAAAAAACACTTAGTGGTGAGTTTGTTATGCTTGGTGTGGCCATGGTTGCCTTGGAGTTCCTTACAAAACACTGCAAGATGCTGTTAGATGTTTTCGAGAAACTGGGTCCCACCATCAAAGGCCCGGTTCTGGACACCCTAGGGCAAATAACCATAGGATGACTGTTTTCTTGCTTTGAGGATTTTGCGAAACTGGCACCTTAATGTTGTTCAAGCTCAGCTCAGCTCCAGGAAGTTCGAGGTGTCCAAATTTCTGAATGTACTGCTCAATTAAATCAGTATGGTTTGATGGCTTTTAACTCCAAAAGAGGACCAGAATTGCCATGAACACACAGAGTTGCATACCTCCCATTTGCTCGAGAACACAGCCATTGGTCTGCTTTACTTTTTACAGATGGGTGTAGATTTGCTCTCTGATGTCCAGACGGGCATGAAAGAATCTGTAGAAGGGAAAATGAAAGTATGAAACCTGTAATTTTTCCGAGCCAACCTTTTTCAACGTAGCTGAATGATGGTGTGCATGGGAATCTCAACGAAGTGTCGCACAGTTAGTTGTCCGTGGCAGGCCTTTGACAGCCACTCACTATGTGGATGAAATTTTGAAACATTGTGTGTAGCCTATCCTCGATGAAATCAGTTGACAATCCTGTCCTAGTGCACAATAAAGCCCGTCAACTTGTCACTCACATAGACATACCTTCAACAGCATAACATCAGGGTCTTAGCCTGGCCAGCCCATTCTCCAAACTTGACCCTATAATTTAGGCAAGAGGAAAAAATATGCGATATTGAAATGTAATTAAAAATCTAAAACAAATTGTATCTGTCTTGGAAGAAGGGGCTATCCTTAATTGGCAGCAATGCTCCTAACCTTCATTAGTTCGGCGGAACCTATTCCTCCACATTGAATCCCTGACAAAAGCAGGATGCGATATAAAGAAAAATAGATTAAATTAAACTAACTTAAATTAATATGATATACTTACATTAAACGATAAATTCAATTTAATTTACATAAGTTGAACAATAAATTGACCTGGTCAGGATCAATAGAGTAAAGATAAGTGACAGATTTATTACAGGAAATTAAACTATACAAACACTTGGTTTTAAATATTTTTCACTGTGGTTAACAATTAAGAAAACAAACAATTCAATTTAAAGTCTTATTGGAAGACGTGAGCAGCTGAATGGAAAGATCTGACCTGTGAACAGCAAAATGATATGCGGCGAAGAATTGCAGGCGATTTGTTTTCACAGCGATGAGCGGGTGAAGAGAAAACAAACAACCTTGTATTCCGTCAGTGTACTCATAAATTATAACTTCAATTAAAAATCGAGATCAAAAAAGAATTAAACAAACACACGTTCGTTTACTCTCAAATACTAACTGGCCAGCTGGACCCTGAGAACATTTTTGTTGTTTTTCGTTGAACAATTAAAAAATGAATAAAATTCTCTTCGGTGTAAACACTGACCCTTTTTTGTTCTTTCTTTATTTTCCTTAGCGATTTACATTTTTTTAAAACACTCAATTATTAAATGTTAAAAAACCTGAAACTTTGATTATCTATCAAGTAATATTACAGGTGGGTGGAATTTTTTGCTTGTTGGTCTAGTAATTATTAAATAACCCCTTATCCCAATTTTCATCAATTTTGTGAATTAATGAGAAATTAGCCTCAACATTGACTAATGTAAACTATCTAGGAATATAAGCTTAATAATAAAGCCTCTTTCAAACATTCAATTAATTGATAGGTAGAGTATCAAGGCGTTTAGCCATAGGGCAAATTTTTATGGACCACCCAAACCCTTCAAGGTCCGCCCAAACGAGTGGCCAGAAGTGTTGCTCACGTTTTCATACTGACTCAGCTCAAAAGAAATCTCGGCATTTGTCGTTCACATTGGTAGTCTAGTTGAATATACCGTGTTCACCATACAAAGCGGTGCCGTTATAAGTTTTAATAAGGAGCAGTTTATTGAAGAAATTTTCAATTTTTTCATATACCCAAATAAAGTTTGGGCCGACGGCATTAAATAATTGAATGTCAACCCGGTAACTCAGTTCAATCAACTAAAACAGCTTGTGTGAATTGCAAGTTTTAATGAGGAGCAGTTCATTGAAGAAATTTGTATTAACCCCATGCTAAGGATCATGAAATTAAAAATAACTTGTATGGAAGTGGCGTGGCAGTTGTGAGAAAGCTGTTTCCCAATTATGTAATAACGGATAAATCCATACTTTTTTCCACGTTGGTTCCTTTATTTGTTTTTCTTCTTGCAAAAAAGCAAGCACAAGAAGTGTTCTTGCTTCCTCGGTTTCTAACAATTTGTTGACTGCTCTGAAAGCATCCAAGATACTTCATCACATGGCATTTTTCAACAATGCACCACTTGCTTAAATGAACTCTGGTGCGGTTTTCTTAATTTCCCGTTTAAAATTAATTTCATCAAACAAAAATCGCTCTGTATTTAAATGTCCAATGATTAGAAATGAAAATGTATTAGGTACTATCCTAAATAAAATTTAAAAAACAACATTTGGAGAAAAAATCAAAAAAGAAACTTCTTGATATTGTTATGTATAAATTTGAAATCAAATGCCTCCTAATTGGGCAGTTCCAGGTGGATATTTCTCAATTGTACAGGAGAAATTGTCTGAACATAATTGAATGATACTGTCAGAAAACAATATTATCCCAACAATATTTGATCGGTGAAAATATACAAATTTTCTTCACGACGGGTGTCCAGCACATAATATGGACGATTACCTTGCGCTTCTCGGTCCTTCCCTACAGCAACATATTATACAATTGTGTGATCATGTATGCCAGTACAGTTCAGAAATGTTCAAAATTTTTTCTTCAACAGATATGTGCGTTGCAGTTGAAAATAAAATTAAGTATTTTTACTTTACTAACTTGTTTCTAAATGCATTTTGAGTTCTTGCAAGCAATGCTGGTGTTTATTTTTTCCTATGGTGGCTCACAAAATATACCAGTATCTATAAAACAAACCAACTGAAAACGTTGAAATGTGCCTGATAGTCAAACTATCAAAAATTGGCATATCAGGAACAATCAACTTGCATATTCAGGCCTCAACATGTTTCATTATGTAAAAAAAAAGTTTTATTTTTTTGTTATAATGCTTCCTAAAATTTCTATTGCTCCAAAAACACTTATGCTGTATTCTAATATCTCAACATCCTGTCTGAAAATATAATATAACTACCGTTAAAACTACGTGTGGTTTATACAAAAGAAATTATCATTGATGCTTGATCTAACTGTACATTATTTGGTACAATAAGGTATTTTGAGATAATGGAGAATGTGATTTTACTAACTCCTTGAAAATAAAGCATCGACGAAAGCCAGGCATCTTCAACCTCCCACTCTTAAATAAAAGCAAATCTATAAGCACGATGTCAAATTGCAGCCTGAGCAGTTTTATCTACATCGAATTTGCAACAACTTCTGAAAACATATGTAGCCATATTTACAGAATATGAAGCAAAAAGAAACCGAATCGGTCCGTATATTCTTGCACTGCAGATTTATTGGGCATATAAAAACAATTGGTAGTTACACCGTACAAAAAAAATTATATCTGGACTCAACTCAACCAAAAAAAGTAATAAAAATTCTGTTTGAATTAGGATTAACCATTGTACTTGTAAATTCAGAACACAACACGATGCCTATTATTATTTCTTACCTATAACAGGCAATAAATGGTTTTACAGTTGTGTTCTGACATCTTCACTGAAGTTTGTTAAGATACTACCGTAGTTCTTGGAAAGTCTTGAATTCAACATTTTAAAATCTTAGCTAGTGTGTTGGTATGCTGCTTGAATGAAAATTTTATTTAAAAAAGCAAGTTTCTAGACATGTGCTATGCTGATTTATTTTACATTTTGTATGCAGAAAAGTATTTACATATTAGCATGAATGAATGAAAATCAATGTCCGATTGTGTCTAACAATATGTGATTAAACTTCTACGTGGGTGGTTGATAGAGAAATACTGACTAATCGTTGTGTCCGTATGTAATAGTGAAAATACTTAAGAATGAAGTTTTATCATTTTTATCTATTGGGCCCAGACAGACGAAAGCCAGATTGCAAAAAAAAAGTAGTTTTATCTTATGTCAATTGCCTTGAATAACAAGTGGAACAAAATCAACATTTTTTAATCGAAAATATGTAAAAAGTAAAAGAAAATTGCATGTGATAAAAAAAAGAAAAAAAAAGACGCAAACAAAAATTAATAGTGTGCGAAGTTCCATTGTGCCTAAAACATCTCATTTGATATATGTAAATACTTGGTTAGCATAGTAGTGTTCGTTTGAGCATGGTGTGTAGTATTAATTAACATATTAGTTGCAATCGAGTTAAGTAATTTATGTTATGCTAAAGAGCTTAATGTCCAATTATCATTACCATACTTTTTATTATTTCTTGGATTTATCAAGAACAATTATAAAAATTAATCTAAATATATTTCAATCAATCATAAATATACTAGCTCATAGTACGACCTTGAAAATGGGTACCGGCATGTAGCGGAAATATGTAAAGGCAGTAAATAAAAAATAAAAAAAGAGGTGAAGTTTAATAAATGTCCCTATCAAAAGTAGCGTATACAACAATGTCATGGGATCATCCCTGATCATCTTAGAACTCTTATTTTTGCCACTTTTTTTTTTCAGACACATTTTGGCCATCATTAGTGGGGCTAATGTGAGGATATAAATACTAGATGATCAATTTTTTTTATAACTTTGCAGTCTTCATTACAGTGAAATCATTGAAGGTCCAATGGTTAATATGTCCCCATAAAAAACTTGCTCGTGTTAGTTTCCTATCATAAAGCTATTTATAATGTCCATTGTTTGTGCTTCTCACATAGTTAAAATAAGTTGCATTGTTTAATTACAAATCAACTAAAATAAGAATCAAATTTTAACTTAGATAAATTAATTTTTGAAACTTCGTTTTCAGTTAATGATGTTTTTAATAGTAGTTGTAAAATTTAAAAATGTGGTATGAACAATGAAATAAATAATAATTGAGTTGCTTGAAACAATCAGACAAAAACACATTACTTAGTCAATTGTGTAATCAAATAATGTCAATGAATTAATTTGACCTCTGTTTGACTGATATGACACTTCCCTTGTTTATTATATGGGGATCAATGTTTATAAAAGTTTTGATAATACAAGCTGCCATAATAAATTGGAAAATTTCAAGTAATGAAAATTCATTTCTTTTAGTCTTAAAAGCTAATGGTATATTAATTAAATAAAGCCCGACAAAAAATTGCTGAGATCTCTTGTTGAGGTCTGCATGTGTAGAACGACGAGTATGATCTAAGACTTCAGAAAATTACAGAATATTTTATGGTTGACAGATCTTAAGGCCAAATTTTAAATTGTACAAAACGTCAAATAAAAGACAAACTATCGCCAGGAAAGAAAAACAAGAAATGATTAATCTTTGTTCAAAAGTTATAATTTGTAATAAAAGTTTTGTAAATTGTTAAAATGTTTAAAAACAAATTAACTTTTTTATGTTAACTTGCAGGGAGCAAATATCAAAAGCAATCCAGCAAAGCAACATTAATTCACATCTATGGTAAGCATAGTTTTCTTTTAAAATACGATCTTATGTATTTTAGTATATGTTGGTGCAATACAGAACATTTGAATTGTAATAGACATAACAACATAGACAAAATTCTCCGGATGACTTTTATAGAATGGTAACATAAAATTTGTCCATTTTTTAAATTTATTTGTTTACTTTTTGTACCTCTTAAAAGCAAACTATGAACAAGAAACAGTTTCATTAAATCAATCTGAAGAGTGAGATTGTTGAAAAATATAACAAGTCATAAGTTTTATTTGTGATACACCCTTAATAATAATAATCAAAATAGTAAACAATAAAATATAAGTACACGAAATAATATCACTTTCTTGTATATGTATACATCAGCCGAGTTAATCATTACATGGCCTATTAGGAAAGGAAGGCAAGCATGTCGACATCCAAATCTAGACGTGAACAATACAGAGATGATGAAATTTGTCAAGGATGACGGTCCTATCATATGCTCGGGTGAAAAAGACTGGGTTGAGATAAGTGGCAACCGGGCTGTCATTACCAACGAAGCAAAAGAAAAGCACGGTCGTGTCGAATGCTCCTTTACCGGTGAACATTTTATAATTTGTATCAGATTATAGTATAAAATTATAATATTTATTTTTGCTAGATATTTTAAGAACCAACGACTTTACAACGCATGTTGGGCTTACGACAAGGACTCACACTGAGTACAACCTTGAATCGAGCGATTTTGTAAGGGTTGATTGTTATGGTGATTCCGGTAAAAGGTAATTTTCTACTAGCCGATTTTTTTTTTTTGTTTTGTTTGTTTTAACTCTTCCTACACCATGCACATGTGATGCAAGGCTGTTACTAGTTCACACTGCAGTTGCAGAACATTTCTTTAGTAAGTATCAGAAGAGGCTTTACAATTTTGAATAACTCTGTACGAGTGTAAGAACTTTTCAAGTGAATTTAAATTTTATATTTTTATTTTTAGTTAAAAAAGGTAAATCAACCACTTGGATCACACACACATTATTCGATTAACTTATTATTTCAAACAAACATAAAATTCCCATAGATATTTAATAATCTGAGCGGACTTGGGCAATTAATTTTCTAGATTATTTCTATCTGGATTTACCCACATTGAAGCAACCACAGGATTGAAAATTAAATTTTTGAAAACTCCTACAACTATCCACTTGTTTTTATAAATCCAAAATAGTAAAAAATAATTTCTTTTTATACCTGTCCCATCAGAAAGTACGTATGAATAATTTAACTTTTATCTTGTGTAAATTATTTTACATTCCCAGCCTCTTTTTATCTGCTTCTAGTTGGCCTTTCATGCTAAAATGCTCGTCTTAATCCTTTAATTATTTCTTTTATCATTCATAACCATTTCTATCATTTTGTCGTAATTAATATTTATTTTTATTTTTAGTTTAAATTAGTTTTTAGTCCATGCACTTACATTGGAGGTATCACCCAAAACTCAAAAAAGGCCATTTTGGTTGGTCATGCAGCAGAGTTAAAAAAAAGTTCTCAGAGTCTAAGGAGAAATTCATTAGTGCGGATAATCACTGTTTAACAATGATAGGTACTAGTAATCATAAAATGCGGGAAATATTACATGATCACTAACAAAAAAAAAAAAAAAAGAAAAAGAAAAAAAAAAAGGAATATTTACAAAAGGCATGGGTGCTCTAACTCGGTGAACTGATCGACACTTTATCTCTCCATTAAACTGCTTAACCTGAAATTTGCCTGTGTGACATTAAACCTATGAGAAAATAGAAAGACCCAGAAGAGTGATCAAGCGTCGATCAGTTTAAATTGTATTATATTGTGTAAAGTTTCTGTAGGCTTTAGCTTGGAGGTTTTTGTCCAAAGGCTTAAGAAGTCTAAATTAATTATAAACCATAATACATGTACATTTATCGTAATGTGTTTGCTTGTTAAAGAAAATGTCAACGAAGTTTACAAACCAACAGTTATTGGAATTTTTAATAAACTAACATTTTTAGGTTTGAAACTGCTTAACCTATTTTATGTCTATTTTGTTCTTTGTAAAATTTTCAAATACAATTATTTCCTTGAATTAACACATAATTTTAAAAAAAGCCTTCATTTATAATTCAAAATATAAAACTCTAATGGATTGCTGTGGTTTCTTTATTTATAACTCGTTTTCACGCTTGAATCGCTTTTATATGGTACAACCAATGGTCTTAATTTTAAAGGAAATAATTTGTAATGATTTATAAACTAGATGGAGTAGCATTATGGCTGGGGCTCGTTACGACCAAGACCTTATGGACCAGACTGGTTGGCATTTGCTTCCTAAAGATGCGATGAAACTGAACGTGCTTATGTTTGGTTTTGATTCCATATCTCGTAACACTTTTTTACGTAAACTACCTCAAAGCTACAAATACTTGACAAAAGAGCTCAATGCGGTCGTACTGGAGGGCTATAATATCGTCGGTGATGGAACCCCTCAGGCACTCATCCCAATACTCACAGGTAATTTAATGCAATTTAAAATATTTCTTGCTGTATTGTATTTTGTGCTAATAAAAATTGAATATCTCTGATAAATAAATTCATTTTCCCCCCAAGGAAAAACGGAATTAGAACTTCCTGATACAAGGAAAAGAATGGGGTCAAAAGCTACTTATGTAAATGCTTATCCATTTATTTGGAAAAATTTTAAGGAAAGTGGATACATTACAGGTAATTTGTTAAACTTTAATTAATTAAAAGAAATTAGTTTTAATAAAAGTGAAAATTTAATTACTAATGATTGATTATTTCTAGATTTTAAATGTATAACCTTCAATCTTATCACAGTTGTATAAACTAAACAAGAAAATAAGCGCTTTTTTCTATAAAAGCTTTCATCTGCTAATTTATTCTGCTTTGTGTTTTTATAGTAAAATTTAAGAATAAAAGTGTTTTTGTTCATGCTGTCAGGGTTCATGGAGGACACACCAAGATTTGGAATATTTACATACAGGCTGAAAGGTTTTGATGACAGTCCAACTGATCATTATATGAGGCCGTTTTATATTGATGCTGAATCCACTTACGACCAGTACAGCGACTACTGCATAGGCTCCATACCCCGACATAAGGTTTGACGGGCACACAATTGTTTTAATCTGTTTTTAATTACTTTATCTCATTCTAGGTGATGCTGGATTATCTTAAGCATATCTACAAGGTGAATAAAGACCGGCCGAAATTTCTTTTCGGCTTTCACGGAGAGATTTCGCATGACAGCTACAATCTTGTTGGTGCTGCAGATGGTGACTTGAAAGAATGGATGGAGTGGCTGAAGAACAACGGCCACCTTAACAATACTCTTCTTGTAATAATGAGTGACCATGGTCACAGGTATGGTGATTATAAGTTGATCTAAATCTTCTGACGAATTACAAGGAAAATATTACAATTACACAAGTTAGGATCAGGACACAATAATCACACCGAATCATGTTTTCCCCCCAGTGAAACTTGCCTGGTTTGCATTCACTTCAAAGATTTTGATGTTTAAATAATAATTTGAAATTATAGCATTTGTATTAAAAGAAGAGGATATTAACAAGGGGGGGGGGAAGTAAGTGATCAACAAAAAGTAAACAAAATCAGGCCTGGTGCTGAGCAGAGTTGTTAAAAAATTGTTAAACAGTGCAATGTAATGTGTGTACTGATGAATATGTGGTCTGTTTAGGTTTGCAGAAATTAGAAATACTCAACAAGGCAAAGTTGAGGAGAGGCTTCCTTGGTTTTCATTTGTGGTGCCGCCGTGGTTTGAAAAGGCTTATCCACAGGCATATGAAAACTTGCATAAAAATTCACGAAGGCTTACGACCCCGTTTGACATTTATTCAACCTTCTATGACGTACTTCATCCAACTGACTTTGGGAAGGGTGATCTAGGGCAGCGTAGCATATCTCTGTTCAAAGAGGTCTTATTTTAATTTATTTATTGCAACGATGTTTATTAATTGAATTGTTTCACAGGTGCCTTTAGAAAGGACATGCATGGATGCTTATATTGAACCACATTGGTGTGCTTGTTTAGATTGGGAGAGTGTGGATAGAAATGATCCAATTGTCCAAAGAGCAGCAAGGGCTTATGTAAAATTCATGAACAAGTAAGAAAAAAACTTTTTTTTGTTTCATATTAGTAACAATATTTTGAATTTATATATATACATTTTTGCTAGCATCATTTTATCCTTTATTACGTTAAATAATTTTGTAAATGTTAATGTTGTAAAAGTTTGAGATGGTATGGTATGAAATTTACGATATTCTGATAATATTGCAAAATATTGGAAAGGCAATTTAGTCACCAAAGATCTGCACGTTTGAAGAGGAGGATGCAGCGAGGGTCTGTAGAGAAGTGGTTTTAAAAAGTTATAAAAGACAAGTCGTGAACCATGCGGATCCACAATAAATGGGAATCCCGCAAAACTACTCTTCAACCGTCAAAAACACAACAAAGTTGAGATTATTTAATCATAATTTTTATTACCTAACACGGATTTTTTTAAGAGGTTTTTGAACCACATGGCAAAGCTTTTGCTTTATAAAAAAAAATCTTCAGAACATGTAAGCATGAATTGCTGTTTATACAACCAGGGCTAAAAAGGAAATTTAGAGGCCCAAATTAAATCCGCAGAAAGCTAAACATCACCAAAAAACATACCAGTCATGGATGGATAATTTAAGGGTTATCAATGGCCACAGTGGTTAGTGTTGATACGTAAATTTTTCAATTTTTGGATCTTTGCAACCACTGCGCCATAATAATGAAGTTTTAAATTACTAAAGTTGACTTCAAACAAGATAATGCATTGATGAATGAAAAATTTCTTTACTCAATCAGCAAATAAAATAATAATATTTTGCAATGTAATTGTAAACTAAACTAAAAAAAAAAAAAAAGTACCGTGCTGTAGTTTACAACCATCTGCTGGAGAATGGGTCTTAAGTTTTGAAATAAACAAAACAAACAAGATTTTAAAAAAATTGTTTGGATTATTAAATCCTGTGATGTATGATACAAATTTTTAATTTAAATGCAAAATCTGAGTTTTTCTTTTGCTGAATTGGTGATTGGCAAAGTAGGACTGCCTGCAGTGTATGATATGAAGCCTCCTCAGATGAGTGGTGTCCTTGTATAACAGAAGATCGACCCAATTGATGTAGCTAGCATACAGGCATGCAAGAAACAAAACCCTAAAGTCTTATATTTTGTTTTCAAACATCAATTGCTGAAGACAGTACTTCCCATATGTCATATACTCAAAGGAGTTTGAAAATTTCGGTCTGGCCAAGGGAGGGAAATCCTGAGAAATATGTTAACCAGTCCCACGGAATTTTATTAAAAATAACTCACTTACCCTGGCGGTTTGATAAAGTTCAGGACTTGAGCCAAATTGATAGGTACTGGATCAGAAATGTAGGTAACTCCACTGATAAAATTATGAGCCACTGGTGATGCACTGACTTTTTACGTACAAAGCAAAAGCTTTCTGAAAGGTATTGAATCTAAATTAAATATGCACTCACATATCGATTTGTAAGATGAGCTTATATTGCTGATAAAAAGGTTTCTATAATGTTATAGAATTAGCATGTTATTATATGTTCTGTAATGTTAATATTGATTGTTATTTGATAAAGATTTCAGTATATTAACTGCCTGACCTTTTGCAGATATAACTCTGAATTTACGGATGAATGTGCGGAATCACAGTTACATGAGGTGCTTTGGTCAGCACGTCTTGTTCCTTCTCGAGCATTGAGGAAATTCCACTCGAGCGCAGACAAAGACGGCTTCGTGCCTAACATGAGTGCTGATACTCCTGTTACAATAGTTATGTATCAGCTCAAATTGACCACTCTACCCGGACGTGGCATTTTTGAGATGTCCCTCACACACGACATATCACAAGACGAGTTCAAATTCCGGGTAATTTATAATTAATTCATTATTTACGTTTATGAGGCAATTAATTTTTCTTTTTCAAGATTGGAGACGTTAGCCGGATAAACGAGTATGGTGCACAGTCAAGGTGCATCGAGCAGACATTTGAACAACTAAGGAAATTCTGCTACTGTAAAGACTCTTTTTAATTCTGATCTGACCTTAAGTTACATTCTCCTATGTGAGCATAGAATTTAACCTAATAATAGAACAAATAAAGAGGCTCGTGCAGGACAATTATCAAGGTTTTGTTGTTCCAAGTGCTCAAAAGTCACTACTATGCTTGCTTTGAATGTAGGATAGTTGATAAATTTTAAAAAGCTGTTGCCAAATATTTTAGTGTCTTCTAAGGTGTCGGAGTTGATCATTTGAAATAACACTAGAGGGTGAATGATCTTGGACAAGCTTAAGATTTAAATTTACAACTTTTTCTTTATTTATGTAGATACACTTAACTCTTGCCACAAAATTTACTTTCGGTGCTTCAATTTTATTTGATATAAAAATATATATAGAATTATATAGTGATTAACTGTAGACATGTTATTATATCGCTGATAGTTGAATAGTTTGAACTATTAAACTTTTTTCCATTTGTGATTGTTTTACAGTAAGTCGTACACATATTTGGTTTAGAAATTACACTTTTCAATTATCAGATTAATGTGTAACCATTTGCCTTTGTGGCCTATGTAAAAAAAATGCATTTAAATCAAATATTTTTCAACTGTAAAATCAGAATTTATATATTTAAAATTAAGTTACAAAGTTACTATCATTATATGTATTTTTAACTAGATTTACAAAGTTGAGTAAAATTTGAATTAAGAATAAGTACAACAAAAAGGTGAATTACACCTTGAAAACTAGTAAAATCAAAACCCTCTTTGATAATTTTATCAAATAAGTATCCAAATGCCAAAAAAATTATACCAATTTCTTAAGAAATGAAATCTTAATAAGTGGTGATAAATTAAAACGAATGTTTCATTTATATGAATGTATTACAAACTTTTCCTAATTATTTCTTGTATTATAAGTTAAATTGTTACAAATCCTCGTGTTTGTATCAGAATCTCATTTTTTTCGTTTCTGTTATTTTTTGTTTAGTTACCTTGTTTTTTTTTCTTTTTTTAAAGGAATCTCAGTGTATATTTATTTATCCTTAACTATTATTTTTTTATTGTTCAAGGCGTTATGAATTGTATAAATAATTTATTATATTTTTGTCTTTTCCACAAGAAAATAAATTTTGTGTTCTGTTGTTTAATTTTTTATTATTATCCCAACTCTATGGATAATTAAACTGTTAACATGTTGCTGTAAAGTCAAATTTACAGCAGATAAGGAAGTCCACTGCTCTCAAATGTAGCATCTATTATCATAAGTCATTCCAAGCTTGTGCCAAACCATAAACAGTACTCTAGATATGAAATTGTTTAAAATAAAAAGCAATTAAAAGAACAAATGAAAGTGCATTGTTCTTTTTACCTTTCGTGGATAACCAGCTTGTATCAAAAGGAAGAAGATTGCTAACAAAAATACACCACTAAGAATATATTTGCTCTTCAAATATGAGCTGATAATGGTGTCAGATAGCTATCTGCAATTCCGGGATTATTTCTATTGTTTTCTGACCCAGTAAATAATTAACGGTCTCTGCTCCAATTTTTTGTTTTGTTTTAATTGGTTGTAATTTTTAAAGTGTCGTGTTCCACTGTTTACTCAAGCCTTAAAAAGTTCTAAACTTAGTTGCATTTAATTTGTTAAAATAAAAATCTTTAAAGTAATGGTTGTTTTATTAGTATATCAGTTAGAAAATATATACATATAAAATAAAAATTTTATGTACAAATAATATTTTAAAGAGATGGTATTAATTTAACTGTTTGCATTTTCGGTATGTATATGATTCGCCGAGTTAGGCTTTAAGTCCAGTAATGGTTGTTCATTGTCTTTATCGGATTTGGTTTGTTCTTCGTTCAAGGCCACTTCATCGTATATTTGTAGCGATCCGACGTTGTAAAGGACACCTATATCCAACAACGTGCCAAGCAACAGGAACGCTAAGGAAAATATCGTTCATCTTCTGCGAATGAGGTAGAAATCGAGGAAAGCATACCTGATGATGTGAAATTGAGAAGATATCTCAACTCCTTTCCGTGGTAGAGCCAACAGTTGCCCGTCTTTCCACAAGTCTGGCCCCAGACCAGGCACGATGAATCTATAACAAGACTCAAGAATGAACTGCCTTGTAGATTTTAATTTAATTTTTGAAGTATTACCTAAAAGTAAGCCATAAATTATAGGTGACGGTATAAATGTTATAACAGCAAGAATGACCTCAGTAAAGGCAATTGAAATAGCTTTGTCTTCAGGCGCAACAGACCTAAAAAATAATTCATTTACTACCATATTAACGAATGGTAAATCTTTTTAAAATGTATGATTAATATTAATGAATATTTTGTTGTTTAAGCACTTTTATCATTACAAAACTTAAAATAGTGAGAAAAGTAAATAATTTTTTTACCTATATTGAATTATAGTGTTACCAGATCGACCAGTGGATGATAGAAATTTCATAAAACACAAAATTACCAAAAAAATGTAAAACTGGTTTTCACATTCAACAGGGCAGGCACCGTCAACTGCTTGTCCTAGACCTCCTATGCAAGTACAGTTAGAGAAAATCTGCAAAACAATTTATTTGATTATTTTATTAAATTTAAAAACTTGATGCTCTATTGATTACTTTTGCCCCATTGTCGGCTATAGTAGAAGTCAAGCAACCTGCATGACAAGGTGAATAAAATGTTGTCTTATTGTCATAAGAGCATACTGGCGTGTATTGCATATTTGTACTGCAGCTGCAGTTCGAGTTACAGCTTTTGATCAAATCCCAGCTAGAAGAAACATCGTTTGAATAATTGGCATAAACATAATTTAAAAAAGAAAAAAATATGAAAGTAAATTACCTCCCTTCGTCGTTGTAAGACCCGTGGAAATCCTCCTTGAAACAACCAATGTAGGCAAAGGAAACGTGGCCAATTACATCAATAAGCTCTGTGAAAACATTCCATGCAGCCAAGTATCTTGGTCGAGGTTTGAACTTCGATATTACTGCACCTGATGAAACAACTCCAACTGCAGTGCACACAAGGCCGACAGTTCCTGAAAAAAAAAAAAAAAAAAAAAAAAAAAAAAAAAAAAAAAACACATTGTCTGGTGCCAACTTGTAAACTTCTTAATGACTGACCTGTGATAAGGCTTGCTTTAGAAGCTGTCTGGCGAAACTGAGTTTCGATGTACTTGGGCATAAATATCCAATAGCCCATCAGGCCGAAAACATAAAAAGTTGAACTGAACGTATTGAACATAAGCACAGGATTTTTCAAAAGGCGTCCAATCGTCTCTTTGAAATCTGAAATACGGTCCAGGTCAATTTCAATTAACACTTTTTAGTTTGTATTCAGAATTTTAAAAAATATCGTAGAATACCTTGTAATGATTGTTTTTTCTTTGTCTTACGCATATTGTCATTCTGTTTGCGCCTATCTGCTTCTCTAGGGAGTAATCTAGGGAAAAAAGCAATCCCTAATGCTAAAGTCATTTCAATGGTTCCAAACGGTATCCATGCTAAAATAATTATTATTAGACAGTACAACTTATTTAAACATACAGCACTTTTTATACCTTTGTACCAAGCTCCAATCCACCTCGGATCTTCTTGAGTGAAATCGGGTGTCACATTTGGATCAACATATGTGCTCAGAGTATAGGAGGAAGTTAAGTACCCCAATGTTGGTCCAACGTAACGAATACATGCAACAAGAGCTATATAAAATTAATTTAAAAAATTGAATTTTTTCGTGAAAACAAACTTACCAAATAAGAATGGAAACTTATTTTTCATAACGTTGTCATCCAAGTAGGCAGCACCTAATGTGTAGTAAGAACTTGTTCCAACCCCCAAAAGTAAGTATGCACAGATCAAAATTATTAAAGCGATCCTTCCCTCAGAATTTAAAGAACAGTTCTCCACCGGTTGGTTTGGATCAGAACAAAGATTCCCATAGCTTAAATATGCTAGAAAAGTAAAACGTGACAGTAAGAACTACATAAGTAAGAAAAGTAACTCGTCAAAATAAATACAACAAAATTTAATTATATTGATTACATGAATTTCCTGAAGTCATGTTCTTGGGGCTGGTGTAGAGTTCTCCAGGGCCGAAGATTAAATGTGGTAGATAAATCATAAAACAAGCAATTCCAGCAAATATACTGCACCTGGCTACCCATCGCGTTTTGTGGCCAGTTCCACCATAGTAAGCAATAAATATTAAAGCGACAGTTGCTCCTGCATCCCAGGAACTCGAAATCATTCCTTTTAAAAAAAATCATCTCAAAATTTTTCTTTGAGAAAATTTAAACATTTGTCTACCTGTTGTTGAACTCGGCAATTTGAATCTTTTTTCAATTGTACTAATTGTGCCTACAAAATATGATCCTACTGCTATCTCATTCATGCCAAGCAAGCCAAATATCACAATGAACACTTTTTTACTCGCCATTTTTTGAAGCCAGTCTGGCTTGAATGTGCCCAAACCACATTTCGAATCCTCCTCATTGTATACTGTAATCAAAAGATTCACTTTACATATTTTTCAAAACTGATTTTTTTTATATGATTTATTTATTTTTATTTTTTAACATAAGGATGCTAGTCGAGACATTTAAATTGATAATTTTTCTCTATTTGATTAATTCATTTTAAAGTCTGTTATTTGTTAACTGTGTTTATTTCGATGTGAGGAATTTTCCCCTCGTGTTTGGATTTATATTACTAGATGTACAATTGACTCAGTAGTAAATTCAATCATTTCTGGCGTTTATAGTGCTTGATTTATTCTTTTTTTTTTTTTAATTCCACACGTAGTGTTTAATGAAAATCATATTAAAATATTAAAAATGTTTTCTGCCTTGGAGTTAATTTATATTTTCGGTTTGTTCATCAGAAGAACGGAAAAATGATCGAATTTGATCACAACAGAGTTGTAACCAGTGGGAAAGGAGTCACGCGTTTTGTTTATAAAGATATTCATTTTAATTGAATTAAAAATTGAAAAACGTAAATTTGCCAAATAATTGTTATAAATAGAGGCTCCTGGAATTAAATAATTATGGTGGGCTATTTCAAATATAAAAAATACGTTTTCTTTCGTCTGGTGTGATTCCACTATCATTCTAATTATTTGCCTAAATGACCGGAATTTATTTGAAATGCCAAATTTTTAAATAGTTTGCATTTTGTTATTATTTTTTGTTTGTATTTTTTATTTCGATAGGAGAAATTTCAACACGACAAGGCCAATTTCCTCTGAAATCTTCCACAATTTACCGGAAACAGTTTCAGCATCGTCTGGACCGCCTGCAACGTCCTTTCCATTCAGGATCTCTTTCTCCGAAGACATCGCACGGCTTGGACGGTTCTCCTCCTGTGACTCCACTTTTACACAGGAGTCTTTTTTTTTTTTTTTGTTTAAAGAAATAATATAAATCACAGATAATATACATTTTTGTTATTTGCTCCACAAACATGGCAGATAACTGGAAAAGTGGGTTGCGTCATTTGGTTGAGGAAACATTTTACCAGGGGACAAATGGAAATGAGACTTCTGGTCAACAAACCTGCATAAATTAATATGCAATCTACTAGAATATCTTATTTAACAATACTACCATATTCATTACAGAACAAACGATAAAGATAGACAAATTATCTTAGTGCCTAAAACTTTGAATGGTTGAATTTCAGAGACCATTAAATAATAATAAAAACAAGTATTTTTAATTTTTTTTTAGTCCAATTCGAAATTTATAACAAATTTAATCGTTTTAACTGTAGGATGTATCGACCACTTTTCTACTCACGAATACTCTGAATCACGGTGGTGGTCTTGATGAGATAGGAAATTCAGTTGTTATTACCTATTTTTACGGTCATCGTTTGAGCAAAATGATCTTAAAAAGTCTACATATTGACATAATTAAGTTTTTCGTAGACAATTTCAAATTTCCTTGAACACCGACTCACTCCCACCATCGCCAAGTTCATTTACAGTCTGAAATCGTCTAAAGTAATGTATTTATGATAATTAGTAGCCTTGACCATCCCTAACGTATAATATTGTTAAAAAACAAACACATAAACAGATACACGCACACATGGAAAAGTATTTTTGTCAAATAAACCAATAAATCTTATGATAAAGTCAAAGTTCAGAAGAGATGAATGAGAAATGAAAATACATGTCTGATCTTTGTTATCAAACCGATTTATCTAATAAACTTTGTGATTAGCAGTAATAATTAATAAGTCATGACAGGTGTTCCAATGTCCCTGTGTTCCTAGAGTTACTTGTCGTCGAATATCTACGTTACGCCCCCCCGGCCATCCATTTCTGCTTGCAATCTAACAACTCAATTTGTCATAATAGTTTTCTTCCTCGGCTGTTAGACTCGTCCATGTCGTGTTCCTTCATTGGCAAGATATTTTCATCAGGGAATGAGTGGAACAAAAATAAAATGGAAATAATGTGTTTTAAGGGTGTATTCGACGCATCTCTTCTGACATGTTCGACAAGGTAATAATTTCTTCCCCGTAGATTAAACATAGACAATATTTGTTTATTCTCAGATGCAAATATAAGGATTTAATGCCTGTGAATGCATAATAACAATGCTGAAAAACCATACCGCATAGATTATCGCAAGTTGTTCTAAGGTAACATTACAATAAGAAAAAATTTTTAACGCGAAATAAAATTTAAAAAATTGACTTTTTTCCAACCGTTGTTATACAAACAAGAGAAACAACCGCTTGTTAATTAATAAAATGAAAAAGTTATTGAATCTAATCCAACCCACCTGACGAAGAACGGCGCCTGTTAATCCACATTCCTATTGTGATGATCGTGGCGGACGAAATAAGATGTAGATTGAACCATCCTTGGTCTAGATTTGACATTTAACTCGTAGTGCAGAAGGTTCATTTCTGTTTTGTTGAAAACGAACCCCAGTCATTTAATATTAAAACCCGAGGATATTTTAATTAAAGCCGGTACTCAATGGTCAATTGCTTGCAATTATGTCAGGTAAGCACTACACAGTGGATGTTCTTGAATTTAAACATATCCTATTGTATAGTATATGTAGTAGGAAAACGTAGATTTGGCTTAATTATGTCTAAAAGATGCACTTACAAAC
>CM077108.1:8123531-8178450 GCA_039619505.1 Cimex hemipterus
TTGTCCTGGTAATGGTTGATTAGGATAACCAGGTTGACTTGGTTGCGAACTAGGATGCCCAGGTTGTGGTTGACCCTGTCCGGGAAATGGTTGATGTGGAAAACCAGATTGAGATGGTTGCCCACTAGGGTGTCCAGCATGGGGATTTTGTGGTTGACCCTGACCAGGCAATGGTTGATTTGGAAAACCAGATTGAGATGGTTGCCCACTAGGGTGTCCAGGATGTTGAATTTGTGATTGTCCCGGTAACGGTTGGTTCGGATAACCTGGCCGAGATGGTTGTACGTTAGGATGACCAGTTTGTGGATTTTGTGATTGTGGGAAATTTGGTTGAGGTTGACTTGATGAGGACTGCTGGTTAAAATTGGGAGGCAAAAATGGATTTCCACTCGGTCTGTTTTGCGGCTGATTTGGGTGTTGGGATAAGGGCGGAGAGAAAGGTCTGCTCGTCACCGGGACACCCGACAGTCCCGCACTAAGAAATGGATTTTTTGAAATGTCGATAGGTTTTTGATTTTGTCCGTTGCACGCGACACCACATCCTCCGGGCTGATTCGAAGAACCGGGTTGATTTAAAAATTGATTTGGGTTAGTGTTCGGACCAGAAAGGGTATAACTGTGAGACGAAACAGACAACCCGGGCTGATTGTAGCTGGCGACCTTAGCGTGGTAATTACCACCGTCTGGTAAAAACCCACTTTCTTCATACACAGTCGGCTGGATTTCATTCGCTTCGTTCGGTGGTTCCGTCGTTGTCGTTCGGTGCTTTTTCGGTCCGGTCTGCTTCGGAGGACCGTACTGTCCCACCGCCGCCCCAAACACCAAACCTAATAAAATTATCGTTTTCATCTGAAATTAAACAAAATCTATTATCTTACGAAACAATACATAAAATGTTTAAACATAACTAGACAGAATTTCATTGAGAATCGGGGCGTAAATCTTTTTTAGTGTCATTACACAAACTAACACTATGGCCAGCACTGTCAGGTAATAGTACTAAGTATCTGACTTGAGTGTACGTTGGTAGCTACTTGTCTTGGAGGACAAGGCTGCTTTTTCAAAGTACACATGTAAGTGTAAAGTTTTCCGCATTCTATCCTCTCCTCCATTTTGGGCACGTTTTTGATAAGCTCGTTGTTCTTATACGTTGTATGTTACATTGGCTTAGGACTGATTTAAATTTATAAATTTCTTATAATAATGATTTTTTTAAAGATATGATCCTGGTTAAAATAGGAAATCCAAAACGTTTTTAATATGTGAGAATAAGTACGTGCAATGAAAAAATTATTAAATTAAAAAAGTGAACTTTTAAAACTAACAAAGCTTTTATTATAATAAGCAATCAGACATAATTTTTTTTATTTCGTTTAGAAGATAAAAACAAATCGAAATTGGTAATAAAATTTGTAATTTGATTAATAATTTTACAAAATTTAAACGTGGGAATACTAGAATGAAAATGTTCAATTTTTTTAATATTTTTGTTTGTTTGAAACTGTAAAATTGTTTAAGAACATAAAAATTGAGGAAGGACATTTTTTAAAAATACGTAAAACATGTACAGACATAGTGATCCTTGAAATTAGGCACTTTGCTATTAAAAATAATTAATATTAAGTTTATAATTAAATTTGGTTATTTATTTATGTTTCAATTATCCAGTAAGTTAATCCAGCAGTAAAACAGTGATTGAATCTAACTTTTGGGCGTATAGTTATCGGAAAGTCTTTAGTCAAAATGCTAGTTCGATCGTCTGATTGCACATCACGGTCTCACCTGCAATTCCTATCCTGGTTTTCGCCGTACACAACCGCACTGTTATATGCTGAAGATAAGTCGTATTATATAGCGGATCCATCCGAGAGGGGATCATCCAAGGACATCCAACCGACTTCGAGTTCATCGTGCCTACACCTCCCGGACCCGGCTTTCTTGGAATAAAAGTTGCATTATGGCATCCGATCCGGCCGAAATACAAGGATGATGTATTTAAATGTGGGGTTTACCAAGACGGTGATATGTTCGAAGGTGTGTTTCCATTGGGTCGATTGACTAAAGGAAATCAGTTTTTCCATAATTTTAGCTTGGTACGTTTTGCAGGATGTACCTTTTTTATTTTAAAGTATAGAAATTAAACAAGGAAGAAAACACAAATTGGAAGAGGAGGAACACACCGGACCGTCAAAACAAACCGGGCAACAAGGCTAGGGCATGGGTAGATAATAAAAGCCATAATTAATGACCAAGCAACATAGCAAAGTAGTTTCCAATATTTTTTTTAAACAAGAAACAAAGTTGATATACGTTTTCTGTACCCCTAAATATAAATTTTAAGGAAAACAAAAGAAGTATTTTTTCCTTCTTAATCTTTGACAAATGCGATTGTTTTGTAGAAAATCACAAAAATTATAATTTTGAAACGACTCTACCAATCCACCGGCAATTTCATACAAATTGATAACCTTATAAATTCATCGAATGGCATAGATTTGGCTTACGCAAATAAATTAGAACGAAAGGGAAAACAGTAAGGATAAATATTTGACAATGTATTGTTAATTTCGTTCTTATTTCCTTCAATGCAGGGCCACTGGGTTCGAACCCTGGACCTTTACAATACTGCGATGATCCTTCACTTTTATTAACTCAAACTCAAAAACCCGTTGGAATATCAAAAAAGAAGAGAACTTCCCCATTAAAACGATTGTAATAGCTATTTAAAAATCGTGAGATGCAGTCTGGTGTAATGGTTTCAGAAAAACATTTTCTTTATCGTGCCGACGTTTCGATCTTCATTGAGATCATCTTCAGGCCCTGGGATTTACAAACATCGTTTACATTTAGCAAATACATTTTACATCATAACAGCAAATACATTCTCAATAAAGATCGAAACGTCGGCACGATAAGGAAAATATTTTTCCGAAACCTTCATCACACCAGACGGCATCTCACGATTTCTAAATAATTATCGATTAACGGTCACTAATCACAACACACAATTGTAATAACGATAAACTTGGATAAAAACAAATCTAGAAGACTTATGAAGGACACAGGAAAAACAAAAAAAAATCACCCGGGCGAATACATCTCCAATAAATATATATATTTTATTACTATGAAAATTCGAATTTAATAGTGCTTAAAATGAAGCTGGGTTGTGTATCAACAAGAGTTAGTTTTTTGGCTTACTTTATCGTAAACCTTTCTTTGTTTTTGTAACTTTTTGTATATCATATCTCATTTTAACACGATCCTGCCTGCATATTATTTTATTTTTATACGTAAAACAAAATTACAGATATATAAAAAGAAAAATAATTACTAAAGTTTCCATACTAATAGCAGAAAGGGTATTAAATGAAATTATATACATTTTTTTCGGTTGCTAGAACGCTAGGACAAGTGTGTAATATTTTTGGCCTAGTATCACCGACAAAATTACGATAAAATCTGTGATCTCTCGAACATACCCGCTTAAGCACGTTCAAGTACTTTAAAAATTATTATGTAAAAAAGGAGATTGATAAAAGATGGATATGAATCAATAGGACCTGACTCTATTCCTGAGTAAGATATTTACAACAAATACATGGGATTCACAAGAACGAATTTCAAAAACAGACAAAAATAATGGCATTGAAGAAAATCAAACTTGTCAACTCACACAATCTGGCTTTAAAAGTCAAAAAAGTTTTGATTTTGATTTTACAAGAAAAATATTTTTTTTATAATATTTAAAAATTACATATTTTTGGTTTTTGTAACTATTTAAATATTAATCCATATACGTTTAGCGGACATAATTGACTGATATGAATTATTTTGATTAATTATTCTTTTCATCTGAAGTCTTGATTGAGACGAAAAAGTTAGTCTTTCGAGTGGGATTCGAACCCACGGCCTTCATGACTTCACGAAGAATATTACCTAATTTAATACGATCTTGCATACGATCTTTATATTCTAGTTATGAAAATAAATTGACTGATACAGAATAATCTTGACATATACACATAACAAAGGCAGAAAAATATCTTCAATATGTACTATTTTTCGACTTAGTATCACTAAAAATACTTATATAGGTCCCACGTCCGACTTTATTTTATAAGGTGAAGACATACGGTAGGAAGTTCAAAAAGAGATAGTATGAACCAAATTTTTCATAAAAACAATTACTTCAATTTTCCCATTGGAGAAATTTTAATCCAGTTATTCATAGTATTTTTCTATTATTTAAACTTTCGGCCTTACTTGGAGAAAGGTGTACCTTGTGATCCTTGTTCTCCGACTTTAATTGTACAAACCGGAACTGTGACATTTTCTGTTGTTTATTCACACGTCTTTCTGTGTTGTAATATCAACTGTGGGGTCACATTGAAGTCCCGACGCTGGCATTGAGCAATGTAGTCAGAGGATGGAATGTAATTGGATTATTCTTACTAATTGTTTTGTCACAACATCCTGTTTTCATACTGATAAAACATAACAGACGTTACGTTGGTGTTTTAATGGTCGGTTTTTTGGGGGGCAAAATATAATAAACAATTCACTGTGAAACTTTTCCACGTCACCTGCGGTCAGATGGACCTGTAATTTAAACGGTACAGAGTACTTCTTGGTCCGCCTATCCTCGCTCGTTCGGTCTATCACAATTCACGACCAAACTACGAGTTAATACAAGTGTTTGAGACACCGTTTAATTTTCGTTTTAAATGTTTGTCGCAAAGATTGATAAGAAAATTTCAATACAATTTGTTGCATTGAATTTTCTTTTTCTCAAATTCGAAATCATATCAATTGCGAAAAAAGTCATTTAAAGATATATTATTTTTAAAAAGGGAATTAGGCTTTGGACGGATTTCATACCCATTTGCCTAAAATGTGATTTTCAATATTGCGTAAATTAAAAAAAGAAAACAATACTCAGGTGACGAAAAATAGACTCGTCCTAAATTTGTTTTATGCAACTTATTTTTTTGTTACATAATTTAATAGGAAAATAAACTCAAAATCTTCACAATTTACAGATATGTTGATAATACGAAAATCTCAATATTTTAACTGCGATAATTGGCCATTTGGGCAAAATACCTACCTCCAAGGAAAAAGATCCAATTAAACTATTCAAGCAGTGCTTTTTCATTGAAAACCCAATAAAAAATCGATATAATTATTTGGTCAGCCTTCGGCAATACAATGATATTATAATTATAATGATTAATTAAAAAAAACAATCAGGCATGATGCCAATGTGAAGGAAAAACTCTCGGTTCTTTCGTCGTGCATATGAAGAATACTTCCTTCATAAAAATTTAATTAATAATTTGAAAGGTCATCATCATTTCTGTTATGGTACAAACTATTCGTCCGATTGTGTTCTATGTGATCACAATTTTTTATTTATTTAATTTAAAAAGCTATAGTATTCAAGATTGTCATGATATGTTGTTGTCAATGTTGTTATCTAGCAATTAACGTTTTATTGTGTTGATGAAGAAATATCAGTCGAAACTACGAGGAAAACAAACAAACATCGATTCCGATCAATTTGTTCTGCCTATCCACGAGTTTCGGTGTATGAGACACGTTCCGGCTTCTGGAGTGTTGGTAGGCCAAAATGTTATTATTATTATCATCATAATCGTGATTAATTTTTTATTTCTTATTGATTGATATACGCAAATATCTGCACATTCAGTGTGTCAGTTGATCCTGAAACGCGATGTGGACCTATTTTTTCGAAAGACTGATAACTGGGGATGAGAAGTGGATTCTTTACAACGATGATCAATGAGGAAAAATCTGCAGAAAGCGATCCAACCTCAACTCCAAAAGCCTGATTCCTAACAACGTAATGGCATTTGGTGTGACTGGAATGGAAGGTTCTTTAAAATTTATGGGTTTCTTCTGCTTAAACGATCGGGGTTTTTCTTTTTTACTCTTCTCGTTGGCCTGAGAGGCTCTATCCGAGATTATTTCTCGGCAACGGCAAATGGTTTGGCCGATTCCATCCGATATTTTGGCCGCAATTATATTGCGCACGAGTTGGATCTCTCTCCGAGATGGAACGTGTTGGCATCTCGGTTGGGAGTATGGCTAGGGCTTAATTCTTTTCTTGTTACTGTTGGTTTTTCTCTATTTTATTTTCTTTCAATTAGAAGCACATTAAATACAACTTTATTTCATTATGATAACTTATAATAAATACACAAAATAAATAGTTCATTAGTTTTCTTGGTCCGATTGACCAAATAACTTCTTTCAATTAATCAATCTATACGTAAGGTTTTGATTGAAATAAACAAGTCAGTGTCACGAGCGGGATTCGAACCCTTGAACTTCGGCTAAATACACCGCTGCTCTACCACTTGACCTATCGTGACTTCGAACCACTAGGACACTACCTACCCATCTCAACCCCCTTTTGAATTTTCGTTCGGCGCGTGTTTAGCCTAAGGTCGCGGGTACGAATCACAATCGTGTCACTGACTTTTTTCATCTCAACCAATACCTTACATAATGATTAAATAAATAGTTATACGCATATAACTTACAAGTAACAATAATGATCACTTCACAAATAGATAACTAGGTCAAATCAACTTTGGATGGCCAGCCTTTTTTCTGTTGAATCTGTTGAGCCATTTATTTTTTCCTTGCAGAACATTTCTTTACAAGATGGCGGAAATCCTCAAAATTTCATGCTGCACAACCATTTGTTCTTTCTTGGTTGTACAGGTCGCATCTTAGAGTTTTTAACATATTCTACGTCTCTTTGGCCATTGCCATACTGGACTATCTTTTTTGGCAAAGAAATGTAAATTCACAAAAAAAAAAAAAATCGCCATATTTAGCTGGAGGGTATACGAAAAAAGGGTAAAGGTTTAGCAGTTAATAGCGATTTGCATGCTGGATGGGGTAGCACAATCTCTGTCCAGTTCTACTGTATCTGCAAAGACCCGCGGGCGTTATGTTGGTGGAAACTGATGCTTTAATCGCTCCAATTGTGAGCTGTATAAACTAGAATTAACGGTTTCAATAGGCAGAATATACTTAAAAATTTAAAGCATTCCCTTCCAAATCCCACCGAACGCACCACATAACAATCTTCGGGAACAGGATTTACCAGTTTTTGAGGGTGGATCGTTGCGTTTTCCACAGGGTTTTCCTCTCTGAACATTATTGAAAAGGATAAATTTTTTAACCCCAGTAATCAATCTTTTTAAAAATGGGTCTACATTTGTACATAATCTCTGTACACGTGCGTTTGTTTGTATGCACGCGGATGTGCAGGTTTGAACTTATCTAAATCAGTACTCAATAAAATTTGAATTGCGAATCTGTCCAATAGTAATGATATTTTGGTTGGCCAATACTCGGAAAGGTGAAATTCGTCTTTTATACCGAAACAGCTAGGATAGGCAGATCGAAATGATCGGAAACGACCAACTAATAATTATATTCTAAAAACAGTAAAAACTACCGGAGGAATGACCAAATAAAAAATAAAAACTCAGTTCCTTATTCGTACTCTCGTGTAATAATCCTCTTCATCAACACGAAAACTTTAATTACTAATTAACAAGATAAAATACAAATTGAGATCATAGTTTTCAAATGTGACAGCTAGTTCATGTTATAACAAAAATTATATATCATAATTCACATTTGCTCACCTTTTATTATTATTTTATTAAATTAAAAATTAAAATTTCATTGGGGTAATATATGTATAACTTCTTAAGTTCAGTTGGGAAGTTGGTCTCCTGGCGGATCAAAGTCACGATAGCTTAAGTGGTAGAGCAGTGGCGTATGGACCCGAAGGTCGTGGGTTCGAATCCCGCTCTTGACTAACTTTTTCATTTCAACCAATACCTTATATAAACTCTTCTTAAGCTCAACGAAGCATTCATACTTTTCTTTACAATTGGCATCATCCCTGATTATTTTTTTAATTAATATATATTATTGTAATGTTGAATGCTGATCAACTAATTATTGCGTTTTATAGGTTGTTAGATGAAAAATCACAGCTTAAATAGTTTAATGTAATATTTTTTCCTTGGAGATCCCAAGACTTGGTATTTTGACCAAACGATCAATTTTTGCAGTTAAAAAATATAAATTTGAACTCTTTTCTTCATGGAAGTTCAAGGATCGAATTTGTTAAACAGCATTGATTTATCTAAAAACCACTTTTTCACTATTGATAAGATTTCAAGTTTTTGAAGAAAGAAATTTTAAAGAAACAAATGAGATTTTCACCTTGTGTAGTACATTTATTTTCAACTTGCACAGCTTTTGTACTGAAAGCCCTCTGTAATCTTTCCGCCAAATGTTTAAAGCGTAAAGAAAATCGTGTCTCAATAGGAATGACTAACTTTGGCCCTGAATCGTCTGATAGACAAACTCGAGGATAGCAACCAAAGCGATCAGTAATGATCAAATTATAGGTCCATCACCTCGCAGATCTCATTAACAAGTATTTGTTATTCTACCTTGCCAAAAAAAGCCAATTATAAAATCCCTTATCCGGATTTCTCAGCATTTGAAGAAGAATCAAATTTCACAAACAACAAATTATCTGAAATTAACTTTTTCCTCTATTTGAAAAATATAAATTCATAATAAAAGCTTTCCAGTATAAAATTTATAGATACAAAGATCCAAATTTTTATTGTGTTGTGTAACCAAAATACAAGCTTTGTCATTACTTTCTTAAAGTAATACAAATTAATTCTGTTTTATCCAGCTATTAATACATGAAAAAAAACGCAAGGCATTAACAGTGAGGTATTTTTTATTTTAACTTTAATCTTTTTTTCAGGTAACAGTTTGACCTGGTAAGAATCTGGTAGATTATTAAAAAGTTTTATAGCCCAATATTTACAAGAGTCGTATATAGGGGAAAATAATGAACATTTTAAAATATTGTTTAAAATTTATGTAATGTCTTGAGATAGAAGAGTCAGTGTCATGAGCGGTTGAGGTGGGAAGTTGTCCGAGCGGATCGAAGTCATGATGCTTAGCTTGCGTAAAGCCAACGGGAGAAAAGTACCTTGAGAAGCGTGAAGAGACTAGGAAGATCAGAGATCCGGCCCGGAGGACCAAAATTGCAAAAATAAATAAAGGACGTTCAGATGACATTTCGTATCCACAAATTCGCTATGAGGTCAGACATCACTCAAATGTATTAGCAAATCCTTATCGCGGACGAAGATCGGAAGTTCGAATCCCGCTCGTGACACTAGCTTTTTCATTTCAATCAATACCTTACATCAAATTAATTAATTGAAAGAAGTTATTTGTTCAATCGGACCACGAAATATAATGGATTGTTTAAAATTGTTATCTCCAATTTCTTTATTCTTTTCCAATATTATTATCAGTGTAATTTTAATTAATTCGTTTATTGGCCACATCTGGCCTTAAGTTCTGAAGCGTGAAGACGAAACAGGGGGAGGGTTATATATAAAGCGAATGGTTTTTTCCCCCCGAAGCGCAATTTCCTGAAATTTATCACAAGAATGAATGTAGCTTTGTTAATAATTGTATATTTCATATTTGTTATTGTAAGAAAAATACTTCTGTTATTGACGAAATGACCTGGGACGCGTTGAGGTCATTTCATCTGTATTTTATAAACAAAGCAAATCAAGATTGATATGTATTTGTTCCTTTATAAATAATTAATATTGAAGTTTGATTAATGTTAGTACCTACATTGATCATAACACATCCGGGTGCGAAGAACACGACGCGCACTTCCCAACTCTTCTCTGCCAGAGATGTGACTCATTACATTGAATAACATCCCACGAATTACTCAGGATTGCGCCTGACCTTGGACGTTGAAAGTCCTTCTCAATTTAAACTAAATATAAACTAATGTTTTATATTCCTGAGGAAAACGCCGAAGTTTTGTATTCTTGTATTTGAATTTTATTTATAGCGTTGGTAGTGGTAAAAAATTGTAATAGTGGTGTAGTGCGAGATTCGTAAATTGCCAAGTCTTAAGCCTCCTCATGTCACTAAATTTTGGAATATTCACTTACAGAAACATAAGACACTATTAACATCCGTTTCGTTTCTGAATCAATTTTTCTAAGTACTATTTGTCCAAAATTACCAAATCAATAAATTACTTAGTTTCCTAAAGAATGAATGAATTAAAAAAATATAAAACCAACAATATTTTATATAAAGAAAATAAGTATACAAATATAACCGCAGATCCAATAAACTGACATAAATTCTTTATTATGTCGAGTTATGACAATTATTTACATCACCAAATTTTTGTAAGGATGGCATCATGGCGGCGTGTGAAGTGAGCCAGCGACATTCCATACAGGGAATACAATTCTAGGTATTTCGTTGAATAAATAAAAATCAAATTGTATATTTATTAAATTTAAGTAAATAAGAAAGGCCAATTCTGGGTCCGCCTCCACCTCCACCACATCCGTCCTTCCTCCTTCATAGCTACTTCTTAAATACTTCTCGCTCTATTCAGCCATAACGTCAGCATTTTACGTCATTAACTGCTTATTTAAATAAAACATTAAAATAAATACTTTATACAATTTTTATTTTTTTAAGTTACATCGTTTTTACGTAGTTGTTTCAAAACGTTCCGACCTGTTCACTAGTCATATTTTTCGTTGAGTATCGTTGAACGAATTTGCAACTTGATCTCTTTTGAAATGTTTCGAGAGAAAAATTCTCATTGAAGATTCTTCATTACACGTAGGTCCATAGTATTCCGGGATGTTTCTCTCCTAACTACTAAAGATGTACTCAACTCAACTTGACTAAAGGGTACAAAAACAAGAACATAGCTATCATGTCAGATAGCCAAGCAGCCATCAATGCACTAAGCTCAAATTTCATTAGTTCAAAGATGGTGTTGAACTTCAAAACCAAACTGACCCTGTAGTCAAGTTGAGTTGAGTAATCTCTCGATTGCGATAATCTCAACTTGGAAGATACTCGTGTATTTTCCCATTCGTTCTGAATATTTGGTTCCAGGACCGAATACAACTGCCACTATTACCTTCTTGGTTCTAGATTCACCTGTGCACCAAGATTTTTAAAGGTGTTTCACTATGGTTCCCATTATTTTTTGGTTCCTAGGTTGATTTGGAAGTTTTGATTCAATTCAAACATCCTGTTCATTTATTAGTATCGGATGGTCTTTCATTATTTTGTTGCTGTCTCTCCATTTTAGTAGTGGATTTTGTTTTCTTTTTTAGAACTCAATAGGACTATGGACCCGTAGAACCGATAATACACATGAAACTTTCGCTTCGCAGTACAAAGCTGCTTCTGTCTGCATCAATAGCCACAATGCTGTCGAGACACCATCACAGTGCCTAATGTAACCCTCCTCATCCTGCATATTGTACAGGTTTCATCTGTTTTTATATGCCGAATTGTTGTGTGTAGCAAGTTTCGGTCAAACTTAGATCCTGGAAATATATATTATTTTCTATTTCGGGTGTGAATTTTACGTTTTTCGGTAAGAAGTGTGTGTATGTGGGTTATGTTGCTGACGTGTATTATGGTAGATATGTCGTGTGTGTGAAGCTGCGTTTTTTCATAATTTCAGGGAAAGTATACAATTGTAAGTACACTTGCACGGTTGACTGAGGTTGGGTTACCATCAACCCATATTTCAATTGTATATTTGTTGTTGCGCGAATTCGTTATTTCAATTTTGATGTAGATCGTGTTAACGGAATCGATGGGTTGTTAGAGATGAGTGATTGGATTTTCATTTTAATTTGTTGTATTTTGGTTGTTTTGCTGTTTTACGTGTATCTTAAATAAAAATCTGCTGATTTGGATGACGTACGTTATTTCCAAGTAGTATGTCAACTAGGCCTTCATTTAGTTTGTGTATTTTAGTAGTTATTTCTGTTTTAATTTTGTTTTGTAAGTTTTGTGCGTCATATTTTATTTGAGGTGATTCGTTGTGACTTTGTGAAACATTGTGCTTGGGAAATGGTTGTTGGTGCCATATGCAAACGTAATAATCCAACCGTGCTAGCTGTAATTTGGCCAAAACATGGTATATATTTTGTCTGCCTGTCTTATACATTTATAAGTATTTCTAAAAAACTGAAATACAAACGAGTTAATAATGAAAAATTATATACATGTGCAATCATCTGATTGTTTTGCATGACAATTTATTTTTTGTTATGATTCTACTTTCTTATAAATGTGCAGGTAATTACATAAGGGAGAATCGTTGATACAAAAAGAAGACTCTTTTTAATGGGCTTTACAGAAACGCCGTCGCCAATAAGGGAGAGGTATTCCTTCAAAAGAATGAACTCTGTTATTACGTATTTATGTTTAACCCGTAGAAACGTTAACACACCGAACACATTCCCTTCGCAGTACAAAGCTGCTCCTTCTTCACCTGCGTAGCTATCGTCATTCAGAATCATTGGTTCAGCACAGACACCGCCATAGGCCACAATGTTGTTCGCCTCATCGAGCATAATCTTTTTTGCACAATCTTCATCGCTCCAGACTTTAAATGCACTCACTTTCAAGAAATCCGAAACAGAATTAATATAAATTTGCAATGTAATATGTGTTAATAGTGACCAACCCATGGTAAAGCATGGTTTTTTGTTATATACTACATGATTCCATGCTTTGCGAAATTCTTTCGGATCAGTCGATGCGATAGTGATCGGTTGGATATTATTTGAAAACTGCAAAGGATTATTTAAATACCCTATACCGATATCGGCGAGGAGATGGGATAGTGTAGTCCTTTTAAAGTTTGGTGAAACCGAGTAGCCTTTTATTGTTCGAACTACGCCTTTTCCGCGCAACAGAGAGCCAAAAAACGCTATCGTAGCTGACAGATCTATATAAGTTACATTTCCCAACTTACTAATTCTAACGAAACAGTGCGCTGCTGAAAGAGTAACCGTCTTCGATATTAACGTCAAACCACACGTTTTATTACCTTCTATCATGTAACCCATAAATGGAAATTCTCCTTCAGTAGCATATCTGGTGTTGTATGTAGCAGAAATAGGGTTTAGGTTCTCAGCATATACCATAGAAACTATCCCCAGGGTCACAATCATTACGGCCTGTGGAAACGTTATTGTGAATTTACTTTTCAACATGATCTCATTGAAAACATAAAACATTTGCAATATTCATCAATCATGTGACATTTAATGAGTAAATAAACTTTTTTTATCAATAAATATTTGTTTGTTATGTTTCAAACTGGGAATCCTAATAACTTGGTTTTCCACTTAATCCACTAACATTTAATCCAAAACAAAGATATAGGATTTTTTAATGTCTATTTTTTAAGGAATTTAAAATTTCATTCAGTCTCATTTGAAATCTGAAGCAATAAACTGTTCAAATCTTGGTTTTCTTAATTTCAATTTTTCAATTTAAAAATGGCAGTGATGAGGATGTTGCGCTTGGTGTGGCACATATTGATGATGGACGTTCCATCGGGTATGCGGCCGTTGCCATTGGAGTTCCCTACGAAACACTGCGAGATGCCGTTAGACGTTTCGAGAAACTGGGTCCTACCATAGAAGGCCCGGTTCTTGACGCCTTAGGGCAAAGAACCACAGGATGATCGTTTTCTGGCTTGAAGAATCAGTACGGACTGATAGCTTCAACCCCCCCCCTCCACCCCACTCCAACCCCTGTAAGAGTACTAGAATTGACCAGAGGAATTGCTCGGCTCACATTTGCTCGAGAACACGGCCATTGGTCTTTGGACGATTGACCTGCTGTACTTTTTATATATGAGTGTAAATTTGCTCTACGATCTTCAGATAGGCGTGAAGTGTGGAGAAGGGGAAATTAAAGGTACGAAGCCTGTAATTTTTCCCAGAGACGTTTTCAGAATAGCTCAGTGATCATGTGGGCGGGAATTTCAATGGAGAATCGCACAAAGTTAGTTGTTCGTGAAGGATCTTTGACGGCCAAATTTTGAATACCCTCGATAAAAAAAAAAAAAAGACAATCCTACTCTAATGTACGATAATGTTCGTCCACATGTCGCTCGCCACGGATCGTACAAACGTACCTTACAGAGCATATCATCTCGTCTTAGCCCGTCCAGCCCGTTCTCTAGGCTTGAACCCAATTAAACATTTATGGGATTACCTCAAAAGCCGAATACGTGCACGTCCTTCACTTCCTGATACACCCCACGATCTTGAAAGGACCCTTCGTGAAGAATGGGCTAACTCCATCAAACAGACATGTCCCGACAGGTTGAAAGTATGCCGAGGCGTCTCCGAGACAAGGCAAGAAAGAGGAGGAAATACGCGATATTGTAATGTTAATTAAAAATCTAAAAATTAAAACAATTACCTGTCCGTCGTTTTTAATTTTAATTTTCCCTACCAATTTACTTTTTTAGACAAAGACTCAATTATTTAACATTAAAAAACTTGAAACTTTGATTAATATATACAAATATAAAGAAATCAAGTTATCTTACAAGTGGACGGAATTTGTTTTGTAAAAACGTCTATTGTGGAAGTGATGCAATGGAAAGTGCGCTATTCTTTGTAACCCTGAGCACTTTCCTTGGTGCATCTTCGTTGATTTCCTTTGGCATGAGAAATGTCCTACAGAAGTGGCTGTACGGTAAACGGGAATTCACTTTAAGGTAATCTTGTTTTGCTTTCCTAGAGTTCGTTAGACAGACCTGTTCCTTATTAAGTCCCCTTCTTGCAACTTGGGGATACCTTTCTTCCAAATGTCTCTATTGTCTATGTCCACTTGCAATGTTCTGCTGAGCTTTTCTCTCATTTCGGCAGACACCGTTGTAGCTATCTCATTTATTTTATTTCTTTGTAAAATTTGGCATGGCTACTCTTTAGATCTGTTTTATTCCCTTATATCCTAAGATTACACTCTCAAAAGCCACCTTTTCTACATACGGTGGGAGGTCGAGTGCTGTTTTTATTGCTGTTGTATTAACAACTGTAAGGTTAAAATACGCCAATCTTTTTTTTTTGTCTTTGGCCACCATGCTAGAGCTCTTACCATTGAGGTGTATAACGCCAATTCGGGATTTATTCCCAAATTTTTGCTGCAGTCTTCGGCCAATGCTTAATAGAGCCTTGGCTTTATATAGGTTTTGCCTATTTGTTTTCCTCGTTTGAGCAAGGGGTTATAAGATTATACCAGATATCAAGGGTTATACCAAAGTCTTTGTTTCTTTGGAGAAAGTTGAGGATTCACCTTTTCTAGTTGGAGCCTTTATTTTGAGCTTCCTTCTTTTTGTGAAGGGTAAGAGATATGTTTTTTTAGTTTATATTTAGACCCTTTTTCTTACGGCATCTTCCTATAACATTTAGAGCACTTTGCATTTGATTTGACAAAGTGCTTTCTAATTTTCCTTTTATGATTGTTACCAGGTCATCTGCGTAACCTATGATATGATATTCAATGAGGTCTTAGATTACATCATGGACTACCAGGCAGCAAGAGAAATGGCAATAGTACCCCTCCTTGCAGGCAAACATTTGTAGGACAACTATTAGTATAGTCTAATGACCAAGTTCATCCTATTTGTTAGTATTGCTAATATCCTATTACTAGTCGGAAGGTCTAGCCCTCTTCTTTGTAAAGCCATTTCAATGGCTTTGTACGAGGTATTGTCAAAGGCTCCCTCTATATCCATGAAGCAGCAGAGTGCTACAACACCCTATATTGTAAAAGAATTGACGATTGTATATCTTGACCATTATTAAAGTTAACCATTATTCAAACGGCCAGAGGAATGTGTGCAAAATGAGTTCAGTCTTCAAGTAAATAGTTGGTTCTATTGGTATTTAAATAAAATACTTTAAAATGGGGAAATGGTGATCTAGACTATGACCAATTAAATGTGGTTTTACGCAGTCATATTGATAGATATTAAAAGATTTTGTTGAAGGATTGCATAATAATATGTTTCTCTCAGATTTCACCGATAATGTGATTTTTCGTAATTTTGACACCATTGGAAGAAGGGACTTACTGTTTAGTTCTCGATACTACTCCAAAGATGTCAAGCTGGAAATTTGTAAATAATTTATTAGCGATATTATATATTAAGGTATGAATGTATTGATGGTCCTTGGCGAGGTTGAAAAACCCGTAAAACAAAATTGTTGCTTAATAATTACTTTAAATCTCCTCGTCTCCACTTTGCAGCAGGGAGAAAGCTTTCAGACCAAAAGGTGATAATGGTTAAAAATAACAATCAAGACATGGGAAGCCGTTATAGCATCTAATAGAAACGTTGATTAAAAAGTGATTATCATAATCAGCATAATAATCATGCGTACCTTTTTCCACAGTTGGACGCCAGCTTGTACCCAAGGAGGAAGACTATTGATCATTACGCTAGAGAGCTTAGATCTCTACTGCATCCCCAACAGCATACCTAGTTCATCGAGTAATTTGATTAGTAGGTCCTGTTTAAATGGTGAATTTCGTTCATCCTTTCCTCCCGAAACTCGCTAGAAGGTTCTTGGATTGTTTGTGCCCACTGAGAGAATTGTACTGTTTCTTCATTTTCGTCCTGTCTTTGTGTCATAGAGATAGTCATTGGTAGTGAGCAGCTCTATAACACAGAAGGACTCATGATCCGCGGTAAGCAGCCCTCTTTTCTTGCGAGGGTGAACGCTCCATTCCACTATTTCCTGAGGCCCCAGTAGATAGTAATTTTGTGTACTTAATTCATTAAAGTTTTCGTTTTGCAAATCAGCAACATCTTTGAGTTAAAAATGTTTGATCCTAGGGCTCAGATGGCTGCCTAGCTGTTATGATAGCTTTGTTCTTGTTTTTATACCCATTGATCAGGTTGCACTGAGTACATCTCTCAATTACACAGATTGGAAGATACTGCTGTACTTTTCCCTTGGGCTCCTTCTTGCTTTCTCGATCCATCAGTGTACCAGCATGTGGTGTCGTACTCAGTGAAGGGAGTGTTCCCATTTCCTTGTTATTTAACAAAAAAGACCAGATAGAAGTGAGCCATAAAAAACATGTTCACACTCCGGTTATGCTAAGGATTCTCGGTGAATAAATTTGTTGTATCAAAATATCGACATATTAAACTAATAAAATTATTGAAGATTCTCATTCAAAATGGGACTACAAATCGTGAAAGTAAAGCACGTGTTGCTCGTTGGGGATGTAGCTCAGTGGTAGAGCGTTCGCTTTGCATGTGAAAGGCCCCGGGTTCGATCCCCGGCATCTCCATTAAAACTTTTTTTGCTTTCATATTATTTCAATTATTTTAAAAAATTAAATAAACAAAAGCTGATCGTTAATTATATTTTCATTTATTGACAATCTTGTACTGGGATTGTAAAATTGAGAATCTGTGTTTGAACTGTACTGCTCTAGACAAAATATTCAATACAAAGTTACTATTTATTTTGAATATTATTTATAAAACTTTAAAAATTATAACTTATTACTATTTATTTAACTATTTAAATTTATAAAGAATAAAAATTACTTGAAAAAAAGCAAACTAGGTGAAGGTTGAAAAATAACACTACAAATAAATTTTTAACAATTAACTTCTAGTGTAAGACAAAATATATAATTTGATTGGCCCATGTCAATTCTCTGTCAAGTGTAATTTTAAGATATTTTACAATAAATTATTGTCTTCTACAGGTCAAGGACTTGATTGATCAATTTTATTATATTAAAGTTGATGGCCAATATTGGTCTGCGTGTCAATGGACAAGTTGAAACCAGTTCTGGGCCATTTACTGTTCTTATCCCCTTCTTCACCACTGAAGAAGGTGCAATTCCAAAACGACCGTGTCAGTTTCAAAAATTTCTTTATATACATAAATTGTACATTAGATTTTCTTGGATTAAACAACATCCTCTACCTTTGGTTATAATCATTTATTATTCCATTGGCAAACTCTTGTATATTTTTGGCTATAGTATCTTCTACTCAAAGCAGCAACATCATCAACAAACTTGATAGCCACTGGCATAAATGTTCCACAAAAAAGACCAGCTCTTTTGAGGTAATGTATTGAACTCCAATCTTGATAACTAGGAAATTTGAAATAACAATCCTTAGTTATTGGCTACTTCTTGATTTAATAAATAAGTTTGAGAGGCTGAGCATTGCATTTCATCTACCCTTTAGTAGTCTGAAAAGAGTACTAAGAAAAAATTGAGTACAGTGTTTTAAAATGTGTATGCATTATAGGTTGAAATCAACATCCTAGCTTACCCGCAACAGTTTAGGTGCTCATCACTAGTAAAGTAATGATCCTGGGTTCGAATCCAGTAGCCAATGCATTGCCAACATGCCATGCCATTGCACAAATGGACTTTTTTTAAACATCGGCCCCTGAGGATTGATGTGGCCTCTGCTGTTGCAAACCGTTGTATAAAAAAACCTAGACTATTTTTTTACTGATATTTAGCTTGTTCTTGCTCCATTTGTAATTAAACTATTAGTTATCAATTAATCTTAAGTTAATAGAATTTATGTTAACTGCTGTTCCTGGGTTGGTGTCATAAATTGATTTGCCAATGAATGTTTTTATCTTGAGTTTGACATAATATTTTTAGATTTGAAGAAATTAAATTTAAATTCAATCATAACGAGGTGGATATAAAGAAACAAAGTATTTTAAAAAATATTTTATCTCAAACAGTGTAAATTTCCACAAAAGAAAATTAGTCCTAACAATATCCTTTTTTTGGTTTTTGTTCTTTTTTTTGTGGGTTTATTCAGACGAAGGTGTTTGCTTTAAGGCTGTCTTGAAATTCTTCTATTTTACGGAGTAACCTCGTCATTTTCAATCCATTTGTGGATATTGTCTGCGAAAATGCGTCTGGACTCACAAACAAACTCGTGCTGCTGGACCGTTTTTCCATATATGTTAGCTTATCCTTGAGGTCAGACACCTATGAAAGGAATTGTCTTTGTAAATAACAAAACTGATGCAGATACACAGCATGTAACACATATTAATTAGATATTATAAAAATTAATTTTATAATGTGTACTGTACCTCGTTGTAGAGTCCCATAATGGCATTGATCTCATTTTCTTTGGTTGTTAACTCTTCCTCCAACTTCTGAAGCTCTTTATCAGCTTCTGGATCTTTTTTTGTCTTCACTAATTCTTTCAGTTCATCATATTTGCTGAGAAAAGAAGTTTTTGTATAAAAAAAGAATGAAAAGTAAAAAAATTAATTAAATAAATTAGAAGAATGTTTTAAATATTTTTATCATTCATGAGTAGAAACCTATTACTTTACTTGTACCTTTCTAAATAAATATGTCAACTTCAAGCAATATTCTTTATTTATGGTGGAATGTTAATTTTCAAAATTAATATAAATAGGTGATAATTTTTATGACAATAAGTAATTTTTTTTAATAGTACATTCTTTAAATAAATGTTAATAATATAAAAAATTCTTACGTAGTCATCTTAGAGAATTCATCGTGAAGATTTACCAAAACATTGCGTAATTGATAATTTTTATAATCCACTGAAGTGCCCATAGACACTGAACTAGCCTTTGCTTGTAGAAGGGATTTCGGTTTTTTCACATTACCAAGGGATCCATGACCGACTACATACCTACAAGAATTGAAATAAGATAAAAATTATTGTACCTTGAACAAGTCGCTTGAAATTTAATGAGTGATAACCTAGAGCGAGCTTGACCAAAAGGGACTTGGGAAGGACAATATTTCAGCAAGCCTCCAAGTTCACAGTCTGGATCTGCTAGTGCTGTTTGAGATATGGCTGACCTGTTGTTCAGTTTTATTAAGGATAGAGTTTCCTGAACTTTCATTCCCAAATTATGAGACTTATTTGTAGACATGCCGACAACAAACGGTATACTTTTTATGTTAAAGTGAGCATTGAGACTTTTTGGAACACATTTCATTCTGTACGAGACTGTCGGCAATTGATACGTGCTTTTCACATATTCACACGAGGATTTGCTTTTTCTCCGATTTATTGAACAATTATCTTTTGGGGCATAAGACATTGTTTTTTCACTCGGAGGTGGTAGAGAATATTGAAATGAACCCTGCATCATTTGGTTTTTGTTTTTGAAACTTGTCGGTTTGGTGGCTTTCATGGGTTTTGTAATTTTTTTCATTTTTGCATTGCCCGATTTGTTTGAATTGGCTTTACCCGTTTGCCTCGTATTTATCTTATTTCCACCTGGAGTCTCTTTTTTTCCCGATTTTTTTGATGATGTTCTAACTATTTTTGCAGAATCTTCTTGGTTCTTAGTCATTTTTCCTTTATAACCACCTCCTTTTGGTTTGGCTCTTACACCTTCTGGTTCTAGTTTCTTTGTCTCTGTGCTGGCTTGACTCTTTTTTTGTGCACCACTAGTTTTCATATCTGGCTCCATTTGAAGATCAGGATCTGAAATACAAAGTTGTACTTATATACAGGAAAATATTGAGCATTATTTCAACTACAAACTCATGGATGATACATCTTTTAAATATTATTTCATATCTATGCAGAACATATAAAAGACTGTTGGAAGGAAATAATATTAGGATGTAATTTTAACATTTTAACATTCCTTTTTTATTCAACATCCGTTTATATTTTATTAAGCCTACCATCTAATGGGCATTTGCCCTTGCTAACTTCATTTTTATTAAGAAATTGTATGACACATTAATGATTTACCATTAAATTATATGGCTATAAAAATTCAAATAATAATTTACTTAGGATTTGTATAACCACCCCTAACCAAGCTATTCACTTTTGATAATAAATAGCTGGATCTGTTTGACATTAATCATAATTAAAAGAGATATTTTATTGATAGCAATCAAATAGTAAAATCTCTGACTTAACTACTTGTTTTTCTTTTATGCCCAATAATGCTCCAAAAATTATATTCAATATATATAAATTGCTTTGTTCAAAATTATTAAAAATTAAGATATAATTTATCGGCACGATCTCTTTGAAAACATGTTTTAATTTATTTGAAATTCTTGACAAAAACTAACCGGACATATCATTGATTGAACGTGTCATCCCACTTAGTATGATTTGCACCACATCTTTGGGGTCTTTGCCCACATGCTGTTTACTTCCAGTGATCTCGGACACAAATCCTTCATTGAAGTCAGTTAAAAAGTTTTCTGAAAAAGAAAAAATTGTAAATAGTGTAGCGAACAGCGTAAATATTTAATTACGGTAGAAGTTACCATTGAATACATTATGCTCTGAAACTATACACTGCTTTGTCCTCTGTTGTCTTTCTGGGAAAAAGTGGGGATCACCTCGCCTTTTATCTTCTTTCGTCTATAAAATAAAAAATTGTATTTTGTGACTTTTTTTTATGATTTCAATATGTGTAGTAATTTTAAATGCTGTATGAGATTTTACACACCTTAAATCCTGCCTCTCCACCTTCAACAGGTTTTTCTACACCATCATATAGCAGTCGCATGTATTCAACTTGTTTTCTTAATGTAGTGCATCGATTTTCAGCTATAGCTAGCTGTTGTTCTAGCTCTGTAAATAATCGTGGAATGAGTTACGAATTGATTTTTAATTTGTTTTTTCCTGTAATGTGTGCCTGTAATAATACCAGCAATCCTTGAGTCCTTCTCTTTTTTAGGGATGGTCTGCTTACAGCCATCACCATACTCAGTAACCCCATTTTCTGCAAAGTCACACTGTCTGAATTTAACTATAAAAGACAAATGTTATTACACACTCATTCATTAATTTTTTCGAACTATATTTAATTATTTACTAAAAGGTTAATAGTAGAAATGTAAATGATTTCCAAAATAGCACAATCAAAACGTATATACAATATTTTGTGGTGCATATGTCCACAAACTAATTGTGCCTATTGCATGTGGTTTGATTTTGATTGTTCTTTTGCTTCAAAACTAACTTGTTGACCTGATTTGTTAGTCAATAAAAATAAAAATTAGACTTAATATAAAGTGTTATTCACAAAATACACCAATGTGCCCTCTAGAGGTTTAAACAACGAAACTGAAACCAATTTTTTTTTAGAAAATTTTATTTCCAATTATATAATATTGTCAAATTTAGCTTTTAGTGTTCTTTTATAAACAAATATTTGATAGAGTTTGAGGAAAGACTGATGGTACTTACCCAGAGGTGGAATGCCTAAAAATATACCTTGGTCCATTTTGAATTTATAATTAAACAAATTTAACTGAAACTATAATAATTTTGCTATCCTTCAAATATAAAAATTGGCAGGTACACGGAAGGAATTTAATACATGCTGAAATTTTCACTTGGAGCTCAAATATTATTCTAACCCATTTTTCTCGACGTAACCATGGCAGTGAGTGATAGTAAGGAATTTTTCCATTTGAAACTTCCCAATATTTTAATTTGAAATATTTAAATGCATTTTATCCTTTAAATGAACCCTTCACATTTCAAGGACGTCGTTTTTCTGAACCCAAAATAGAGTATTTTACTAAATAAAAATTTCATGTGAAATTGATGATATTTCAGTATGATTGGGAAAAAATCAAGATTTTCTTATATTTACAATAAACAATAAATTGTCATTAATACTGAATAAAGAAAATTTTTTGTTGATTCATACATGTAAAATGTTTATTTGAATAAAAAATGAACAATAACTAATAATTAAATTCATTGCTATTATGTCATATGGAAAATTGTATATTCAAAATTTGTATATATGACATTGCATACCCAAATTATAGATTAAAAAACACAAAATATAGATTGTATATACATTATGCATAGGGTTACAATTATAAAGAAACAATTTTATCTGGTTTGTCGGATCTAACAAACCTACAGGGAAAAAATCCAATTTATATTGTGTAATGAAGGTATGTGGTATCCGTTATTCGGACACTGCCGAATGGGATAATATTAAAAAGAAAAATAATCAGCAGAACCTTGCTGCGCAGTGGAAATTATACAATAAAAACGAGATCCGAATTACAAAAAACAAATTATTCCTTTTAAAAAAATAAACCAAGCAAAATTCAAATTTTTGAAATAAAATATTTAAAAAAAAAACTCAATTAAAATTCACACAAAAAAGAATTAAAATATTTCTTTTGCCAACCTGTAAACGCTATACGATGTAGTTGCTATGACTGCCTTCGAGCTACTCATGGCGAAAGCAGCGCTAGTTTTTCCAACTATTAGTTTGGCAAATAAACTATTTACGTTTTTATACAATACAAATCAAAATAAAATTTTCTTGACTTAACAAATTAAACAATACAAAATAAGATTTTTCTAAATGAATTGAAAATTAAATAACCTTTACTTCCTTGTTAAAATAATACTTTACTTGAAAATTACTATATCAAAAAAAGATAAACAAAAAATCAATTAAACAAACTGTCGTGATTTTCATCACAATTGAAATTTATTGTATGATAAGATTGGCAAAAAAATTCAATTTTTTTCTCAATTGTTTTCCCTGTTCTATATCCTAGAAAAATGAGATCTACATAAGGCGAATCTAACCATAAAGCTAAAGTTGTCAGAGGGTGCAGCACAACAATCCCGACCTCACTACCTCCAAAGATTCATTTTTTGGAATTTAATTTTTTTTTTTAAATGAATGAAAACAAACACAAATCTATAAGTGACTCAATGCCAGAGAAGCATAAAGCAATGGCCCTTTATTTATTCAATAAATTAAACAAGATGTAAGATCACATGCAAATAGATCAAATTGTGAAGAATTCTATAAATTATTTGATAAAACGACCAAGAACTTGGGGGACTGCAAAGATAATATTTCTTAAATTTTCCAAAAGACTTGAATTGATTGATAAGACCAGTAGATAAGAGTAAAACCATGACCATTATAAAGAGATCGAGCTTATTTAAAACTTTAAAAAGTGTCTACTAGATGAAAGATTTTACAAAAATACAAAAAATACAGCTATAAAAACAATAAAATACTAGAAGTAAGAGTAATTATAAAAATTGCCAAAAACTGGAAATTTTGCCGGTAATAAAACATAGTTGGGTATTATTAAATTCACTAATTTCGTGGTCAGCTTGACCAATTAATGTATTACAATGAATAAAGGTTTTTAGTTGAGATAAAAAAGTCAATGGCATGAGCGGGATTCGAACCCACGATCTTTGGCTAGATACACCACTGCTCTACCATTTGAGCTAGTGACCTCAGTCCACTCGGACACTAACTTCCCATCTCAATCCCATCTTTTTAATTTTCCCTCCTTTTTGCCATTTTTCAAGCCAATAGTTGAGTCCATTCGAGCACATGCACCTCACCAATATGTGAATGGCAAGAACTTTGATCAGTGATGATTTAGATGACATCCTAAATTGATAGTTTTAAAGATAAACTTTTCTACTCTCCAAATAAAAAAAAACTATCTCCTGTCGACCACATGCTCCTTATTGGCAATTAAGGAAAGTTTGAGTACTGCACAAACTCAGGAAAGTAGCTTGGCTACTTGCACCGGCTCATCAGGTCTAATTACAATGAAAAATTATTTAACTGATAATCATATATTTCAAGACTACATAATCTCATCACTCATTGCTCTCATGACATTTCTGTAAATCACAAAACAGACAAAACTACCTAAAAGCAAAAAACGTTGGTACAAGAAGTTGAATTGCTTCTTTGAATAACCCAAATATTTGAGAATTTGAGAGAGAAAAAAAAAGTATATACTTGATATTTAATGATCCTTCATAATCCACTCTTGAAAAGTCAAGTATTTTGTTGACCAGTTGACCAACTACTTTGCAAATTAAACATGTAATAGATATTTATTATTTACGAAGAGTTTGTTAATTTTAGTGCAGACACACTGAAGATGGCAAAATATCAAAATGAGTCTTCTAGACTAACACATTGGTATGAGTATAATAGGAAATGGGGTTTGTAGTCCCCAGGCACTACAGAACCCTTTGGGTGTAAACAAACCAAGATGATCCTGATTATAGCTATAGTAATCTATGTTTATAAAAATAAATGTTTGTAAAAATAATGAAAAGATTTCGATGAAGTTTTCACAGCTTTTAGTTTTTGCTAGTGTCAGCAGTTTAGAGAATAATGGCATATAAGAAATAAACCATGTCAGGATTTATAAAAAAGAAAACACTTTCTATTTTCCTCTTGGCAATGCTGGATTAGGTCCCCTGATTATTTATATAACTGGTGTTACAATTAAATAGTATTGAATTATTTTTTACCATCAATTTCCCACAAAATGGGTTGAATCTAGGCTTCAAAATACTTTTACCTTCCTTGCTTTTATTTTTATTTGATTTTCGAATTGCAATTTAAATGCATTGCTTGATGCCAAAGGATTTTGTTTTGTTTTTGTTCTTTGAATTTAACATGACTTAGCACTTGATGATTTTGCACTGTAACTGTGCTTTGGTCGATCTTGGGTTTCAGCTGTCCCGACAGATGATCGTTTAAAAACAAATCATTAAGAAGAAATAATTAATTTTTATTTTTATTAAGACGATCAGTTGTGGTTTTCTTCGAGTTGATCTCCAATGGAAGCGGCGGGTGGAGTATTAGATTTGAATTCTAGCGGAAATCGTCTGGAACGTTCTTTGGGTCGGGTAGCGTCGCATGGTCGGTCGGAAAAGAGAAGGGCGGAGTTACACGTTCCATGTTTCAGTCGCAACTTGCAACAAACTCAGGCTCATCGGCTGTCATGTCGAGTACCCTTTGATTCGATTTATGTCATCTCATCTGTTGAAATCTCCAGTCATCTAGGCGAAAATTAACGTCGATCCGTGCCCATTCTAAAAGGAAAAAACAGCGTGAGTTGCTGATAAACATTCTGGGAATTTCTCTTTCGCCACTATTCAACTCCTGTTTTGCTTTTTTTCAGAAAATGGAACTTTCCGATGTACGGGAATCGCCGGACATGTCAAACAGCATTGACGGTTTCACTCACATCTTGCCAGAAATGGCCATGTCCTCGTCCATCTCGTCCAAATCTCAATACAGCCAGGTAATAACTTTTTTTATTTATTTTCACGACCTTTCCCGAGTTGTCCCTGAACTGGAAAGTGAATTACGCTATCTTAATCGCGATTACAAGTATCATAGCGTTCAGTTTATTATTGCGTGCAATTAATAATAAAATAAGTTTGCCATTCAACATCTAAAATAAACATATAGATTGTGGTTAAAATAGATATTTTCCGTACTGAGAAAGACTAGATTTATCGAGACGCACAGAGGAAGTAATCCAGCGATAATAGACGGACTCAGATAAACAAGTCTTCGTCCTCCAGACCAAACAACACTACCGTCGTTAAATGATATACATATAGATTTAACGTAGAGCCACTTGTCTACCCTCAGGAAACTCTTCTAGTGGATTGTTTCAATGCTAATTGAATTCTAATAACTTAGGACTTAAACTTAGTGAAGATCAATTTGCTTGACTAGGAATCGATGACGACTAAACAAATCTTATAGCCTTTATAACTAAAGATTTAATTGAAGAGAACAGACGTGCCATCATCGGCGAAATGCTGTATAAGTACGGATTCTGCCTGACTAGAAATCGACCAAGAAAAAAAAAAAAAAAAAAAAACTAGCAGTCTATTTAACTAATGACATAATCTTAGAGAGATCATGTCTTCAGTGAGAAGCTGTGTAGGCATGAAGCCAAAATGCATATAATTTAGACAATCACTGAGAATAGGTGGACCTAGAGAAAGGAACAGGTTGATATGTTTATCCACCAGACCAAATAGTACTTACGTTAAAATATAAACAACTTCACATAAACACAATGCAGATCTACTGAATTAAAGATGAACACTGAAGAAACAATTCTAATGGTCTATATAACTGAAGACATAACCGTAGAGAAGACATGCCTCAGTGAGAAGCTGTGTTGGCATGAAGCCAAAATGCATATAATTTAAACAATCATTGAGAATAGATGGACCTAGAGAAAGGAACAGTTCAACATGTTCATCCACCAGACCAAACAAACTATGTTAACATACGGACAACTTAGTGTAAACACAGTGCAGTATTGGATTAAGGATGAACCCCGAAGAAACAATTTTAATGGTCTTTATAACTGATGACACAATCTAAGAGAGTCAAGCCTTCAGTGAGAAGCTGTGTTGGCATGGAGCCAAAAATGCATGTTAGAAGCATAATTCATTGAGAATAGCTGAATCTAGAAAAAGGATTATTGTCAATCAAATCAGCATGGATTCATTCACTAGACCAAACAGCATTACTAACATTAAACTACGCAGCTGAAGACTTGTAAGAACAGCGCATATCTCCTGGGCTAGTTACCAACCCTGGAAAAAAATCTAGCGGATTTTGCTACTGAAGACACAATCTTAGAAATCTTCAATGAAATGCTGTGTTAGCACAAAGCTGAAGAGCATGTTGGTAAAACAAACTATTGAGAATATGCAATCCACTAAAAAGATATCAGTATCGATCATATCAATTTGTGTTTTTCTACCAGATCAAACAACACACCACTACCAAAATACAATACTTAGCTTAAAATTTAACTTGACAGATCCAGTGGTTTTTTAATCTGAAATAGGGATGGTTAGTGATCAAATGTTATGCTAAAAATAGAACAGGCCTTGCAGAAGAAATAAAAGATTACAAGGTATAGATAAAAAGTCCCTATTCAAGTTAGTTACGACCAAAAAATAGTTGTACCTAAAAGAAATTCTAATTCAAAAAGTAGCCGAACAGTGGAACAAGAAATCCTTGAAACGAGGACTGGGCAGCTTATGAATTTATTCTTCCAGTATTCATTCGTAAAAATGCAGACTACTTTAGGGTCCACAACTACCTCACTCAGGTATTTACCAACCCTGGTAGTAATAGGTCAACTTGGAATTAAGCCTACCCCTAATTGCTATTGTCAGGAAGCTTTTCCATACAGCTGGAATCACCTTATTTACGACTGCAATTCCCAGGAGAAATGGAGGGTGGATTTGGTTTGGACTACAGCGGCAAAGGGATTCAGGTACCTGGCACTTGCAGGGGAATTGGTGACAGAGGACTTGTTTGAGAGCATATTAAAATTAATTTACAAAATCAAAATGGAAATTCCTGATTGATCCCTGTTACAAACATAACACTAAAATTAATTAAGGTCTTTAGTTGAGTTGAAAAAAGTCAATGGCATGAGTGGGATTTGAGCCCATGATCTTCGGCTAGATACGCTGCTGCTCTGCCACTTGAGCTATCGTGGCCTCGATCCACTCCGACATAAACTTCCTATCTAAACCTCAACTTTTTTGTGTTTCCCTCCTTTTTGCCATTTTTCCATTTGTATCAATTGGTCAAGCGGATCACTAAATTAGTGAATTTAATAACACTAAAAGTTACTGAAATGATTTATCAATCAACCAGGAATAAACAATTCTAGCCATTTGTGTAACTAAAAATCTTATGCGAAGAAGTAGACAAACCATCATTGAAAGTAGGCTGATCCAAAAAAGAATCTGTATTGATTAGATAAACAAGTTAAACTTAGTAGAGAACAGTGCACAAAATCTTGACCTGGAATCAACCTTGACAAACCAGGGCATACCTGGATTATAAATTAGCTCTGACAAATCAGTGCAGGTATGTTTGACTAGGGATTATCCTTTACAAAATGACTGCTGGGATTTCTTTAAATAACGGCCTAAACTTAGACAGATAAGCTGGACTACAAGTCAATTTTAGCAATTTTAGAGGTGTTTATACCTGAGGAATTAACCTACTTAAAGAAGAATAGAAGGTGCAGATCTGATAGGTCATAAATCAATCCTTAAATAATTAACTAAAGAAGGCTAGTTCATATTGGCTGAATTTCAATTTCATTCATTTAAAAAATAATTTCAGTGATAACTAAAGACTTGATAAGATTTTAATTTAAACAACAAAGAAAGAATTTGACCCAGCAGTGATGATAGCGAAAAGCAGAAATGCATCTGATAGATAAAAATGATAGGACATATCAATTTGCATATTTATCGCATCTCAGACCTCATGAAGAAATCTCACAGCATATGAATTACTTGAAATAAATACATGATTATTCAGACATTTCTTTCAACAAATTTGGTGGAGGGGAGAATAAATTTGCAGCCTGTTTTATCAGTTTGTTGTATATGCAAATTTTAAGTACACAGGAGACTGATTGTAATTTTTTTTCCTAATAAAACATGATGTTGATAAGCCTAGACTTGACCTTGACAAACCAAAAAATTGTGGCTCTTATTTGATGACTACAGGCTTTTAAAGGCATAAAATTGAATGAAATTTTATAAAATTGATCTTTTAACTATTACGAGATAGAAGTTCTTATATCATTTTTCAGGTCGTCTTTCACGATTTGCCTGATGTATGGCCAACAGATGGTGACATGGTCTGCACATATTCCTTGACTGACAATATCCTTCCTCAGTATGGAGATAAAATTGCATTATTTAAAGTCGGATGGTCCATGGTGTCTGAATACATCACTTTTCAGAGGGTACCAACAGACTTGACCAAAAGAGAACGATTGTCTGTTACATTCAAAGGTAATGTGCTACTTTTTTAAAAATGTTTCTGTTAAAATAAAATATCAAATTTTATTGTATTTAATCAATTTGAGGTTAAACTTTTGACAGTAGTCTTTGATAATTGTTGAAATCTTGTAGTAGTGGTAGCTGGTTACGTTATTCAATCATTCTATATTATTTAATATGTCATGTTGTTGTAATGTTCAAGTAAGGAAGACAACGTTTATCTTATCTCCTATTAAATTTATATAAATTCTTGTCTGATAAATAACATATCATTCAACTGATTGATTCTGGTTTGGGTCAGAATAAATACAGAAAGAAGCTTATATTATATTTTGTAAAATTTCTGTGACAATTTAACTTGTATTCAGATGTAATAATATTACTAACATGTAATAAAATTTTTATTGATTTATTTTATTAAACCAAATAAATATATAGGGTAGGGTGTAGAGCTGGAGATTGTGTGGTTAGAGTCCTGCTTGCAACAAGAATATTTTCAGCCCAACCATGCTCTTTAAAAATTATAAATCAATTTAAATTGTTACTTTGATCAGATAGGACCAACTAAAATTACATGATTTAAACCAAATGTTCCTTAGTGTGAATGTGTGTGAATTTATTGCATAAAACATAGAAAGGAAAAGAGATCTTTCAGTTTGTTGGGAGAGTGATTATAAAATAGCCTTAATTAGATAAGTCATGTACTTTTTTTGTAGAGTGTAGCATGAAACCACTTCAAACATATTTTGTTCTCTTTTTACTTACTAAAATTTATTAAGTTTCGTGTTCCACTTGACCAAATAAATTATTTTCAGTTAATTAATATTTAATTAAGGTTTTGGTTGATGAAGGTTCATAGTTCGAATCCTTCTTTTGACACTGATTTTTTTATCTCAACCAAAACCTTAATTAAATAATAATTAAGTAAAACTAAAATTAATTTTTATTTGTTTGCAAAAATTTTTTAATTCAAAATAAAATTTAAAATAATAATTTGGTCATTGATAGTGCAGAATTATGGTTTAGACTGGTGAGGTGGGTTTAAAAAAAATTTGCTATCTGTCTTTGGGTCATGGTAGTCCTGTGGCCTCCACCAGCTTTGAACATTTGACACTATGAACTTAATAGGCTTTATTTTTTAAATGGTTCTGCTTTGCTCCCAGACTGAAGAAAGTTTAAGAAATGAAAAGTGAGAAATTAGTGATGGAACCAGAAGATTTTAGATAGTAAGATTTTAAAAATTAAAAGTTGAAAACACCAACAAAGTATTTTATAAAATAAAATTCAACCCTCAATTCCTTTATTAAGTACTGTAAATCCTTGCGTAAAAAAAGAGAAAATTTGAATTTTGTGCCATAAACCATAAAAACGTGCAATTTTGTGCAAAATAAAGAATAGTGTCCAAAAAGACATCTTTTCCATGATTTCTATTTCTGTCTTTAGTGTCAACACCAAGTTATCAAAATACAAGAGAGATAAAAGTCAAATTATTAAATAACACTCCAGTTTTTTTTTTTTTTTAAATAACCTAGTAAATGCTGGTTTCAAGTTTTCAAACTTTAAATGAATATTAATTTTATTTCCCTGTATTCTTCTAGCTGAAACGTTGCCTAAAGATGACAAAGAGATATACCAGTTGTGCTATGTTACAAGTGGTAACGTAATTGCTGGAGCCAGTACTGCTTTCTGTTTTCATAAGCCAAATGAAAATGAACTTATGGGCGTTGAGGACCCTTTTAACCCAGGGCTTGTGGTTTTCAAGTCCCGTGTTGCGTGTCTGCAGGGAGAATTGAAAAAGGTTTGTCAAAAAAATCTTATAGAATAAGACTGCAATGCTTTTTTTTTCTCTTGTATCACTTATTTACAGAAAGTTGAAGCCAATGAGTTGCTAAATATTCGGTATGAACTACTTGAAAACAATTTTGCAATACTACAAAAGGAGATAATGAAAAGTGAGGAAGTGATAAGAACCCAAAAACAGACAGTGGCCGAGTTGTTAGAAGAAAAAAAGGAAAAGGAAAGTGCACATTTAAAAATTGAAGAAAAAGTGAGAGCCCAACAGCAAAAAATATCTGATCTAATAAAAGAAAATGAAGAACAAAAAAAGGTATAATATCTTAAATCATAAAATTAACTTATTTCATTACAATCAAGGTCATAACTTGTTAATTGAAATTTTGACAGACATTGGAAGAACGACTAAACACTAAACAAAATGAATACGAAACTAACAAGGAATATGCTATACATTTAGAAGCTTTGACTATGAAAAACAATGAACTCACTAATTGTGTCAGAGATTTGAAAGTTGAGAAGCAGGTAAAATGATCACAACAAAATAATTTTATCGATTTTAATGGTTTTGAATCACTTTTACTGTTGCAGTATTTACAAGAAAAGCTTAATAATGTTCAGATACTTGAGCAATCTAAATCAAGTAAGGAGAAGCAATTTACAAAAGCGTTAAATCTTATCAGTGAAGAAAACAAAACCCTGAAGGAAGAGAAGGACAAGGTACTGCAAGAGCTGTTGGAAAACAAACAGAAACTTCTTTCATTAATTTCTACATTGAGGTGTCTTGAAGAGGTGAAAAAATTTTACCTATTATCGTTATCCGCCTGAAGCATGGAAATATTTTATATATTTATTACAGGACAAAGCTCATTCAGACAAAAGAACCGAAGAGATCGTCAAGCTTAACAAACAACTAGAAACAGAATCAGAAGAAGTAAACTACACCACCATAAAAAAAAATTTACACTAATTTCTACTCACTAATAACACTATTTATTATTCTTTCAGATAAAAAACAAACATGAATTCCTCACAAAGATTTTAACCATAAAAGAAAATCAACTAACAAGTGGGCCATATTTTTTTCTTGTTAATTGCATTTTTTATTTTACCCAGATAATGATATTATTAACTTTTTTTCAGAAATGGAAAACGAAGTCAAAACAACTAAAGAATCCTTGAAAGAAACACAAGATGCATTGGAAAAAGTAAGTTTTATGCAAGTTATTAAAACCAGGCATATAGTAGATTTTAATTAGCAGTTTTAAAATTTAAAAGAGAGGGATTTTAAGGTGCCATAAATCTATCGTGGAACCCCTATAAATTACAGCCATGCTCTGTAAAGTGCCCTTTTTCCTATAAGACTGCATTTTCCTCGGCGCCTCTTTACACACCAGTATAGAAGCCAACAATTTTCCTCACAGCCTGCTGAGACAAATTCCTTCACATTCCTTTTGGAGAGTTTATGAACCAAATATCTCTGGTGCTTTTGTCCATGACAGGGCTATGACGTACATACCAGTTTTGACCGAAGCGTTTAAAACGGCAGGTTTTCTCGTAGCTCACATACTAAACTGTTTTAACTAGTGATAAAGTATCAGTTATTTTAAATGAACTGACCAGTCTCATTCATGTCGGTTCCCTATATTGTCAATTATTATAGTGAACTGTATTACTTTTCATCTCAACCAAAAAGAAGGGAGGGAGGGAAAATAATTGGAATAATTAATATAGACAACTATAACATAAACAAATATGAATCATGGTAAACTATGATTATTTGAAGATGGTGAAAGCTAAGTGAATTATATTCTCTTATAGTTTATTAGTGCAACGGATGGGGGAAACAGTACTTCTGCTGTACTTATTAAAAGATAATTAAATTAATAAAAAAAAACAAAAAAAAAACAAGCACTTACAATTCATGTTTGGAATTATGGAATCATCAAGATTAAAAAAAAAAAAGTAGAAAATTCCAAAAGGTATGACAGGATTGAACCGATTCTCAATATAATTTATAAGGCTGACAGACTCTTGTGGACACAGACCCAACATGCTGTTCCATGCAACAAATTGTGAAGTGACAACATAATGATTAGATCATCTCTCGTTCCGCTACCCTTGCTGAATACAAAAAGTGCTAATCTGATATGACACCTTATTACAAGATAAAAGCAAAATTGAAAAAAAAAAAAAAAAAAAAAAGTTTACATGTAGTTAAGCACAAAACAGATACGTGTGGCGGTAGCACCCCACAATTCAAGGAAATATACTTCCAAAACCTACTCAGAGGGATTCATCTCGTTAATTCAGTTTCAAAACTGCCAGGTGATACACACCACACCGTCTACACAAGTCCCACTCTCAAGAAAGAAACAATCTATTAACTAGGTAAACTTTTACTTTTGGTAAACGCTTCTGTCAAAACCCTTATGTGTGTCTCAACCCTAACCCATTCATTACACACCAATTTGTATCCGAGATATGAAAAAATGAGGAAAAGTTTTTTTTAAGGAAAATCGTAAAAAGTCTAAAAGGTCACATTGCAAAAAGATTTTCACAGTATCATTGTCAAAGCAATATTAAAAGCCTGGTACACGGATTCAATTCTAAAAATACCCTTCAATATCCAATAATAAACTTTGCAACGCTTTTTTAGTAGGGGGTGTGTCATTCTGGAACGACATCCTTATCTGAGAAGGGTTTTGTACACTGTATTATAACAATGACTGACTAACAAATGTGTTTCTGTCCTGGAACTCACTTTAAAATAATTTTGTGTTTTCTTAGAAGTACTATGCAATTTAGCCCCTTCAAGGCAAGATTGGAACTGAAAGCATTTGTATTTTGCGCATTTATAGCCACCTGACTCTGAAAATCTGTTCACCTTTCATATATTTGTTATTTAATGTCTTTGCAGAGTTTTATCGGATGGAAATCAGCTTGGAAAATGTTAGAATTAGTCCTAGCAGTTTTGTTTGGGTATAGGGCCAGCCTCCTACACCTCAGTGTTTGTTTTTTGATCCATCTATGTACTATATTAAGCCTGAACCTCATGGCTATTTTTATTTTTATTTTAGTATATTTTTTTAAACTTTATATTTAAAACCTAAGATTTGTAGGGGGTCTGTCAATGTTGAGATTTCTCTTGTTTTGTCAGGCACTGTGATAACCATCTCTTTCATTTTAATTATCTCTGTAATGTGGTGGCTTCTCTCTAGATCTGGATTTATTTCCTTGTTTCTAAGGAGTCTGTTGGCACTCTAAAATAAATCCACCTTTTGTACATAAATTTGAAAGGTTCAGTGCAGTTTCCATTGTTGTAGTGGGGCAGGTTGCGTAACCCCTATTACATTAAATACATTTTGTAGACTGTAGCTTCTTCTGTATTTCCTTGTTTAATTTTGTCGTGTTTTTATTGCTAATCTTTGTCCATTGTGTAGTAGTGTGTTGACTTTTTGGAGTATATGGCCAAGTATTATAAGACCAACTAGATAAACCAAACCTAGGCGCAGGTGGTTTTGATCAAAATTGGGAAGTCCTTTTCCAGAGCTCAAGTTTTGCTTTAGCAGTGACTAAAAATTTAATCTTACTACTCAGCTAACTTTATGTGTTTTATACATGATAATGCGATAGTCATCATGCATATTCCTATCAAATACTTTTGATTTACAAACTACTTTGTATGTTGTTTAATCTACTTTTAATATATTTACATATTTTATATCATCCAAAATAAAGTAGTAACTTTGAATTATTTCCTCAGAACAAATCTGAAATTAACAGTCTACGCCTACAGTTGAGTACAAAAGATCTAGCTTTACAAGGTATGTAAACTAAAATCTAATTTGTTCGGCATTTTTATAAAACCGTTTTCTCTTTTGAAAGGTCATCTTAAAGAGATTGCAAGATTGAAGGATCAAAAACCAGCTGATTGTGAAGATGAAGATGTTGAAATCCTCCGTGTAAAGCTTGTAACCTTGCAGGCACATCATGAGATCTGTGAAGAGCGAATAAAATGTTTGGTGAACCAATTGGATTGTATGCAGTTAGATTACGAGAATGAAATTGGTGTTCTTTCCATTCAAAATGATGAGAATAAGGCCAAAATAAAAGAACTAGAGGAAAAAATTGCCAGTATGATAAAAGAAAATGAAGACAAAAAAAGCTCTTCTCCTGAAGCTTCCCTAACTGACAAGTTCTTAAAATTAAAAGAAGAAAAAGCCAGTTTATTCTCTGAACTTGTTCAGGTAAGGCATGAAAATAAAGAATTAGGAAGGGCGCTCCAAGAGGTCAAAGAGGACAATGCCGCTCTTAAAAGTCGTACCAAAGTGCTTGAATATGAATTAGGCACTTTGAGGTCCAACAATTCTCCGACACCAAAACCTAGTTCTGAAGCGTTGTTTCACCAGCTTGAATTATTTAACAAAAACATGCCTAATATTATCACATTAAATAGCTTCATAGCTGAACAGGCATTGATTTTTAAAGGAAATCTGGAAAAGGAAAGAGAAGAGAAAATGTTTCTTCAATACAAAATTGAAAACCTCTTAAAAAGTGACACTGAAATGTGCCAAAAATACAAAGAAATGGAAATGAAGTACAATGAGGCTTCTCTACAGAATTCAAAGTCCCTCTCGAGCGAATCGGATCAGTTGGAGAAAGTTTTGTTGGAAAAACAAGCACTGGAGGAACAAGTCATGGAACTGAGGAAAAATTTGATAGGCACGATAAGTGTGGGTTTCACAAAAGACCTACACCAACAAATCGATTCCTTGAAAGCAGAGATATCACAAAAGGTAACGTATCACTCTTACTTCTTTTATGTTGCATCAATTCCGTTTGTTTGACAGTACATTCGAAATATTAAACTTAACAACAGAAGTACGTAAAAGGGAAAAAAGTTTTATTAATTGAAAATTTATTTGATTCACTTGGCATTGAAAATAGGTTTAATTTTAAAACAATAGCCAAAAAACAAAATTAATATTGATTACTGACTTATTTACCTCAACTCTACACATGTATGTAAATATTTTGCATTCACAGAGATGAACAAATATATATATATATATATATATATGTATATTATTGTTAAAGGACAACAAAAACAAAATATACCGAAAATTACTATGCATGTAAATAATATAAAAATAGAACTGAAGCCACTTGGCAGACAACAGGCAAAAAGTCCGAAAGGTAATAGTGTGTTGATAGTAGGGATGGTAGAGGAGAGAGGTGGAAGAAAGAATTACATTCCTAATGATACATGGATATTGTGGTCAAATAGTTTTCCAGAAATTTTGTAACAATTGTGAGGCTAGATTGTAAACAGAAGGGGGAGAAAAGATTCATCGATCATGAGGATGGCGGGAAAAGCGTGTGTGGGAGGTCCTCTACCCACTTCCGATGTGTATACTACACATTGGATACCACCTCAGACTAATAAATGCTGAGGTTCCAGCTTGGGCTCCTAAGAGGCAAAAAAAAACCACAAGGACGAGAAACCTCGTCATCGGGCCTTGGAGGATACCTAGCAAAATCTTGTTTCAAAAACATTAACAAAAGCATGCCTTTTTGCCCATATTTTTGTTCATAAATAAATTCATACTATTTTAAACATTGTATGATTACGATGCTGAAACATCTCGTACCACATTATATCGTATTTAATCGCTCTAAATAAATAATGTATTAAAAATAATCCACAATGAAATAAATGAAGGAAAATAGAGAATAAGTCTGCAAAGTTGGTAGGCAGTACAGCTAAAATTTTGTGCATGCACATATGGTATACTATTTCCAATAAAATTCGTAGGGGATCCTATAAAGGAGCCCGTATAATCCCTGAAAATTGCATAAGAATCCAGTAAATGGTTTTGGAGATGACCGTGTACAGGATTTTACATTGCATGCACATATTTATTCAATTGGTTAAAAATTCAGAGGCTCATCTAGATAGCAACCCACATAATCACAGAAAATTTCATAAGAATCTAACGAAAACGTTTTGTTGGTGTAGCTGTGTATGTGGTTGTATATTCATGCATGTGCAGGCTATATTGTTGATCCGATTGGGATGAAATCTAGAAACCAATTCTCTGAAAAGGCTATAAAAATTGGTTCCACTGTTTCAGAGTTTTTACCAGTTTTAACTTTTCACAAGACTTTACTTTAACTATTTTTAAGGAATTGACCACAGAACCAAATTTGTTCATAAAAGTCTGAAACACAAAATGCGAGTGGAAATTTTGATTTTGGAGAATAACATTTTTTCACCGTACTACATGATCAAGTCTTCCCTTCCTTGGGTAGTTCGGAAGCAAAACTGTGCAAGGATCTTTAAGCCAGGAACACATCCAACACAACACATGACGGGACCCAATGCCTCGTACACTTTGGTGGGGTGTGCGCATCTGTTTGTCATCGAGGGCACGCTATGTACTGTCATGCAGTATATATCACAAATCAGCATCACAATTGCAACACCTCTTTTGCTTTGAGCAAAACCATACAACAAATTGTTAGTTAAATTTTATGATCAAAACCATGAAATAAATTGTTAGTTAAATTCATTCTATCAATTAATGGGATTCTGGTATTTTGATCAATTTTTATAAAAACCCATGAAATTGTTTTCATTTAATTTGGTTTATATTAAAGTAAACAGGTTGTAATTAATATCACCACAAAAATACATACAGTTTGAATTAAAAATACAAGTGTCCAGTCCTTTTTTCTTTGATTGTAGTCAATGAAAATCTGGACAATGGGAACTTGTTGCACTGTGTAACTTGTGTGTGGGAGTTGGATAGCCATTGCGTGATGGAAAATTGGACGGGTGGCTTTGTTTGGTTCACATGTTTCATTGGGTGTTATTTATATTTAACATGTTAGACCATTTTTTCACTCCCCATTCTTTTACATATTACTGTTAATAATTTCCACTGAAGATAAGATAAGTTTAGTTAAAATAGAAATGGTACCTAGATGAACCTTAGTTTGGCCACATTTCATCTCTTTAAGAAATGACCAAACTGCACATCAATGACTCCATCGATTGCAAAGGGAAACTTACAATTTAAAACTGGAAATATAAATGTTTGAGATGATGAAAATGATGGATCATATTTTTCTAAATGTAATTATTATTTCTGTCATTAATCGCTGTTTTCTATTCTAGGATGAAAGAATTCTAAATCTGGAGAAAGCAGTATTTTCTGCATCGCTTTGAGGATGTAATAGTTAATCTTCGTTAAAAAGTTTATACAAATACCATAATTTTATTTTTGGACATATTTTTTTCTTCTTATAAGGTTTTTTTTTGTAAGACATTTCCTATTTTAAACATATTAGTTTTGATTATGTAATTTTATTTAACATTTTTAAAATAATATATTTGTAATTATTCTAATTTTTAATGATTAAAATCTATGATGGTAACAGTTGTTAGCCGCATAGAATGTGTATCTAACTAATTGTGATATTGTTAAATGCATAATTTTCTTTTATTACAATATTTCGTAAAAGTAAATTCTATTATATTTCTTTCTGTTAATGTTTTGTCCATTGAAGAACTAATTTGTCAAATGTATGGGAATCAGTTGTTTAGTATTGAAAATACATTGGTGTTGAATGAAACTGTATTTGTAAGTAAATATATTAACGAGGATCATTTTTGAAGAAGAAAACCATGTACTATAAATTGACTTTATTATTCATTTTTTGGAATTAAAAGTAGTCTTAACGTATAACCAATTTTGAATTACTCATCAACGGAATCTCCTCCTTTATTGGCCCTGTTAAAAGAAAAAAATAAATAAATTACAAGATTATAAGTAAACATTCTATATGCAATAATTTATCAGTATTGACATATAAATTTAATTACTGGTGGATTCAAAAGTCACAGAAAATCCGATTTTTCCATACTTAAAAGACGTTTTATAAACGAGAAGAACTTTGTTTGTCCAGCCAGTAAACAATGCCGGTTCATCCTGTAAAAATAAAATCAGATGAAGATAAAATAAGATAATAGGATATAATGTTCAATTTGTTTCGACTCATTGCAAAATTCGAGACGAATTGAATTTTAAATATTATTTTGGAGTGGATCAACATGCGGCATTCAAACATTGAATACCCTGAGCACCACCAAATTAAGACTTTTCATGCCTGCTTATTTCATATTGGAAACATTAGCTTGAATGGTGACAAGGCACCAGCCTAATATTAAATGCCCCTAATAGCCACTTCTTTTTAACTGTATATGAAATTTAGGTTTGTTATGTATCTATTAGTGTCAATGAGTTCAATAGTGAGTACCCTGAGATACTAGATTAGGTGTACAATATGGTGTGTGAGCTAAATATTTTATGAAAGATGTCTATGATTTAAGATTGCAATGATCTCTTGTGGAAGTGCTTTATCTCTGCTACTGCCAAAATGAGAAGTAGAAAAGGACATAACATCACAGTAGCCAGCAGACCAAAAAAACGTTAAAACAAATGTAATCAACATAAATAAAAAGGTCAACTCCTGCTGTCCGAAATTAAATAGCATTAATACAAAACAGAATGTATACGGGATGATCCATTCCAACATAACATTTTTCATTATTTTTACTTTCATAATACTGAAAGATAATAAACAATCATTACTACTTACACCACCACAATATTTTACCCTAAATTGTTGATTTTCATTAATAATGTCAAACAGTTGTAAGTAGTCAGTTTGGCAGGAGTCAAGATTTAAGCCAAAAGCTGAAAATTTGTGAAACAATTTTGTTAGGTTTTTTTTTTAATTTTGCAGCACTTCTTAAACAGATTTATGTATACCACCTTTAAATGTTATCTGAGGTACAGTATTAACTGGGACTTCGATCAGCCACTTGCACGACAAATCTTTCGTGGTACCGGGGTAAAATGGACTGGTGAAAGCTCCAGCGCTGCCGACCAACTTTCCTCCGCATCCTGGCCCTGATAGAATTTAGAATATTATTGATAATGAACGTACATGAACTTGATCTTGCATTACCTTTATCTGTCGAGGTATAAGAGAGGTCAAATATTGGCTGTTGTACCGCTCTTTTATTTAGCTTAGTTTGTATGACGACAAAATTATGAGGTGAAAATATTGGCATACTATCATTGCGACCACAAATTTTTTTCAGCTCAGTCAAGTTTGTTCCACTTAACACCTACAAATTTTCATTTCATTTTATTATATGTATATCAAAATTGATCAATTATATGATGTAGGCGTATGACGGTTCACAAGAGGCTAAAAGACATGCCAATATCCAGTATATAAGATACGTTTAGCTCCAAACTAGTTTAGGAATATAATGACTCTTTTTGCTTGTCTATTTTGGTGTTTTCCTTCTGAAATGATAAACGGTCTTTCTCTACTCCAATAAGTAAACTTATATTTTAGTTCCAATTCCTCAGTTGGATTGCATGATGTTCCCAGAGCAATCCATCAAAAGGGAGTTGAATGCCAGATGCTTGGATTATTGGATTATATGGAACTTACTTGCCATGCAATGCAACTATGCACAGGAGGTGATAAAGAAAAATATGGCGCATGGATTTTACACACTTTTGAATTGTTAGGCAAATATTTTCAATTTGTATGCCCCAATATCTCCAAACAAGTCTGAGAATGCCTGAATTGCCTAGTGGCTGTAGGAAAACATAAAAACTTATATTGTGTTGTGCTCCAGGACATGAAAATACAGAAAGAAATGAACTAGCAAAAAAAGGGGGGAGGCAGCCCTCTCGACCCAATCACAACTAGGTCCACCAGAGTTTTTGCTAAAGTTGGAACTGGAAAAATAGCTTGAGAAAGAAAAACTCAAGCACTGGTCAAACGTATTGGGTATAAAGAAAGCCAAGAGATCTATAAATTTCTTCTTAAGACTTATAAATTTCTCTTTCACTCAGCCGACAATATTATAAGCCTCTATAACAGCCTTGGTGTCAACTATCATCTTAAGCAGATGGACAAAGCGGAGGCAAGAAAGAACCAATGGTTCAAAGAGGAACAATTCATTGGCACATTGCTGTGGTGAAGCATTAGCCCAGTTCCGGCACAGCAACTTTGGTGAGGTTATCATACTATGAGAATTATGCAATGTGACGTTGAAGAAAGTGCTTAATTTTTGATGAAAAAGTCTAGGTTTTAATATGGTTTTGTCTCAAGTGATGCAAGCTTATAAGCCTGCCCTTATAAACTGCCTTTTTTATTTATACGTTAATATGTTGAATTTATAGTTAACAATAGTCCATTTGAAAATGTTAGCCTTTAAAATTTTTCATCATCACACAACATCATTGAGGACAAACTCTGTTCTAAATTTGAATAATTTTCAAGGTTAAAAACAATAAATACAGATTTTTTTCTCAATGAGGAGGGCGTAGACAATGACAGCAACATTTCACATTTTTCAGCAAGCAATACGTTTTAAATTATCTAACCTTAAAATAATCCACTTATAAATCAAGTGATGAGAAGAAAAATCACAGAAATGTTATTAATTCATTCATTGATTTCATAATGACATTATTACCGTTATTGATGATGTATTACAATCACTGCTGGGCAAATTTATTTCCCTAAAATATATGGAAATAAAGGTTTTCGGTGGTGTATGAATTTCTATGTTGCAGCTTCCATACACACTGTTAATCCTTCCTTGTTGGCTGGTATAGTTGTCTTTGCAAACTTTAAAAATAGCAAATATTCATTTTAAATATTTAAAATAATCAAAAATAATAGTTGAAAAATGATTATTTTTAAAAATAACTTACATTTGGACATTATCGTGAGGTTGAAACGACTGTTGGACACTTTGGAATTGCTGGTAAAACTGATTAAGACAACCGGAGTTGATGAGTAGTAATTAATGCTTTCATTTCCACAGAAAATCGATTTTTGATTCTTATCTATATTCTAACACAAAAAAACCCTGAATTTTAGCCATAAAAGAATGTAAATTGCCAATGTTTTTGTCTTTTAACAACAACACAAAACACTTAGAGTGACAATATTACTTTATAAACATACACATATAATTTTTAATAATATAAATGAAATTAATTTGAGTTGCGTGTCAAGAATGAAAAAAAATGGAATCATAATTTAATATGAGATATGCCAGTGATTTATCCATTATGGATTTATCTGCAAGGAAGCTTTGCACCTCCTGGGGATCTCGTAGCCAAGTTGTCAGGGAATATGACTCGTACTTGTCATGCTATCTCTTTGGCTTGAAATTTAGGCACATCTTTATCCGATATTGTTAATATTGAGCAAGTGCCCTATATTGAGCTAAGTAAGCATGTCGATCATCTCCCCAGATGCAAGAAACAAATTTCAGACAACACGGAACCCTCAGAAAATAAAAAAACGTTCTTTCCTTTTGAAATTGCATAATGAACATTGCTGACTTCCGACTCTTTCGATGGTACACAGTTTAATTAAACCTGTTCACACCTTAGTTTCGTTAACCAGCAAACATCAACTAATTGTAAGGATGAAATACTAGCTTTATCAATGAGTTTGATGGTATAGCTTAGTTCTTCTTATAGAAAAATCATTCTGAGTGTCTAACTTTATGCAAAGAGGATTATTACCATTACGACCTGGAGGATTATGGTGAAATATTCTGGCCAACAATTTAGAAATTAGTATTTAGCTCACAGGCTAATCTATTCCATTGGGAGACCCAGAAAATACTTTTTTTAATCATTTCATGTAATCTGATAGAAAAAATTCTAGAACTCTCTGGATATATGAGAAATGATGTCTCAATATATTTGAAAAAATCAGGTCAGCAGAAGATACCAAATAGAAAATGACATTTTGTGTTAAGTATGATAAACCATGTTGAACCGGCACACATGTTATGCTTCAAAGACGTCCTAGTTTCAAATCAAATAATTTTTTTGTACCGATTTAATAAATATTGCACTGTATATTATTGTTTAGGTAAATTCCAGCAGATTTTCTTTAATTATGAAAGTCGCCTTTCGCTCACCTTGTGAAGGTCATCAGCCTTCGAAACAATTTGTTTTTGTGTTCGCTGTATTCTGGTTTGTTTTAACAAAATCTGATGAAGCTCGCAAAGTGAGTTCTTCATAAATAAAGAAAATCTGCTCAAAACAAAAAGCTTTTTGAATTTATCTACACAATAATATACAATGAGGTTCCATCGCAAAGTGTGCATACTTTAAAACAAATACTGTATCAAATATATTATTACAACAAAAACTTGTTCTAATTTGAAGACAATTAGCATTTTAAAATCAACCAAAATATGGGTAAGTAGTGTTTTTATCTTCAAAAATATCTCTACCTTGATTTGTTTTCAAACGTTAATTTTTTTTTTTTTTTTTTTTTAATGCTACACATAAAAGTTTCAATATTTGTAAAGATATAAGAAATATAGAAGAATATTGCTTACCGACTTTATGACATCTTCAATTTCTAAGAAGTCTGCTTCACATAATGCTGATTCTTCGATATCAACATTATCACTACGAATTTGAATTATATTCGAAGAATTCGTTATTAGCCACCACATGCAATATAGATTTGCTGGGTATGCTGCTGGGTAGTTCGGTGAGATAAGGGTTGTAGGTTGATCAGTTATGTTCAGTAATGTGTCTCCGCACACATCTAAAAACCAATCAGTATCAATATCTTCAAAGATTTATTAAATTAAATACATACCGTGGAAAGAAGTAATGTAAGAATACAATGTTGCATATGTGTTTGGTTTAACTCGTAGTGTGATTCTAATAGCCGAAGGAGTACGTGTGTCATAAATGGGAACACATGTTTCAATGAATGGTTCCTCCTTTCTGTTTATGGTATCATGTATCTAAAGTATAAAATCATATTTTTAATAAGCACATTTAATTTTTTATTAATTTGCTATTACTTCTATACAAATAGGAGAATCATTCGATGGAGAAACGGTGAAATTCAGGTAGTTAATAGTGATGTACACCCTTGGAGCAGTGATGTACCAATCACACTGGAGTGGAAGTGTAGAATTAATTGTGAGATTGAAACTTTTGCCCAGTATCATTGGGCCTCCACAGGCCATGGATGGAGCTTTAAAACAAAATTTTAAAATTATACTTGTATAAAATTTTTAGAAACTAACCTTCAACAAAGAGCACATCTATCCCAACTGTGCTATTTTTTGTGTGTTTGTCAAGCTCTATAACTGCCTGATTTGTTTTTGTTTCGATTAATTGAAACTTCACATTGCCACACAGAGTTGCGAGATTTGTTTGGTTTTTACTTGACACCCCACCATCCCAAACCTTAATATATTCAATCGAACATTCCGGCGATACGGTTAGACCCTTGGTCCAAATCCTGTGGGGCGGATAAAGAAGTCAATATTCACAACCTTGATAGTCAACAAAAGTGTCATGAAAATCTTGCCTAACAGTGACAACAGCTGAATCCGGAGCTATTACGTTCCAATCACATTTCGCTTCTGAAGATAAAATTAAACTCTTCGGTGATGTCAAGGTTCCTCCACAATCTATAATGTGTGATTATTACAGTGTTATGTTCCGTCATGGTAATAAATGAACTGTAATGAACATTCACCAATTTCGTGGTCCACTTGACCAATTAATACATTACGATTAATTAAGGTTTTGAGTTGAGGTAAAAGATCCGGTGAATCTAGCCGAAGATTGTGGGTTTGAATCCCGCTCGTGCCATTGACTTTTTTCATCTCAACTCAAAATCTTAATTATTTGTAACACAGTGAATATATTGACAACATATAACATTATATTTTTAATTAATTTTTCTTAAACGTAATCTCTTATTTTCTTGTTGTAATTATGTTATTGTGTATTATCCATAGAAGATTTATTAATTTAGTAATGAATCTTTAAAAAATAGATAAATTTACCATAAGTGTAGTACTCCAAGTAAAAGCCAGGAAACTCATTGGCATGGTTTGTTTTAAAAATGATCTCAAAGACATTTTTGGCCATAAAATCTGGAGGAATGTTTTGGCCACAATATTTGCTATTTATTGTTTTGTTTTTCAAATTAGCACTAATTCTGATGTAGTCTGTTATGCAGGTAAAATGGATTTCTAAAATAAAATGAAATAAGTAAACAGCAATGAAAAAAACAACTGCATATTTGTTAAAGTAAAAAGTCAGAACCATCTTGTAAATGAAAGGCTTCAAAATGAACTTTTATATAATTGCCAGGAGAGATAATGGTGTAGTTACAAGTTAAGTCGTTAAAATAATTATTTGGGTATCCAGGTGAAGCAATATATTCGACATCTGTTTGAGCATAGAGCAAACTGCCGCAAGATGCTTTCCATTCCAACTACAAAATAAATTTTTTAAAAAGATTAAAAATCTGAAAAAAGAAGAATTGTTTAAATAAATACCTTAAATCCTCTACCAGAAATATTTTCATTTGTTCTGAATAAAATTTTCATTTTATGAGACGATGAGGTTTTTTGAACGCCTACGTCCCTACCGCACTGTCTACCTAAAGACGCCCACTGTGAGTCTACATAATCAAAAAACTGTGAACAAAAAAAAAAGTTTTAATACATATCCTTTATATTTTGCTCTTTTCTAACTTACTTCAACAAAATCATTTTTGCATAATGGACTCTCTTCTAATTGAAAACCATTGGCTAAGTTTGCAACGATGTAATAGTTACGCTTGACGATAATGATCCATTCACACTCGCTGTTATTACTGTATGAATTTGGATAGTTAGGAGAAATAATTGTTCCATTTTCTCCTTCTATAATGCTGCCACAATCTATAACGTTTAATTTATTATGTGTTACATTTTGTTCTTAATAATAACATCAGAATTGCAGCATTTTATCCGACGAAACTGGTACGTTGAACAAAATATTTATGATAAAATTTGAATCGGCTTTTAAGAGAGCGATAAGACAAAATAAAATAATTATTTAAAATGGAGGCATACTTACCGCCACTAGATGGCAAAACTGTAATGTTAAATACGTCTTCTAATTTTATTACAGTTGTGTAAAAATGGACCCAAGTATACTCGGCACTCGTTCCAAATGTATGCGTATTTTGTTTTCCGCAGTATTTGCCGAGAGACACAGCCAAACCTGTCGCACCGTTTCTTAACTCCAGGTAATGGTCATCACAACTATCTTCAAAGAGCAATTCAGTGAGCACAATCTGAAATAGGTTTTTTTAAATTGTAAACTTTTTGCTTGAGAACCAATTATAAATGCAAAATTGATTAAAATTATTACATAGTATGGGCTTTTGCGTATTAAACTAAAATAGAAAGTGCAGCTTGTTTTAAATATCCATCACGTTTTTGAGTCAAGCTCTGCATATGTGTACAGCATGTAAAGAAAGGCTGGTCAATGTGTTCCACTTAATTAAAAACGTGCAAATAATTGACTCTATTGACCCTATTTGATTTTAGGAAGAAACAGTGGATTTAAATAGTATATTGTACTAATATCGTTTTTTTTCCCTTTTGTGTTTATTGGGAGAGAATGTATTTATTAGCATAAATGTGGTGTGAGAGGGGCGATAGAGGAATATTGAGCACTCCATTGCCATTAGATTAGTTATATAATGTGAGGGATGAAAAAATACCAAGAATCCACCGAGAGAATTTTTTATAAATAGGAAATGTATTTGACAGTGAGTCAGAGTGTGATTTTAAATATAAAAACTGCATACTTTGTGGACTGAAATGGCCTAGCTGTTCGCATAGACTATAGCCTTGATTGAAAAACTGTGGTTAGACCCTGAACTGCTAAAATCCAAAGTGGGTGATTCTACTCTGACAGTAATTTTTGGAAAATAGATATTAGAACGATTTTGCCCAGATTTGAACTTATATAAATTAGTAATCAGTAAATGCCAACATAACATTTGGTTTAACACTTGCGACAAGTGGTTTTTAGTCACCTTGCTATATGATAATGATGATTATAAAAACAGAAACAAATATAGAATGAATATGGCATAAAAGATGTCAAAACATTGTTAAATAGTAAAATCATAGTTTCATAAACAAAAATTTACACTAATATGGTATACAAATAGAACTGCTCTGTTAAAAAAAAAAAAAAAAAAGTTTTAACATGCCTGTACAGGTTGTAGAACGTGTCGTAAAACCCAGACACAATCATAAGGAAAGGAGAGAATTGGAAACCTAGGAATGACAAGACTATTCTCATTTTCTAACACACCACCACATGGGTTCCATTGCCATGAAAATCTCAATCTGACATCCACGAGTGGATTATTTTCCTTGTACGAACCTTGAACCTAAAAGAATTTTTTATATTAGTCCAGTTTATTTATATACAGTCATTTCTGATCAAATTTACCAATATCTTTGCCTCCTTATACGGCACAAATACGGTGACTGGGAATTTTGAGGAAATATCGTCGGATCTGGCTAACATCTTGGTTTCTTCAAAATACAAGCACTATTACTTAAAATTTGACTTGAATAAATCATCCGCCATGACTTACCACCTGTGTACACAAATATTTTAATTCTATGGTTTTTCTCATACTCAGGATTTATAGTGTTATTGAATCGGAAAACAACTGTTCCAGCTGAATTTGTGTTTGTATACTGCCATAAACATTCAAAGGATGGAACAGAGGATGCAAGTTGAGACTCAACTGACCCAAATCCACCTTCTATGTATTGGCTGCAAGCTGTTAACATGTATAAAAACTACATTATGATTAATACAATGTTCAATTTTAAACTTAATTAATTTTTAGGGTAAAGTTAATTAATTTATAGTTTTTATTATTGTTTAAACATTATTTTAAGTTAAAATTTAAAAATCCAAGGTGAGTTTAACATTTACTGTCTAGTTTTATTTGTTTTACTTAGTTTTATTTCTTATTATTGAATATCACCCCTAGGTGTGTAAACTTTTATTTCTTTTCTCATAAATCTTAAAAATAAAAAATCTTCTAGCGGCTTGTACATCCGACCCTCTAACAAGTTGGTCCTTCTTCCTCTCCCTCAATCCTCCTCTGTTTAAAATCCTCCTTCCCTTGTAAATACTTCTTCTCGCCAAGGTGGCTCCCTTTACTTTACTTATTTTTCTATATAAAATGCTTTTACCCTTGAACAGTCTTTTATAAGAACACCTTGGCTATGTGTCTAAACATTTAACTTTTAATTAAGTCTGTTTTATTGTTTGCTCTTGCACTATTCCAGTTGACTAATCTGAAAAGGTACTGATCCCAATTGTTCCAAAAACTTGAAAGACTCCACTGTATAAAAGACTCCATTGATTGAATGATAATCAAATTACAAAATTTTTGGTGTTTTAAGCATTTAAAAACAATGTTGCTACATAAATTAACAAATAAAAATTCCTTAAGCTGAGCGGTTTTGGTCTTTGTTAAAAGTGAACCCTTGTCTTTTCAGAGTTTTAACAAATGACCAAAGAGTTTCACTAAATAAAATAGGAAACAGTTGATTTAAAATTTTCTTACGCGCTGACTCATGCGTTGTGTAGTAAGCTTTGAATCCACGGTACGACCTACACTTTTTGCAGGTATACAATACAAACATTGTATTCGAAGTTGATTCCACCATGGTGCCATTTGGTTGAATACCATTCAGTACTTTTATAAGTTCTCCATTACCATTGTAGAACTAAATAAAGATTTGTTAATCTTTGTTAAGAAGTGTATTAAATTTACAAAATGATAAATTAAAAAAAAAAAAAAAAAAGTTACTTTGACTGAATTTTGATCACTGTTATTGCTGGGAAGATGGAAGTCAGAGAATGTAAGTTTGACCTTGTTTCCAAATTGGCCTTCAATTTTCCACCGGCAATAAATATTCCAATCCTGAAATGTATAACCCGGGGAAACTAACGGCCCTTCATAAAATAACACCTTTTGTCTGCAACCTGCAACACATGGGAATGTAACCACACTTAAAAATTGTATTGAAAATTTTCAGGAAATAGTTACTTGCAACTTTTTTTGTTAACTCGATCGAAAAAGCTGGTATTTTTCCTTCCTTATGGTTGTATGTTATTTGGCCCCTGCTTATATCTAGTTTATACTTTGATTTATCTTCTGAGGCGTAGAAGTACATGTCATGATCTAAAATTATTACATATTTTACTTGCATGTGCACAATTACCAATATATTTTGCATAATTTAACAAAAATCATTTTATCTATCTGAAGTTTTGCTAATTGATTGAATTACTATGGAAGTGGATAAAAACCAAATTACCATTTAGTTCATTATTTATATTGAACAAAGCTTGTTTTTTTACTGAATATGGCATATCTTTTTTAAGACCAGTTAATACCAGATTATACAACTCTCCTGGTTCCCCTCGTAGCCTCCAGTAGCAATTTCTATTTTGCGTCTTTAATTCAGTAGAATCAATTTTATAACTTGTTTCAAATATGGTTCCTCCGCATGTTGCTGGAATAGTAAAATAGAAATGAGAAATGTGCTAAAAATCTAATAAAAACATTAATTAATTACAAATTTACATAGTGAAATAGAAGCTATGAATCCATCATTGGGATTATCTATCCCGGTAAAATATTTTATGAACAGTGCATTCCCTTCAGTTTGAATAGTAGGTGGCTGTTGCGAGCAGTACCTTCCGATTAAAGTACCCAGTTCTGAGCTGCCTTCACGAAGCTCTAAGTATTCAAAACGACATCTGAAAAAAGAATTCTGTCCAAATATGGCTCTTAGAGTCAAAATATAACAAATATTAACTCATTATCAAATGCCATGTTAATTCTTTCAGTCAGATGAAAGCTGATGCTTTTCCCGCGGTCTGTAAAGACGATCCATTTACACTCAATATGAGCCGGAGGTACATTCGGATAATTTGGAGAACTAATTGTTACTGAGCTCACATCGTTGTCTTCCGTCAATAAAATGTTTTCATTGCCGCAACGATGTGATACTGTCTCGTAAGACAGTTCCATTTCCTGATGAAGGTATAAAACTTTTAATGTCAACTGTTTGAGCCGTTGATTATAAATTTAATTTACCAACTCTTCATCTTTGGATGCCATCATGTTAAGAAGGATATAGGCCCTGTTACTATTAGTATCTGGGACTTCTGCTGGCTCACAATATTTCCCTTGGCCTAAGAGGGGTGAATCTGAATAACCGCCGTTTCTTATCTTTGAAAAATAATGTAAACCATTAATGTTTGAAAGAAATAAAGCAATGTTAATTGTAATGAGTGCGATTACCATTAAATGACTCTTTGAACAAGAATGATCTGACTCTGAAAATTCAATTTTCTTAAAATGTATTTTTATTGTCTTTCCTTGTTTAACTGTGATGTTCCATTGACAGCTGTCAGCAGGCTGATGGAATTTGGTACTAGGTGAATTCAAAATCTTAGTATACGAAATAATTCCTTGTGGACTTGTTAGTCTCCCACCACATTCTAATTAACAAAACAAAAAATCGCACTATTTTTTAATTTTTTATTAAGCATTTTATAACAAAAACAAATAATCATTTTTATCAATTAGCTAGGTATAGAATAACTTTAACTTGACGTTACCAATTTTTGCTGTAGCTGAAAATCCAACTTCTTTAGGAAGCGCCCAATAGTTTTTTAATTTATAAACCACTTTGGCTACCTTGCCACTACGGAATGGAAGCAAGATGTCACTGTCATGACACAAAGTGGCGATTTTTTCGTCATTTCTGTCAACCCCATCATCCACTGAAATTAATAGTCAGTAGTATAAATTTAAACTTGAGATTAAAAAGGGTACTTACAATTGTATATATTTATGTCGGCATCACATCTACCAGTGGGTCCTTCAAATTTTATTGAATTAAACAAAATAACAATATGGTTTAATGGGTCAGTTTCGAAAATCCATTCACATTTGTATTCAGTCATAGCTGAACTACCGAACTTGTATGTACTATTTTGTGTTGTAAGGTATATCCTTGTATGACAGTTTTCTGAAAGAGTTAACAGTTATAACGATTATAGTATAATTAAAAGGTTATAAATTAATTTTTAACAGTACCATTTTTATTTTTGGAAATATTAGGATTGTATTTTTTATCCAGTGGTTGCCAGCTTAAGAAAAACCTCGTTTTGTGTGGGTTTATGCTTATTAGGACAACTTTAGTAGTTGAAGTAAATTGTGGTTCCTCCTTACATACTACTTTTAAAACAGGATCGCTTGTACTGAAGCCGTTGTAAAACTTTAAAAAAATTTAAATCAATTTCATTCGTAATTAATATTTTATTTGTTTCCCCTACTTACCTTCATACAATATTCAGATGGATCTTCATCAGGACTGAGGAGTAAGTTGAAATTTTTTATTTCAAAATGTACTACTGAATCATCATCAGTGATAATTTTCCAGGTAAATGTTTCTCTTGAAGAATAAAGGTTTGGATAATGAGGGTTTGCGATCTCTCCCGAAGACCCGTATAATACTATTTCATTATCTATATAAAAATTTGCCTGTTATTGTTTATATAAGTAAAAGACATTTTGATGTAATTGTAACCAAATAACCTGGAACTTTTAGAAGACCCATGACAAAGCTGTAAAGGCGCAATGCATATGCCAAAATCTCTGCAGTATAACTTGGGGCTAATTTCTAACATGATCCTATTGTCATACCCATGGTCTCATATGAAAGTTATTTATGGTCACCAAAAATAGAACAAAGAAAGACAAAGGAAATACTTAAAAAAAGAAGTCAAAACCATACCTTAGCATTAAAGCTACAATGGAACATATATTTATTGGGTTGTCCGGAAAATAATGCAGGATTTTGGTATTAAACAAAAAAAATGAAACTAGTTACTTTAAAGCAATGTTCTTTAATCAAAATAATTTCCCATACTCTCAATACATTTCTCCCAACGTGTTGGTAACTTATTAATTCCGTCTGAGTAGAATTCAGAATTTTTAGAATTGATAAAGTCAATAAATGCATTTTCCAGTTCCGTTTGATTTTTGAATATTATGTGTTGTAAGTAGTGGTCCAGGTGTCTAAAAAAATGGTAGTCAGTAGGCGAGAGGTCCGGAGAGTAGGGTGGGTGAGGCAAAGTTTCATAGCCAAGCTCCAATAATTTTTGTGACGTTACACGTGACACATGTGGTCGAGCGTTGTCATGCAACAAAATGGGCCCTTTCCGATTGACCAAAGAGGGCTTCATTACTGCCAATTTCTGATGCATGGTATTAATTTGGTTACAGTATGATTCAGCATTGATGGTTTCGCCAGGATTTAAGAAGCTGTAGTGTATTAAACCAAATGAAGCCCACCATACCGTAACCATTACCTTTTTTTTTCACTTTTCCAATCGCCTTGAGGTGGTCAGCGACGGTCGTTTTACTGACTTTGAGTTGCTCTGCAAGTTCTCGAACAGTTGTTTTGGGGTTTTCTTCCACCACTGATCGCAGAACATCATCATTAAGAGAGGAAGGCCTTCCACGACCTTCTTCATCTTCAAGGCTGAAATCTCCCTCCCGAAATTTTTTAAACCACCTTTGCACAGTGCACTCATTAACACAACCCTCGCCCCAGACTTGGTTAATGTTTCTAGCCGTTTGGGCTCCGCTTCGGCCGAGTTTAAACTCGTAAAAGAAAATCATACGAAATTCTCGCTTTGACATTATAAGGATGACTGAATTATTTCCAAGTAGCGGAATGCTACAGAGGTAAACAAACAATATCATTTGGAAGAGGATTAATAAGTGTTGACATTCATACAAATGAGTAATCCTGTAAACGTAAACAGAATATTTTATATAGATTTTTTTTAATGAAAACTTAAAATCCTGCATTATTTTCCGGACAACCCAATAGCTGCCACCCATGTCTATACGTTAAAAGAATGGAGAGAATTGAGAATTCATCAGGCAGTGAAATAAGATAAACCAAGAGATATTCCATAGTGTGCTAATGGCCCAAAATGAAATGGGTATGAGTATGAAGGGGCCTGACTATGAGCACCACATAGTCCTCGGCCCCACCAAAACCATCTTTCAATCCAAACTGCTAGCCACAGAAAAAATGTGCCCTTAAAATCTCAATCATGATATATGATTAATAATAACATTTGAAAACCACTCTAAAGGTTCTCCGAGCGTAAGAAATCAATTCAAAATTTTTCTGAAGCTGCCCAAATAACGTACATTACTGGAACAGCGTCAAAAAGGAACTGGAATTTTCTGGTAATTAAAGAACGCAACAGAAACTGGGAGTGCAAACATGAAGCGAACAAAAAGACTACTTGCTACTAAATGAATAAATGACTAGTAAAGGAATAGAAACTGGTACATTTACTGGACATGTCCCAATAAAAAATAAATTTAATCAATACAACAATGTACAATAGAAACTATATTAAAAAAAGAAGAGAAAAAAAAGCTTTGTCAGTACCTAACGATCCTATCCTAACCCATCCAACAAAAAATAATGTAAAATTTTTTGGTAAGAATATAATATATTCTATACTGAATTACACAAGGTTTTATGGCATGATGTACTTACTAAGGGTATAATCCATTTTGAATCCTTTTCCAGATCCATTTTCTGCGCTTTTGAACATAATCCATATGGACGTTTTAGTGCGAAAACTGCCCGGGAGGGTATTGTTGCAAAACAAACCGAGCAATTTTCCTTCCCAGTTGTTCTCTCTTATTTCTATATAATCTTCATTACAGTCTGGGTTTTCAAATTGTATCATGGAAAACTGGTAGATAAGTTCGTTTCCTAAAATTAAACTTTTTCATTTTGCATATGTAATTCAACAGCATTTTATTTTAAGACTTACCTGGACTTAAATTTATGGTCCAGATGCATTCACTATTACGTGGATAATTGTCGGGAAAATTGGGTGAAACTATTTGGCCTTTATCGGAAGTAAAGTTTCCTCCACATGCTAAATAATAAAATAATAATAACTACAAAAATATTTGTTCATTGTTTTAATTAGCATTTCCTTTTAAAAAGAGTAGAATGGAAATTACAAAAATGTTTATACTCAAAACAGATATTGCAGTTTTTTAGTTTAAAGTTTTTTAGTGGTGAAAGCAGTGTAATGTAAGTTAGGTTAAATGGTTCATGGTTTAAAATATGACCATCAAACTGAACTAATTCCTTAAACCTTTGAAGGATCAGGTAATGTGAAATGTAGTCAAATTTTGTATTTGTTATAAAGGAAATTTTAAATTTAACTTCTTTTGCCAACTAGTTTCAATATATTTAATAATCCAGAGCTCTATCATAGGAATTAATAAATTAACATCTGCAATTTTATTTAAAAGGTTTAACTTACTCTCTCAATCAACTCTTTCATTTAAAATTTCCTTTATAAAAAAATAGACTATTTAACTCCTTAAAATTGACTATTTAATAATTTTTAGTACTAATTCGATACATAATATATATATATATATATATATATA
>CM077108.1:8178850-8211841 GCA_039619505.1 Cimex hemipterus
TCTCTCTCTCTCTCTCTCTCTCTCTCTCTCTCTCTAATTTGCCGTATATATATACATAATATATATATATATATATATATATATATATATATATATATATATATCAGAGAAAAATGTTAACTTCTTAAAGGCACTTAATTATTAAGTTGAACTTTTTAAATACCTGTATCAAGAAAAGAATAATCCAAAGAAAAGTAAGCATAGTGTTTTTCTTTAAATTCAATTGTGACTTCGTTTGTTGATAAAATAATTGGTGGCGGTAACTCATTATCTTGAAGGGTTTTGACCAACAGCGTGGATGAGGAGTTGTCTCCAGCAAAAATATTTATATATGTCATTTCAGTTGAAGTTTTTAAATGGAGGGTAGTGAAAGTTAGAATAGATTTCTTTCCTGGTAAAAAAAAAAAAAAAAAAAAAAAAAAAAATCAAATAAACTAGTAAAAATCCTTTGTTATGGTGGATTGGATTAGACACTAACTGCTACTTTCAAAATAAATTGTCCAAGTACAGACAGAATCTGATTTTGAATCAACTGGAATCGCTTCTCTAGATCGCAAAGTCCCTCCTTTAAATGTTGTGATTTTTCCGCCGCAAATCTAAAATTGAAAAAGTTTCCAATCGTACATAAAATAGCTAACTTAGTACTTACTGTAGTGTAAGACGCGGCGAATCCAAATAAGGGCTTGATGTTTGTTGTAAAATATACAATTTGCAATTTATTTCCAGACGAAACTAAATTCAAAGGTGGTTTGTCCTCACCGCAGAACCGGCCGAGATCTCTGTTTGAATCGAATATCTGTCCAAAATGGTTTAAGTTAATTACTGTCAATTTGTTCTCTCTTTCTAGCATACTTGTATGAAGCTCAACGAGCAGTCTTGGATGTTTAATTTTGTGAAGGTTAGGTTGATCCTTGATGTTTCACTTGTAGTTATTATGTATTCGCAACGACTTAAGTTGTTATTGTCATTTGGATGGTTCAGGGAATGAAAAGACCCTGATGCAGCTGAATACATTGCTATGCAGCCTGAAACATTTCCAACAAACTAAAGATGAAATGTAAATATAGTTTTTCAGCAAATATAGTTTTATTTTTAAAACATTGTGTGTGTGTCTTACTTATTTATTTTTTAAATTGGCACTTACCTTCCTTTGTTGTGAATTTTGCATGAAATCCTTTAAATTTATTAACAGCAGTACCATTGAATCGTACAAAAGCATAACTATTCAGAGAACTGACAACGATGGGAGATTGTAACTTGAAATGGCAAACATTAGAAATTAAAAGAGCTTGGTCATTTTTCCCTCCATAAATCTGAAATAAGATAATATTTAGGCTGGAATGTTTAGTTAATCAATTTTTAAACTACCCAAAACTGTGATTTATAAATGCATTAATGAGCTTACTTTCAAATAATCATGCGTACAATTTTCATAATTGTCCAAATTCATATCATCGATTGTAAAAACAATAGTTTTGTTAAAAGGAACTGAAATGAACCATTCACAAACTAGTGATTTGTTGTAAGCTTGGGGATATCCTGGTGATGTGAACTCTCCTGACTCTTTATTTTTGAAAACCTCTCCACACCCTAAAAATTATATTCGATATGATTCAGTTTTCAAATAATAAATCGGGCCGTCCAAAGAGAACTACCTGAGACTTCCCATTCCATGCGAAATCCACTTTTTTCGATATCGGATGACGTGACAAAATTGACAAACACACGGTTCACGTGCGAATCAATCAACGGAATTTCATTTCCTGAGCAGTGTCTTTTCAGTAGCATCCCTGTCGGTTGGTTGTCTTCAGTACCTTCAGTTATCTGAAATTTAATAATTTAAACACAACAATCAATTTTCTGATGTAAAATATTTCTAGCTCACTTCAAGATAGTTATGTGAACAGTTGTTCACACCAGTTGTGCTGTATTCCATTGTGAAATGTGATACTCTCATTTTAATTGTGTTGCCTAATGGAGCGACTATAGTCCACATACAATTTTCCTCAAGACCGTATGATGAAGGAAAATTGGGAGATTCAATTACACCAAAAAGAAACCCAGAAATTGTGCGGTTGCATACTAAACAATGGTAAATTATTATTAATTTGTCTTACTTTTATAAAAGTAGAACTTAATTAGTATGAGAAGAAAATCATTTTAAATAATCAGGATGGGGGGGGACGGTAGCCGAGTGGTTAGTGTGAGAGACTCTCAGCTTGTAGACCCCGCGGACATGGGTTCAGGGTTCAATTCCTGCCGTTGCCCCTGGCCCTTTTTCACAATACCCATGCATAGCACATAAAGCCATTAAAAAAGAAAAAATCAGGACCACAATGAAAAGAATCATTTAATATAAATCTTTCCTTCTCTTCATCACTTAGGCAGTTTCTCAGTTAAACTTTTAATTTACAGTTGTAATTACTGCGGCTACTGATGCCCAATGTAATTTCATTACAAGCAAGAGACCATTATGACAGAGTAGTTAGGGTGTCAGCCTTTCTGTCAGGTGGCAAATTTACAGGCAATTATCAAATAACAAATTTATGATTATTTTATTATTGGGTTAAATATTTATATAAAAAGAAAACTCAATGCGGTTTTCTTGTAAAAAATTAAATAATTAATAAAATTAAAAATTGCTCTATGCAAGAATTTGAGTATATCAATTCAACAGTCAAAAATGAACAGTTTTTGAGATCTATCATTTGCAATATATTAGTTTTACTTACCTGTTTTATAAATAATCTGCATTGCTCCATACAATGGAAGCCCTACGTGTGCACGATATTCAATGACAATATTATTGTCACTGATGTCCAATTTTTCTATATTGCAAATTCCGATAGTTTTTTTAACACCTTTGCTATCATGTACAATGATATAATTTCCACAGATCAACTTTTTGCTAATGATATTGAGTTGAATTGAATTCCCACCAGAAGTGGATATTTTCCACTTGCAATATTTGGCAGATGTTACTACTATCACTCCAGAAGAAGAATTGAAATGACCACCACAATCTGAAAAATGAGAATAGCTGGTAAACAAGAAAACTGATTTATCCTTTAAGCTACGTCGGCCCTTTTCTTTTAAATTGCACAATACAATATTTCTAAAATTTACATAATAATTGTGCATATTATATTATTTACTTTCTCTTATTTTTTATGTTTAAAAAAGCATCTCAATGAAACATATACAATGTGTTATAAATAAACCTCACCAGAATACAAGGGATCCCAAGAAAGTTTGAATCCTTTCCCGGTGACTGCGTGGTTTGTTTTAAAGCTCAGATATATAGCATTTGCTTGAGAATGAATTTCTTTGGGATATTGTTTGGAACAGTACTTTCCAATCAGAGGTGAATGTATGGTTCCACCATTCCTGAATGAATTGAAATAACATTATTAAAATTCACTAGTTTTCATGGTCCGCTTGACCAATTGATATCTTTCAATAATTAAGGTTTTTATTTCAACTGAAAACCTTAATTAATTGAAAGTTTATTTGAAAAATTTAAAAACATTTAAACTTGTAAATACATACAGTATTTTCAAATAGTCGTTATGGCATGATTCGCTATCCTCCAGGGCAAAATCGTGGATGATCAGTCTGATTCTATCTCCCTCAGTAATATCTATAACCCAGTCACATTTGTATCCATTTGGATAGTTTTGCGGATAATTTGGGCTCACTATACTCCCAACTGAGGTAATTAAAGTTTTGTGACAGACTAAAAAAATAAATCAAATAAATAATAGAACCATAGAACAACCTGCGATGTCTTTCTTACTTAAATCTTCAGCAATCGATATATAATCTGCTTCAAACTTCATAAAAGGGGTACTTTCAATTGCTATTTTGTTTGAAGAGGATACAATCATTGGCGGTTCATTGATATACCTGAACAATTTCGAATCACACAAATCAAATTCAAATATATTATTAGCGAAAGCAAAATTAAACTTACTTTTTATATTTGTTTTTCGCTTCTGAAGGAATATCTTGATAAATTTTTAAATATCTTCCATCCGAATTGAAGCCAGAGAAATGAATCGACAGACGAATGACATAATTTGGAGGTGCGATAATAATAAACAGGCAAGTTTTTGGGTTACGTTTTAGTAGATTTATCTTCCCAGACAATTTAGTTGTTATATAGCCACATTCTTCATCCAAGACAATAAAAAAATGCATATTATAAAATATAATTTTCACACGGCCATAATTGGCATAACTTTTATATCACTCCAATTATGTAGTTCAATAATTATGTGGCCAAATCACTATAAAGACCTATGCACAGGGGAGAATATGGTTGAGAATGAGAGTGTGTTTGTAATAAATGACCTAGTTTTCGATAGCCCATGAGCCTAAGTTTAGTGAACGTGACAGATGAAATCAAGGATTAACCCTAAAGTGCAAGCAGAAGAGTAGGTTAGATTGTTATTATTATAACCAATTATAATATAATTAATTATACCACGAGATGTAAATAAACTTATTGTCCCACTTAAAGGAATCATTACTTGGTTCCATATAAAGAGCGTGTAGGAATTCCTCCTAATTTAAGAATTTTGCTTCACCGTGGTAGCTAGTATTTTGATCTTATGTTCTGATTTGTTGTTTTGTGCTCCCTTTTACGTATATAGACTGAATGTATTTATTATGACTGTGTGAAATGGCTGATTGTGGAATATTGAATACCCCCATCGACCCTCAAAAAGATTAGTCCTATATATAACATGGGTAAAGGGAATAATATCAAGTACTCCACTGAACTGAGTAAATGTAGTAAAAATTGGAAAGAAATTTAAAAGTGAGTGTGGTTATTTTTCAAAACTGATGCGTTGGGGTTGAGATGACCTAGACGTTCACAGTATCTGGAGCCTAAGTCAGGATTGCCCCCCCCCCTGGATTGCCAATACCCCAAGGTAATTGATTCTCATGGCTAGTCAGTATTTCTAAATTGAAAAGTCATGTACATGCATGTGCAGCATTGAGTTTAAATAAATCATTAATCAGTAATAATATTATAATTTATTTTATAATTAGCTTATGTTTAATAACATACCTAAAGGTACTGATGTGTACGTTATTACTGGTCTGTTTCGGTGAAAGGCACGAATAAAATATTTTAGAAAAAGAACATTTAAAGAAGACGTAATTACTTTGGTAGTTTTCGTTCTGTTAATGAATGTTTCTAAAACAGGAAATTCACTAGAACTTCCATCAAATATCTGTAACAATTATTAAACATTAATGACGACAATAAAAGACACCAAAAATTTTCTGTTTTGGCACAAAAAAATAATTAATTATTATAATAAAAATGTGTAAGGTAAATTACTTATTTACAGTCACATCATCCTGGTTTACCTATATAGGTTTGCCCTCACATTTAATTTAGAATTTCAGTCTTTCCACCTCAAAGATAGAAAAATGCCAAAATATGTCTGACAAAAAAAAAAAAAAAAAAAAAAAAAAAAAAAACAGCGAAAATGGGCAAACCAGGATAATCAGAGAGGATCAAACTGTACATACATCTCTATGATCTCAACAGATTTAACAGTAATTAAGTAAGGTAAAGGATATTTTTAATTATGCAAAATAATAATTAAATTTTGTGAATCTATTTGAGAATGCTAGAACGAAATGAGAAATTTACCTGCATAGGTGATATCCTCATAAATCTGTCGACCTTTATTGTTGCATAAAGAATAATATGGTATCCAGGTGGACTCTGTATTGTGAAATAGCAAATTTTAGACAAAAACTTGTATGGAAAATAATTAAATATGATTGTTCCATTGGCTTCTTTTATTACTCTCTCGCATACTGTGGGGAGGGGAGGAATTGAATCATTAAAAGTGAAAGCTAAATAATTACTAATTTTATTTACCTGTTGTGTACCCAATATCAAAGTTACTTTTATTACTTAAATTGGATCCTTTAAAAATGACTGCAAGAGTATTAGATGAAGATTTAAATGATAGCGAAGAAATATTTCCACACCAACGCCCTATTAGAGGTGCATTTGTATCTGGTCCGTCATACACCTTAAAAAGGATTATAAATAAGTTTAAAATAGAGTGTAAATATAGAAAAATATTTTCTAGGCAATAATACAAATACAATACCTCAAGATTTTCTGGTTTTGAGGAAGTGCAGTTTTCTATTGAGAATTTGTTAAATTCAAGAATAATTTTTATATCCTCTGGCATATCCAATTTCCACATGAAATAAAAATATGGCATAGATTCTAAGTCCAAACTTGTAAATGAAATATGTCCTTCGGGGTCGATTAAAGTACTGCCTTTGTTGTGAGGCCCATCAATCTGCTGGTAGAACAGATGAAACCCTTTACCTTCATAAAACGGTACAGTGTTGGTATAGAAAAGCACAGAAGCTTTATGCCAAGATGAAACAATTGGCTTTGGGATGTTGGAATTACACAGCCTTGCAAGAACCGCTTGTGTTGAATCCTCTGTGAACTTTAAAACAATATAATTTAAATTAAAAAAAAAAATATTTGTTGAAATCGTGAGGAGTCAGGAATAAAGTATTTTAAAGAAACATCTTTTTTTTTTCTTTTTTTTTGGTAGATATTTCAACCTTTATTTAGGTCATCTTCAGGGCATAAAATATGGTGCTATTCTTGTCACAACAATTTCACGTGAAACAAATATGAGACCACATGAATAGCAACATAATTTATGCCCTGAAGATGACCTAAATAAAGGTCAAAATGTCAGCAAAAAAATGAAAAAGGTTTCCCTCAAATTCTCGTGGTGTCATATTTGTTTCATGTGAAATTGTTGTGAGAAAAAAAGCTAGAGCTAATTATTTAATTGTAAATTATGAGATTTCCTCATCATTTCTTTGAGATAATGAAACTGTTGCTTGGAAAAGGCCAAAACATTGTGGATAAACTGTCTAAAATGTTCAGAATTTTATTTTATGTTTTTATATCTTGTATTCTTCATACAGGATATCTCAGTTAATGCCATAATCTGGTATATGAGGGGGGGCATTGGTGGCCGCAGAGTTCAGTCTTTGACACGGCGCTCATTACTGAAAGTTAAAGGTCCTGGGTTTGAATCCAGCGGCCCTTCAACCCTTGTTTAAAAAACAAACAAAAAATCTTGTATACGGATGGTTCCAAAATAAAATATGATCATGATCTGCTAATTGCGGAAATAAACCACGTAAAGTGGACATCGCTTATAAGATTCACTTATTCCAGATCAGCAAAAAGTGAATCATGTAAGCAGATGAACCTTATAAGCAAAGGAAAATGTTAGAAAGTATGTATTACATAAGCATTATTTTCCTGTCATAAAACGTATAGAGATAGTCTGTCCTATAATAAAGGTAAGTCTTCAAATAATCAATTCAAAATGTACGATGGTTCAAATAAATTTGTTACTTTTGATTTTTGTTATTTTCCATTATTTCAATAATATACTTCTCATAATCATAGTGCTTTTGAAAATTGTTCAAGGAGGACAGCTTTCCTCAACACCTGTAGAGCCCTTAAAACCTCTGAGTTTGAAGGTGAAACTTCAACTTCATCAGTCTCCTCCTCGTCAACATCGTCATCATTCCTAGCATCCGATGTGCTGCTGGTGCCTGCTTTGTTTATGTCAGCCTCCTAATTCCCCTCCTAGAGTTGGAGAGTAACCATTTTGCTTCCTTAGGTTTGATTTCCTTCAGAAAACTCCTTCGATTGCCTGCATCCGGGGGACTTATTCCATTACTTGAGGAATTGGTTCATTCCCCAGCAACTTATTTATACTCTCTTTCGCTGTGCTTAAAGAGTGAGGTAATACTGGTTGTGGCCCGACAAACCTTCCTTGGCCAGGCTGTCCGCCTCTTCATTCCCTTTTCCTTGTGAGCTGGTATCCATATTCAAATATATCTAGACTGTTTCTGAGATTATGAGTCTTATAGGCTACTGAAGCTTATAAGCGACGTCCACTGTATGTAATATGCCACTGGATTTCCCCGCAGAGATTGGCTACTGAACACTGCTAAGGAGATTAAAAGGCTTGGTCATCTATTTGAACAGTCAGCAGAACTGAGAACAATTACTGCATTGATGATTAAAGTACAGAGTCATTTGCATTAGGGGCCTACCGGAAAATGGGGCTAATAACATAATGTTCCAGAGCACACAGGACAGCTAGGCAACAAAAAGACCAAGAAGTTTGATTTGATGAAGACACTTATTGGGCTTGAACCCTTTGAGGCATACAAAACTGCTAAATAAATCCTATGTTCATAGAGAATGTAGCCTAGGATAGAGGCAAAAATGTTTATCAAAGGACCATTTCAGAAACTAACAGCTGATCTACTAAATCTAGGATGAGTTACTGTAAAAGAAATGGTTGGACTGATAACTGGACACTGCAGACTCTGGAGACATATGTATAGATTTGGAGGGGCAGAAATAAATGACAGTGGAACATGTCCTCTGTTGGTAAAAATGCTGAGATTCCTACTCCTGGAAGAAGAAAACCACAATCCTGATGGAAACACACAGGTACCCTTGAAAAGCTTTGGAATCTTAAAAAGTCGTAAGTTTAACAAGGAACTCTAGACAAAATGGAAATGCATTGAATGGAGTTAACAGTGGTTGTGGTGTGCACTCATCAAATCTCCTATTCTAATTTTAGGATCAGCAAATTAAGAAAAAACTTGACAATAGCGAAACCAAAATGTTTAACCAAAATCAATGAATCTTCTAACAAAAATAAGATATAGATGTTTATCTCTTTATAAATATGAACGTTCAAAATTAGGATTAGCTTATTAATTTTATTGAAAAAAAGATGTAGTAATAGAAATAAATTGTTAAATTTAAATATGTTTAAACAGATTAATAGTCATGCTGGTAGATCAGTAAGAAATTAAGATACCTGTAAGTGATCTTGGTTACAGTTCTCGTCGCTTTTGATGTCCAACATGTAAATGGTAAATTTGATTCTTTTTCCCAACTCCGCATTTATAACCCAGATGCAGTTCAAATTTTTTGGGTACAGCCCAGGATATCCGGGTGATTTTAATGTCGCACCTTCGTTAGTTGCGGTTAAGTAATGGTCTCCACAGCCTGTAAAATTATGAAGCAATAAAAGCACGATTTGAGATGTTCAAAGCAAAAATAGTAAATACTCGTTTCAACAGTTGTCCATGTTAAACTGAATTCGACGTCTTCAGCTAAAAAGCCACCGGCCTCGATCACTACAATGTTGTTACTAGAAGTGAACGGTTTTGGAAGTACAGTTCCGCAGTACTCATGAACTAACAGCATTCCATCAAAAAGCTGTAATATTAAAATTCGTATTTTGAATATATGCTATACAAATCTATTCATTCTATACGTAATTTCTCAAAATTTGGTCTTACAATTATATAAAAATAAATCTTTAGAATTAGCATAATATTGTTTAAAATAATATCTTGAAAACTAAAGACTTTTACAAAAAAGTACCTTAACTATGGCGTCCTTTCTATCTTGACATTTTTCAGGAAATTTAAGGGCCAAAAATTTTATACTCAAAACTTTGCCAAACTCTGCTTTAATGGTCCATCTGCATAGTTTCTGGCCAACGTTATGATCGTATGTTAATTTCCGACTCAACGTGCCATTCAATGTCGTGAATGTTTCCACACAATCTAAAATAAAAATTAAAAAAAAATAATAATAAAAAAATAAAAATAAAAATAACTGCATATATGGGTGAGTTTTTAAGAACTTTTTATTTTTACACTGCTTTTTTTTTTTTTTTGTTGTAAAACTAAGAGTAGCTCCAGAAGTTTTTTTTTTTTTTATATAGAAACTGAGGTGAAATCACAAGGTTAATGTTTTCATGCCAGCCTGACCTAGTGATCAAATTTTTTTCAAGCGTAATATTTTTTTAACACGTTTAGATAAATCTTTTCCATTCTAAAAACATCGATATCAAAAACTCAAAACTTCATCAATTTATTTTGAAGAAACCGAAGTTTTCCTTCAGAATGTGATAAATTTTAATTTATCTTGAAACATTACAAAAAAGGGAAAATTGAAAATTTAATTTGTGTTGATTTTTCAACAAAATTTTCATATTTTTAGAAGCAAAATTTCTATATACCACCAGACCAAATCAATGACATTTTGAGTTTCTGGTGTTTTTAGAAAGTAAAGACCTATTCAAATGTTTTCAAAAAATTAGCATTTCACTTGGGTGGAAAAAAGTTGATTACCAGATTGGCCAAATGTGAAGAATTCAAAGAACTGTCCATAATGTCAAAAATTCATCGATTCTTTCACATTTCAGTTTATTGTATAATAGGTTAAAAAAGGAGAAAACTGAAAATTTAATTTGTGTGTTTTTTAACCTAAGAGCAATAAGTTACACAATAAATTGAAATTATAAAGTTCTATTATTATTATAAAATTCTAACGTGCTTAGACTTCAATATCTCCAGAACAAATCAACATTTTTAAATTTATTTTTATTTTTTAAATTGAAAAATACTCAAAATGTATGAAGAAAATTTCAACAATTTATTGATTCATTCTGGAGTTATAAAATTTTTTGTACAAAAGTGATTATTTCAAGTTTTTAAAAATTATTACCAGATTGGCTTAATGTGCAAACTTATTAAAATTTTAACATCACCTGCAGATTCTATGTGAAAAATTAGCTTACTTTTTTTTCAATAACACAAGCAGGATAAAAATAAATGACCATGTCTTTTATGAAAACTCGCAAGGTTAGAGGCAAAATATCTATGACTGAATAAAACTGCAATATTTTTATATTGTCATCTCCAATCAACCTGATCTACGTTCAAATTATGGTCATCTGTACAAAGCTGGTGAAATGTTGAATGAAATTGTATCTTAAGACAACAGTGAGGATAGGCCGGGAGAATTGGAGACTGCATAATATTTTACATTCTATTGAGTGGATAGTTAGAACAACCATTTTTCTTGCATACCGTTTTCTTCTAATTCGCAATGATGTCCTGAGAATCCTGGCGAACAATGGCATCGGAAAGAATTTTTCATCACAATTTCACAGCTGCCTCCATTCAGGCATGGTCTAGTAAAGCAAGAATTGTGCGTTTCACTACAGTTTTTCCCTGAACAGATAGACAAGCATTTTTGTTGTAAATTCTTGTGTTTCAAGTATATCTAGAGATGGCTTGCCTATGAAGGTTGGAGGGCAGAAGCATGTGTAATCGTCCTTGTCAGCAGCTGGGACACAGCTTCCTCCATTCTGGCAGGGTTTGAAAGAGCATCGATCAATAGATGACAGTTTTTTCATGCATCCGTTACTTCCTTTTCCATTGCCTATATAGCCAAAAGGGCACTGGCACACAGCCTCACTCATACCTGCATACAGTTCTTACATAAGTTCTTATATATATATATATATAAAACAGTTAGATAAAAATTATATTTTTTACCTGTACTGTGTATGCAGGTTGCTTCTTCGTTGCAACCACCATTGTTGACTAAGCACAAATTGGGTACAAAAGTACAAGTTTTTCCATCGCCCGAATAACCAGGCGGACAAGCCTGACACATACTAGTTCCCTATATATAAAAAAATAAATAAACAATAATTAAATTTTATATAATTACAGTCCTCTCTGGATGGAAATTTCACTACAGTAAATACATGTGAAACAGAGATGAATAATTTAAAAAAAGCCACTGTCAATGATTTATTTGTGAAAAAATTTACTCCAATAAAAATATATTTACACACATTAATAAAATTATATGATGATGACCAACACTTTTTCTATTTTCTTTCTTATAGTAAAACGTTTCTATACTTTTGAATCGCAAGTAAAAAATTTCCATTTGATTTGTATGTATTGACATGAACCCCCAAGGTACATGAAAAAGAGTTCATTTTATGTTTCGTAAATATTTTGGGTTTGATTCAAACTCAGGATCTTTAGAGTGTTGAGTGACTTTAGTGCCTTATGGTTTGATTTTAAATTCGAAATTAAAAAAAAAAAAAAAAAAAAAAAATTGAAAGCAAAAAAATAAAATTTTGAAATGACATTAAGTAATGAAGCAAACGAGTACAGACCCTTAAGTTAATACATTCCACTTTTGGATTTAAGCTGCAACCACCGTTGTTTATCTCACATTCATTGATGTCAGCACATTGATGCCCATTTCCAGAATATCCTTGATAAAACAGTAAATTATTGCACCTGTTATGGAATAATTTTGTACTGTTTTATTAAATATACCCTCAGGGCATGATTTGCACTTGTATCCTCCAATGGTATTTTCGCAAGCTACTAATGGATCGTGAGAGCACGGAGAAGCAAGTGCACATTCGTCAATGTCTTCAGTGCATGGATCACTTTCCTTAGTGCTATTTTTCCCCCATCCCTTCATTTTTAAATTAAAAACATATTAATCATTAATTTATATATCAATAAATAGCAACTGTGTTTATTTTTGAATACTGTGTTGAAACTTATGTATCTTACTTGATCACATTTGCAAACGAATCCAGTACTATTGTCACCCTGATTGTAACAAAAACCATGGCCGCACAAAGCTGCGGAATTTTCCCTTGTACAATTTGTCGTTTTTTTGGTACAAGTCACTCCAAAAAAACCATCGGAACAGTTGCACCTATAAGACCCAGGTAAATTGATACATGTCGCTCCATTTTGACATCCGAGATCAGTCCCATTAAACTTTTCGCATTCATTAACATCAGCACTACAGAATTTCCCCTTAAAAAAAAACAAAAAGTTTGCATGTGTTGAACACAAAATTTGGATTTCTGTAATTCAATTTTCGGTTGCTTACTTCCCAGTTGTCTGGACAAAGGCAGAAAGCACCGTTGATACCATCCACACACGTTCCGCCATTCTTACAGGGGCCGGCATAGCATTCATTCTTTGATAGGGTGGAAATGATGGTTCTATACTTTTTTCCCAACGTGTTAACCTCCAAACAAAAGTAAAATGTCATTTTGGTATGCATGTATACAAGGTACAATAATAAAAACTTTTCACAATTATTAAGTCAGTCAGTAACTTACAGATTTCTTTAATCGCTCAATCGCCCTTTCATACCTTTTTGCCAACTGCAAAAGTTTGGATTTTTTATTAGTAAATAAATCGATTCATTTAAATGTATTTTGAAAATATTGTTTTTCTTAATAGAACAACAAATGGTTATAAATAGTTTAGAGAACTAAACCTACAATTATTGATTTAGCAGCCACACTACTTTTATTCGCAGGTGATCCAAACAGCTCTTTAAAAAATGTAAACTTTATTCGATGTGTTGTAAATTTATCTTGTATTTCTTTTAGCTTTGGTTCAATTAGATTCGTCTTATAATTGTTCATATTTTTTAACGATGCAAAAGCTGATTCTGCCTGCAATGAGAATTCAGATAATTTTAAATCATCAATCAGGTTTAACATTGTAAAACATGAGAAAGGTTTTTTTTTAAATAAAGTATGAAACTTGTCGCCATTTTTAGAATCAATCTAATGAAATTTACCGAATCCAATATTTTCCCAATATCTTCATTATTTGCAGTAATATAACCTTTGTTACTTATCAAATAGATGTCACGATCTTTAGCACCGATCATTTTTATAGATCTGTGCTCTCCAATTATCATAGGCCTAAAAAATGAGTATTTTAATGTTGGTATGTTAGTAGTTTAATAAACATTGTATAAATAATGGATTTAGGCTTAAGTAAATATAGTAATAATTGTTTGTATTTCTATAGCACACGTTCAACATACAAATACAGTAGTCTCGCTAGTTTGCATTGCAATTAATGGTCCCCTGTGATCCCTGTTCTGATTGTCGTAACCAATAATGAAGAGCCAAGGGATAAAAAATAGTTTTGTGGGCACACCGATGTATGTGATATGCACACATCCATGTTTAAAAATGAGCAGGAAGTTTTGAAAAATAGGACATGGGTGAAATTGTATTTAACTCTTCTTGTATAATTTTGGCCTGCCTAACCCTTGTACGTTTGGCTTGTTGGGTGCGATTCAGCATCTTGCCTTCAGTTTTTAATAATACTTTCATTTAAAACCTGCGAATATGGCAGCAAGCTGAAACGCATTTGAAAAACCAAAACATTCGGAAAGGATCAAACTACAGGCTCGTTATTATGCAGGCTTCAGAATTTTATGGTGAAAGTACAATTGAAATTTGGCTGTGGAGTTTGAAGTGAGTAAAGCCGCAATAACTGACCATTAATAATATTTAAAGTTAATTGGAAAATAAAATACATAATAATAAACAAATAAAAACATTTTATCCGCTGACCAAATGGCGTTTGGATTAAATGGCCATTCAGATTTGTAGGGCTTTTCTGTATTTCCTCTTAAAAAAAGTAATAATTGTATTGGCAGATTTCAGATATTTTTAGCTTTTTTGTGAAGATAACTAAAATATCAACTAAACATTACATAAGACATTATAACATTTTCAAATCAATTAACTGTCCATAGTATGGGTGACAAAGTGTTTCTTTTTTAATTCACCAACCAGGCACAGGATGAGTAACGGGTTGAGATTCAATGGTAGGTGACTGATGGACAGTACTCTTTGGTAAAGGATTAATTTTTTTTCTGGGCCATGTTAATCATTGATTAATATTCTTCCTTAAAACTGGCATTAATTTTCAGCGATGAAATGCTGCCTGGCACTTCCAACAAATCTCGTCTCATTTGAAGAGAAGAATAAGAATTCAGAAAAATTCACAAGTGAATTGTTCTTCGATGTCTTAAGCTGTGGATTAAATTGAAAAATCACGCTACTCAAACGTTTACTGTAAGTCGATAGTTATTGAAAACGCCTCAAAGAGGTAAACAAGAAAATAGTTATGCATGGGATTTGAATGTTTAGAAAATAAATATTCAGAAATTAAGTGTTCATCGATCTTACACTGACTTAATTTAAATTAAAACTCTATGAAACAGAAAATGGCGGAGAGCGTCATTGAATTATGCTGTACATTTGTCTTAATAAAAACATAGAACTGATAATCCACCTATATTTTAGTAAAGAAACACAGTTGCAAAAAACCAATAGTAACTCACTGGTTGCCATAAGATAAAACAAAAATGTGATGGCATGAAAAGAGAAAAAGGCAAAAGAACTGCCGGATCGACTTAGCCATTGATCCGGCCGCGTGTAGGTTCTGGTTTCGTTGAATTTTACAAGTTTCCTTTGTTACTGGAAACGACCGACAATGGTGACTGGGACTGCAAGCCGTGTGGAAACAATTATCTTTAAATTATCGTTCTGACGCCCATTTTAACCAGACTCCGCGATATCGACGTGATCACGCCAGCAGATTGTGACCCATTCAAAATAATAACCGTTAATTATTCTAAAACGACATACTATGGTTCACTGAGAAACGGAGAATATTGTGTGACATATTCATGTTGATTTTAATAATATATAGCAAATTAGACACCGACAGCAGGAAACAAAACAGGAAATAAAATTTTATCCCGAATTTGATTTGTTTAAAATACTTCTTGCTTGCATTTTAGTGTTTAGAATGAGTAGAACAACAAAATTAAAAAAAAAAAACCTAGCATTTATAAACCGGAGGATTTCATACAATTAATGTGGGCGATAAAGTTTAATTAATGTGTAACAGCTTGAGGGGCAGTGGGGATGCTATTTCACCATCAGCCTCATCCCATTCACTCTAATAAATGCACTCACTCATACATAGCGCCGAAACACAAAACCCTATTTTGACGGCTTTATACAATAAGTCATATTATTGATAAAGCATGTGAAGATAGGATTAGATTTAGTCCAGTAAAAGTGACAAAACAGCATTTGGCAATATTGAAAAATGGGCCGTTCTCTAAATACCAGTAGTTTATTTATTCTATGGATTTCTAATTAAAAAGGTATAAAATAAAACTATAAAGTTTATAAGTGTATATAAATTTTAAAATGTTTATAATAAAAAAAAACAAAAAATGGAAATGTTTTGAAACTATGTAATTCAATCAATATTAATTATAATCAAAATCAATGATAATTAAATATATTAATGATTCAACATTTAAAAACAAAAACATTAACATTAAAAAAAATTGTACCGCCTAATAGGATAGTTTAGAAAATAAAGTAAATTCTGATTGCTCTTTTTCACACAGTAATCTATGAAGGTGTGTGTCAAAGGTAATTTACAACAAATCAAATGGCTCATTTTAAAAAAATCTAACTTTATTTGATTAATTGTACAAAAACGTTTTTTCTACATATTCTCCTGCCATAGAAATACATTTTTTCCATTGGATTTGGTTTTTTTTATTGCCTTATCATAAAAACTTTTGGACTTTCTTGAATTCATTGGAGCCCAATAATTCCACCACTTCATCGTCAAAACACTGGCACCCAAACATATGATGACACTGTACTACCATTTCTTCTCCTATTGGACCGAACTTTTCCTCTTGGCCTTTACGAGTCCTATTAGGCCTAGCGTTGTTATTCAGAAGAATGACACTTCTAGCTGATTGTTTCTTCCTCAATTTCCTTCGAAATGACAATTTTTCAGTATTCATGCAGAAAATCAACATGAAAAGCTGTCTCGTGTTGACCTTGGTTGTTACATTTATCCTTGGCCTCTCATCGTTCTCTACTTTTCCACACCCTCCAGAATTTTTTTTGCCAAGCAGTCTCAGTTTCTTGACAAGGTATTGTCCTCGGCCTGTACTTTTAATCGCTTCAAAATTTTGGTTGCATTAACCCCCTTTTTCATTTAAAAACTCGGCAATAACTTCCGTTACAATTTACCTGATGTCAATCCTGTTCGGGTCTAAAACCCTGCTTTCATTTTAAGAAAAATCTGTTTCTATTTGGTACACCCTTGACTAGAATCATTTCACCACTTCCCTCCAGAAAGTAATGATTACCCAGTTTAGCAGTTCACAGATACTGGCCATCAACAATGGCCGCATTATAGCGATATTGATACAAATTGGTGCAATATTTTATTAAGAAGTTTACTAGAATTTCTTTTTGTCTCCACTTTAATAAAACCAATAGGTACAAAAGGTAAGTAATAATGCATCAAACTTGATTAGTTTAAATAATAATAAATTAAGGATAGATTTTGGGTTTGTAAGTTTGGAAGAGCATAACAATCAATTATTTATTTAATAGTGAAGACATTTTTTTTCCAAAAAGTATTGGCTCTAACACAATTTCTAACAAAATAGCATAATAAAATTTATATTTACATAAATATTATAGTTAACAATAAATACTAGGTATGAATACAGTTTCTAATTCTTAAATGGTATAAAACTAATTTAGTGCAATATAAAACTTATTAATTGACATCAGTGTTTCCATTACCACAATTAAGATCCATTTTTCAAGGCTTATTAAATGGTAATAACCAACGTATTATAATAATAGTTTAAAAAATACATTTGTACTCCATTTTCATATTAATGGTAACAAACACATGTCAATTTGTAGTCTTTAAAAAAAGTTGCCAGGCACAACGGCTTAATAAGTGTCCATTCCACGTTCAGATCACGTCTCGGGGTAGAGAACATCACGGTAGCGAAGTTTCACATCCCAGTTACTCTTCTTTATGTGTTCCGCCATGGACAAAACGTCTTTTTTCGACACCCAAAACCAAGTGTGCAGCTCGCCCAAGACTTTAAGAGAGTCGCATGCTATGCACAGAGTGTACGCGGCGTTAATGGTGAGCTTAAAACAAAAATAGATTAATAATTAAATTACGTTCAAATTGTGGAGATGTAAAATAACGATTCAATTTGGAAATAAAAACTTACAGTTCCACAAGATACAGTACAGATTTGATATCGTGGATTGAAATACATATGGATACTCAAATAAGCAATGCTCTGTAAAGATTTTGGATTTTCATCTATCATTTGCTGAATGACATCATTTTCAAACATGGCATCTTCCTCAGTGCCTTCTCGTTCGAGTAAAACTTCCAAATGCACTATGTTATCAGCCTGTCGCATTATCCACAGAAACGTGTTTCCTGAGGCAATTCTGACTATGGCACTTTTTAAATTGCTCATCGGATTGTTAGAGCTTCTTGAAGGATCGACAGTCACTTTTGCCACAAGTTCTTCCAAAAGAGGACAGTATAAGGCAATCAAGTTGAGATCTAAACTGTAAACCTGAAATCGCATTGTGAAAAATTTGCTGACAGTTCATAAAAATAATACGTACCTGGTCGATCAATACTAAACGAGTTATCGATGAGCCATTGAACTCGAGGAACTCAAAGAGCTGTGGTCCATAATGCACAAAATCAAAATCTGCAGTCAGACTTTTCAAAGGAGGTAAAAAGGGGGGAACCTTCGGCAAACAAGCAGCTCTTGTGTACAAAATGCTCAATTTTGGTAGATATTTTGCAAGTTTGGTCAACTTTTCCAATGGAAGTTGTGTGTCCCAGAGTTCTGTCAGTTCAAGATATTTTGGAGCATTATCCAGCGACTGAACCATCAAAATTGCATCTCCAATGTTTCTATTAAAATCCAAACAATATTCAATACTTTTCTCTAAATCTTATTAAACTGAAATACCTTGAATATAGAAATCCGCCAAGACTCTTCAAAGATCTGGCAAATATCAACAAAAGCAATACGCTTATTGAAGAAGTATTCGTATCCTGTATTTTCACCTCGCATAATGTCCGGCAAACTTTATTTCTTGTACGTTCTGGGAGAAGTGACAAAGATTTGATTGCATGCGGTTCGCAATTTTCTAAATCACTCCAGTTCGAATTGATGAAATTAGAAACATCCTAGAAAAATTTTAAAAAAAAATCTAATATTTTTAAAGAAATATGAATGAATGGCACCTTTAGCAAGAGATCACAGATGCCGGTATCATCGACAAGCCAGGACGACGTTATGTCCAAGTGAGTAAGGTGTTCGGCATATTTTCCCAAAATACTGAGTGACTGGTTGTCAGCACCATTATGCAACGTGAGCACCCGAAGATTGGCAGCCAACCCCCTCCGAAGCACTTTATACAGACCTTCTGTTAACAATTCTATCCTTGGGGAATTCGACTGCTGCACATGGACCTGAAACATTTTTATCGATGTTTGTTTATATGTACAGGTATGAAATGAGTAAATTTATACTTACCTTTAAATTCAATTTCCTTAATCCAATAATATTGGAGTTATTCAGACGAGAAAATAATTCTCCATTTTGAAAATTATGGCCTTGGTAAACTTTCAAAAGCTGTAGTTCTTGAATCGACGAATCAGCAAGCAACTCAACTATGTCCAGAATATCACAAACACTTGACCTAAAATAAGAAACCTAACATTACCAAAATATCATTATTCAATTTTTTTACTACAAATTAAACACCGGCAGAGGAAGGGAAAACATTAAAAAAATAAAATAAAAAAAAATAAATTTTTTTTCATTGGCTAGTTTTAGGCTCATTGATTTGTAAAAACTGTTAGCATTTGTAACATCAGCAAATCTATGATATAGTGTGTGGTGTTGAGTGACCATTAATTACTGATTACTTGGAGATCATGAGATGCAGCCTGGGTGACGTAAGTTTTAGAAAAAATATTTACTGTATTGTGCCAATGTTTACATCTTTATTGAGCTCTCAGGGCACTTGAAGGAGCACTCTCAACACAAACATAAGAATGATACATCTACAAAACAAACACTTTGAGCCCTGAAGGTGATCTCAATAAAGATCGAAACGGCACGATAAAGAAAATGTTTTTCTGAAAACTACATCACACTAGACTGTATCTCAAAATCTCCGAATAATTATATGAAACAGCCATATTATTTAACTAAAACAAACAAAAATAAAATAATAAATTATACAAAAAAAAAAAAAAAAGTGGCAACCAGATTATAAGGTACAAAACAGTAAAATAGAAATTGTCTATGATAAAAATATTAATAATTTTTTTTCAAAATTGTGGATAGGGTAATTTCATTAACTTAAACATCATCCCTGGTATTTAAACTGATAGTAATTACAATTTTTAGTTTTTATCAACAGAGTTTGCAAGCCCCCTCCCCAAGGAGGTTGGATGGTTTTGAGGAAAAAAAGCCTATTTGCGAATATGTTCAATACGAACCACAGCGAGCTTCAATTTGTACCCTGAACCCTGGCAGTGATAGGTCACTATGTCAATAATCTGATCATTGCAGCCACTAACACCTCATCATTGTTACTTACAGTGGAAAATAAAATTCATTAGAATTATAGAAAATATTGTATTTTTTAATAAGATCTTGGTTACTAACAACCTCTACTTTTGTACTTAACTTTTTAAATTACTACTTCTATCAGTCATGCATCTACTTTAAATTTTTGAATCCTTGTAAACTACTCTTGAAAGTTTACCCAAATAAAATATTTAGATTAGCTGACCACATCACTGGAAAGAATTAGATGTGATTCCCAAAAAAGCATTTTACAGTTAAATGAAGGGATTTTACCATTGGACAAGACATGTTTTTTCTTTGTTAAAATCTTTAATATCACTTTTAATCTAAGGGTGATATTTTCACGATTTGTTTTCTGTTTTCTTGCAGATTTTTGCAGCAAAAGTATCGTTAAACGGTAAATTAACTATGCAAAAGGAAAACTTCTGTGCAACCAACAGAAAATTTACTAAACACCATCCTTTATTGACAAAAATAACCGTTAAAATTGTTTGAAACATTTATTTTCAAATTCTGATGTGATGATTCAAGACAAATCCAATCAGCATACACACATTTGTACAGGTCAGGATAATCTTATACTTTTTATTTACCTTTTTATCCATCACTATTTATACAAAGATATGATAAGAAATTTAACAAAACTTTAACGGGTATAATTGTACCAATTAAAATAACTCGATGTAATTTAGTGCATTATTCTATAAACTTTTTTTTTTAATTTTTTTTTTTTTTTTTATAAATCAAGATCCATTTATAATCTTGCATTGTCTAATTTCATGCACACAAAACAAAACATTGACCCTTATTTACAGATTTCCAATGCCATTAAACACAAACACAAAAACATTAAACACATTTTTTCCCTTCTTTTCTCTTGTTATTATCTCATTGTTGAAAATAAGTTAATAACAGTCTTTGCGTTAAGAGCTCAATATAAACAAAAAAATTAATATTTATTGGTTCTACTGACATGATTACGTATCCTCCAACAATTGTTTTATTGATAGATAGTTCTAAACTGGCAAATTAAATGGGTTAAAAAATAACAATATGAATTTTTATTTCACGACACTCTAATTATCAAGGCAGTGAGAAAAACTGTAAACTATTCAAATACCCATAATCAGAAACGGCTTTATCAATGATGTGCTCCCTGATTCCGCCGTGCAGTAAATTGATTAGGTGTTTTCTCAGAGGTTCCAAATCTTTTTCCCTATTTTTTAGTATTTCATATATGGTCTTCAAGACTTGGTCAACCGCATAGTTGTACAGACTGCGAACTGGCTTCAACGGTGACATCCTGCAAACAAATGTTCAAAATAATAAATTTATATTTACAGAGTATCGAGTTTGTAAGTGCTATGCCATCCGATATGTATTTTCTAAATGTAAACTACGTTTGTAAATCCCAGGCCCTGAAGATGATCTCAATAAAAGATCAAAACGTTGGCACGATAAAGAAAATCAAAAACCTACATCACACCAGACCACATCTCACAATATCTGAATAACTATGCCATAATATGCATAAGTACAAAAATATAAAATATGTGAGAAGGAATGATAAAAATTAAATTGAACAACAGAACAAATGCATTTTTTTTTTTTAAATTTTTAAAGTGATTTAAGGAAAGGTAAAAATTGTCATAACATAAAGGAATTCATTTCTCATTCTCATGAATCGAAATCAATCTAAATACAATTTCAAAAAATGTAGAACAAGATTTCGAAAATAATACTTTTTGTCTAGTATTACACTGCGGAATATGGAAATTTGGCAAATTGATTAATTATGGACAGTCAACCATATTATTTAAGAGTTTGTAAGAAAATATGTCATATTTTATCATTTTGTGTTCAGTGGTTGCAATTCTACAGATTTTGTAAGTTTGTACAGAACATTCTAGTAATTTTAAACCAGAGAGTGCAAATAAATTGTCGCTGTACATTTTCTATTGAATTATTTTGTATTTTCTGATGTGGTGACCAAACAACTGAACAGTATGCTAAAATGAGACAGACCACAATCTTAAACAGCCTTAAGATGTTTTGTAGTTTTAAGCAACAAACCTAAAATTTCATTTGCCTTATTGAAATGTAATGTAAATTAAACGTCATGTTGTTAGAGTAGGTGAATCCCCCAAGGTCTTTAATGGTACTCTGTCTGCCCAATTTAAGAGCGTGTAGGAATGCCATCGAAATAAGCATTGTGCTAGAACAGCATCTGAGTCCCATTCTTGGAGTAAACAGGATTGTTTTATTGTAGTAATGGTAACTTTGTACCTTGTTTACGGTAAGTGATTGTATTTATTAGCTAGAACTAATGAGATGGATGATGGTAAAATATTGAGTCTCATCGACCCCTATTAGATTAGTTATACAATTGCTAAAAAGTGATGTAGGAATTCAAGTGCTCCAACTGAGTTAATGGTATGCAAATAGGAAAAAATGTATTTAAAAATAAGTGAGTGTGAATAGATTTGAATTTAGGAACTGATTGCATCGGGTGCCAAATTGATCTAGCTGAATGTACAGCTCATCCTCAGTGGCTGGACAGATAAGACCAGTGTCTGGCTTCAGACTGCCAACACCAGGAGTGGTGATTTTGGAAGTTTACTGGCATTTCATTGTAAAGTATAAAATCTGTCCTTGCCAAGTGGACTGTGAGAAGGTAAACGCTAAAGCGCCCGTGTTTGCATATGTACACGCAAGAGCAGAATTGAGCTTTATTCATTTTATTTTTGAAAGATGTTTATTGAAATTTTCATAAATAAGAATGTGTTGAATCAACTAAGAATCGTCTGTTTTTTTTTTGTTTTTTTTTTTTACTCATTTATTCGAGGTAAGTATCTATCCCCAAAATCAATATTTTTACTAAAAAGTATAAATAATAATACAATATTAGCCTGAAAAAAGAAAAAAAAAACAAGATTTAATTTCTTCATTTCTAAAGGATGTAGTTATTGACTAGCAGTTCTCAATTAAGGATGTGGAACATATTGAATATAGATATACTTAGATGTGGTACCACATCCCTGATGTACATCCATATTTCTCAATCGGTCAGCAGTCATTTTCAGTGTTGCCATATGTGGTACCACTTACAGCCTGTTTTGTGTGTGGTTTATGTAAGCTGTTCTCATGTTGTGTTTTACATATCTAACTGGATTTGATTGCCAATTGTAGTAATTAAATGAAGTAAATTACTATGTTGTGTACTGTTCTTTTTTTTTTTTTTTTTTTTTTTTTTTTAATAATAATTTGGTCACTCAAGTGACACAGTAGTCCCAGCATCGAAGAAACCGAAAAATCAAGAAGATAAAAACAGCAAGAATAAGCAGAAAAATTTTAATGTTGTATTGTTTGTATTTCATAATTAATACAGATGTAATAATCAACCAACAGTCGTCAATTATGGATGTTCACACTGGATATAGACACAGATGTGATACAACATCCCTCATGTACATCCATATTTCTCAATTGGTCAGCGGTAATCTTTAATCAATCATGAACCACTTGGTTTGTGTCAGCTGTTATGAATTTTTATAGTGTACAGGTACAATAACTAAGTAGCTATTATTGTTGTAGTGCGCCGTTTTTATTGCAGTTCAGTCTATTTAAAACAATATATCAAAATGACTAGCAAATGAAATACAAAAGAGTCCAAAATACACCCGACAGTCCAAAACAGCTGAGATTAGTGACTGGATACAACCAACTTTCAGATTCATCATCTAACCACCTTGAAAGAAAATATTTCAACGCTTTATTGTTTGTATAGACTTATGTGTACGGATGTAATCACCGACGAAGATCTCAATTATGGATGTGGATCATATTGAATAGATATACTTAGATGTGGTACCACATCCCAGAGGTACATCCACATTTCTCAATTGGTCAGCGGTAATTTTTAGACAATCATGAATCACTTGGTGCTTTTGATTGTGGTTTGTCACTTATGTTTTTTTTTTTTTTTTTTTTTTTTTTTATATTGAACAGGCATACAAATTAAGTAGCTATTTTTGTAGTGTGTTTTTATTGCAGGTTGATCTGTTTACAACAATATCTCGAAATGACATACAACGGATCCCAATCTGAAAACATCCGACAGACCAAAACAGCTGGGATAAACATATCAGAATGATCAGATATGATCATCATGCAGGTATATCATCTAATCACCTTGAATAAAATGTCAATGTTTTATTTGTATTTCTTAATTGTTCAGCAGTAATTTTCAGCCTGTCTGTCATGTATTTGAAGGCAGCAGAGAAAATATTTATTGATATAAAAACAATAAGTTTCACGTTTTTCAATTAAATTAAGCCGCTGTGTTGAACAGACGTACAAAACTACGTCAATCTTTTCAATGATCGCACTCGACCCGTCCAATTAGTAAATCATAGTTATAATAAGAACACACGTGGAAAATATTTTCCGAGAAAAACTTATTCCAGAATAAAACCTACTAAAAATCTTGTTAATATCGTGATTGAAAGTATTAAAAGTCTCCGTTTTAAAATAAAAAAATCGAATATCATTTGACCTGTAAAGGCGGTGGTTATGACCGCATGAAGTTGAAGGTATTTACGCCGACTCTTCAATTGTGCTTTTCGTTTCAAAACTTACGTTAGCGTACGCTAGACGGATCGGCGAAAATGCATGACAACGACAGTCGGCGCCCTCGCTTTGCCCCTTCATAAAACAACCCAGACTTTCGAGCCCGGGGAGAAGAATCCAGATCCCAGTCGGACGAATTAGCAGTGTTTTCTTTTTTTTTTTTCTCCTCTCACATTCACAGACAGCTGAGGTTGAGGTACAAAAACATTCAGAGGAGGACCCTCATTGGCGATTGGACATCGGTCCTGCGGGTGTGGCGGATTTGTTCTAGACGCTTACAGACCGACGAGGAGCAGCAGGCACATTACAATATATATAATGGGTCCAAAACACATTTATTAAAAAAAGGATACAAAAGAAAGAAGAAAAAAATATTGTGTGCTTAACATCATTAATAAAGAATACTATACATGATGAAAAAGGCAATAAAATTTTTAATAAAATAACAGGATTTAATTAAACACCCTGTCTATATATGATAATAAATAAAAATAAAATAATAATAATAATAATAATAATAATAATATAAAGCATTACAACTACATACATAGTACATTTTTAACTTTTTACAAATTGAACCAAATTTTTATGCTCTAAATACTGACGTTTTAAGGAGGAAACAAAATTATTAAAAAGTTTTACAATAAATCAACGGTATTGCATATGTTGTTAAATTCCATCATCATGCATCGTTATCAGGGAGTGAACAATTTGTTCCTTCATATTCAATTTAAAAAAAAAATTTCAAAACCATGTAAACAAACTAAGGATAACAAAATGAACTCAACATTAATAAAGAAATGTGTAGAGATTATTTTAGAGATTAATAAAGAATAAAACACCATACTAAACAACAATGAAAAATACAATAAAATTCAAATAAAACAACATGATGATTTAATAAAGCATCCTGTCTATATTATAAAATGCCTGGGAATTATACAAAAAAATATTCAGGTCTGTAGAATGATGTGTCAAAAACGATTCTTCACACAAAAATTTTTTAACTATTTTGCATGTAAATAATATATAATTATTGAAATAATAATGTCTATCTCTCATGCTTAGTGTGATTAGTGAGTTAAAAGTATTTTTCTGAGTTTCATAGAGTCGAATTATCTTATTTAGCAAATCAATAGTTTTCAAAATATTGTACGCATAATTTAGTTTTACAATTTTCTAAAATGATTTTTATATTGAAGTAAGGTTTTTTATTTGTTTGGTAGAGACGATTTCTGCCATTCTTTTAACAATTTAACCATTAATCCAAAAAGAGTATAGTTTTTTAAAAATCTACTTTTTGTTTTTTGACTTTTTATTTAATAATAGCCAGATTTTCAGTTGTTAACAACTCAAATATATATATATTAGAAGATTATTAAATAAAATGCTACCGTTTGCAGGACGAACCTGTAATTCCAATCTCAATGAAAGATGCAAATTGGGCTTTTTTCCCCCCCAATTTGAAAGTAGTGAATGAAACTATGGCCAATGCTTCGCGAAGAACTCAAATTAGGCTGTTTTCCTTCTGATTTGAACGCATTCACAGAATCAACCTACATTTCAAAATTTTACGTGGAAACCAATTTGGGATTTTGATTTTTAAAATCTTCTCCCAGTTTGAAAGCGGTTAAAGGGTGAGAACTTGCAGTACAAACTACAAAGTGGTCTCTCTAAAACCTTTAATGGTTGAATCTGTAGTTTAAATCTTATTGAAAAATCCAATTTATGCATCTACTCCCAATTTGAAAGCGTTGGATGAAACTATGGCCAAAACTTCATGAAGAACCCAAATTATGGTTTTTCCTTTTCCTTCTCATTTGAACATGTTCACTGGATGAACCTTTGTTTCAAAATTTCATGTATTAATCAATTTGAAATTTTAATTTTTTGTGTGTTAATTTTCTCCCAATTTGAAAGCTATTAAAGGCTGAACATGTTAAAACTTCTTTAAGAATGAGTTTAATAATAAGAATAAGTTTAAAACTTTTTGAAGAATTTAATTTGTGCTTTTAGTTCAAATTTAAAAATGTTAGATGAAACTATGGTCAAAACTTTATGAAGTACTGAAATTAAACTTTTTTATTTCTGATTTAAGCTTGTTCACTGGATCAACCTGTGTTTCAAAATTTCACATGGAAACCAATTTGGGATTTTAATCTGTTTTTTAAAACTTATCAAAAAACTTAAATTGTCCTGATACACCCAATTTAAAATCATTGGATGTAACTTTGGTCCTAACTTCGCAAAAAAACCGAAATTATTTGAAAGTATTCAATGTATAATATAACAATCAACCTATGTTTAAAACAAAAAAACTAAATCTCCTAATTTGAAAGCATTAAAGGATGACCCTGTAGTTTAAAACTTCTCAAAGAACCCAAATTGGGCTTTTACTCCCAATTTGAAAGCGTTTAAAGGATGAACCTGCACTTGAAATTGCTCTCTCTAAGACCATGAAAGGCAGAATCTGTTGCTTAAAACTTATAGAAACTCAAATTGTACTATTAACGCCCAATTTGAAATCATTGGGTGAAACTATGAACAAACTTTGCAAAGAACTAAAAATTATGCTTTTTTTTCTTCCCATTTGAACGTATTCCCAAGATGAACTTATGTTTCAAGAAATTTTTTTAATTTGTTTTTCCAATTTGAAAGCGTTCAAAGGATGAACTGCAGTTTAAAACGTCTGGAAGAACCCAAATTGACTTTTACTCCCAATTTTAAAGCCTATTGCTCCTCATCATCTGTAATCTGCGAGAGGTGAAGATGAAGATCTTACTATCTCAGCTTTATCGCGAGGATGCACAAACAAAGGAAGGTTCCTTTTTGAAGTTACCATTTATGTTATCGTTTGTTATCAGTTTCATTGGAAAAACAAAATTTTGCCCTTTTCTATTTAATAAAGGGATGCTTTCTACAAGACTCAATGAACGGCCAGATTAGATTTGGTTTGACATTTAGGACCCAGATTGAAAATGGATTCGAACTCACTCGTTGCTGTCTCTTCTGCTAATAGCACATTACCAGAACGTTTGTACCCATCAATGATTCCGTCCACACCGTTTATACGTAAGAGCTTTTATCCCTCTAACAAGTAAATAAATTATAAATAAATTAAACAATCTGATCGTTTTGATGGCATTAACAATTGGCGTTGGCCACCTTTTGTTCCTATCTGGGACAAAAGTGTAAAAAATATTTTTGGACTGATGAAGTTTATCTACATGTTGATGTTTAAACACTTTTTAAGAGAGTATAATTTTATTTACCGACGATTTTAACAATAACACAATGACCCTTCAGTTTATGTCATGTCACCCGAACTATTTGTATGAGCTTTTATTAAGATTAAAACAATAACACTTGAAATTCACATCTATATTTTTATGACATTACGTGTGACGATCTTAAGGAGGTACAGCCTTAAATTCTTGACAAGAATGGCTTTATGTTTCCCCCCAATTATGATTTGAGCAACATTGACCTCCTTTGAAGCCCCGGACTAGCATGGCAAATGATCAGAATCGCTAACGACTGGCCATTGCAGCTCAATTATTTTGCTCTATTCTGTTCTCGATTTAAGATTTAATGTTGTCTCTTTAGAATCCACATTTAAATGTAAATTGAATTTGTGATAAAATCTAAAGTCGAGAGTAAAAACTTTCACACCAAATAACTAGCAGGCGAGAATTTTAAACAGGTCTGACAAAATCGGAAATATCCTAACTACAGGATCATCATTGAACAGAATGCGAGACAAAACCAATTTTTTTACTTGTTTATAATTCTTAATTGTTTTTTATAGTCTCATATGTTGAAGTGCTGCTGCTTTTCGCCTTGTGTGGGTTGTTTCTGTCAACACCTATGTTGTCTGTTTCTGATTTCCTACATTTATCAAACTGGTGGTTTGTGGTCAGTCTTAAAAGACCCCTTATGTTGATGTGTGTTGTTTTTATTAATGTAGTTTGGGGTCTGCTGAGTATAATTTTTCTAAATGACACAAAAGCTCAACTTTTGCAATAATTTCACTTCTTTTGGAATATTTTTTTAATTTTTTTTTTTTTAATCTTAAGTATTCATAACTCATATTGTTGATATTGTGAAGTTTATGTTGTTGGTTCACACTAACAGTACATTGGACACCATTGGGTGTTTTGTTTTGTTTTTCTTTTTTTCCAGTCTATTCTATGTATTTTTATCCAAATCTGTCAGTTTCATCGAGTGGCTGTTTTTTCGATGGTTGTCTCAGAAGTTTTCTAATTGTGTTAGATCTGGACAAGTTCCAGTTTCATCACAGAATAGTCTGTGGGGTGAAATCAATGTTAATTAGTTAAATTCACTAATTTCATGGTCCACTTGACCAATAAATACATTACAATTAATTAAGGTTTTAAGTTGAGATAAAAAAGTCAACGGCACGAGCAGGTTCGAACCCACGATATTCGGCATGATACACTGCTGCTCTACCACTTGAGCTATCGTGACCTCGATGTGATTACATTTTCTGATTATTTTGGCCTGCCTGTCTTCATGGTTTGATCAGTGGATGCGTTTTGGCCTTTTTCTTTCAGGAGTGGTGGGTTTAAGTTATTACCTCACCCAACTTACAATCCTGAACAGCAACTGAGGGTGGCAAGGTTAGGGATGGTTAGGGGCAACCTGTCTGACAGACCAGAGCAACTAGGGACAGGCAGATTAAAATAATCAGAAATGACCTAGTTTGTTTTTATGATTTAAGGCTACACTACAAAAACAGTTTTATTATTATTCTCAAGTTGCCGATATAATTTTTTAATTATAACTCCTGACAATAAAAGAAGAGCAAATAAACATATCTAAAAATATAAGATAATAATTAATTATTAACTTAATAATTCAATTAATAATTAATTATTAAATAATAATATAAATTTATCTCAAAATATAAGTTGCATAAGTTGTAACTGGTTTCTTCTGGTTCATTCGTCAATGTACTTAACAAATTGATGTTAAAAAGTTCTTCATACAATAAAATTGTTTCAGGTGTTGAGACACTACATTATTGACAAAAAAAAAAGGTTTCAAGAGAAATGCAAGAAGGTTCAAGTATTAGACTGAAGAACAAGATTATGGATGCTAGTTTAATTATAATCAATTAATTTATTAAAAATTTTCCAATAGATGAGTATTTTCATTTTTCATTTAATTAATTTTAATTAATAAGACAGTATAAATTTTAAAGTAATTTACGAATGATCGGTCAGTTTATGGTAACATTACGTAAATTTCTTGATAAGTAATCAAAATTGCACAATAAACAAATTGTGTTTTTCTAAAACGCTATGAACCTAAGGAGGATTCAGCCAAACTTTCAAATTTAAGATGCAATAATTACAACCTAAAGTGTTAAGAAAAATCACCATCAAACTGCATTACATTACTAATATTAGCCTGTACAAAGATTTATTTACTAATAATACTAATACTTACTTATACTAAACTTTACTAATTTACTACATATTTGGACCAGAGAAAAATGCTTATATAATAATTATAAAACATTATCGTATGTTATTTACTCCAAATATCAAAGGATCTTGATATTTTATCTCTATTTGGAAGTTTTTCTTATCATGAGATACTTGTCATTTTACCAGTGTCTTGTATGAAAATGATTCATCGCTAAATAATGACATGAAAATTCTGAAATTTACCTGCAACGGTGCGAGAGAGACGGGAGCCATCAGTTCACTGTGTAGTCCAACCACTCCCTTCTTTGAAACTGCACATGAATCTGTAAAGTTCTGTGACAGCTTGTTACATGCCATCTGCAAAAAGAAATCAGGCCCTCAAGACAATTAACCATGCTATAAATAACATATTCCCAGGTTATTTGATAATTTTTAGTGATAAATAAATTGTTTGACAGCTTTATGCTCTCAGTGATTGACCTAACCCAGAATGTGGCAAAAAAAAAAAAAAATTATATCCGACTGTCCAAAACAGGAACGAAAGACTGACTAAAAGACAGGAAACATCAAACTACAGATAAATATATTACTTATAGCGTTTAAACTCGCACTTGAACTTTTTATTCCATGCTGGTTCTTCCTTGCACCTATATTTATTTATTAAAATAAGAAAGAAAAAAGAGGAATCAGCAGATTAGGTAACTTGTAGGCTTTTTAGGGAATTATGTATCAAACAGAAAATAATAAAAGAACCCTTGATTGTTAATGATGACATAACTGGGCAGTTTTAATTAACGTGATTTTATTTTTACAGTAACATAATTACATCTTATTCAATATCATTCCTAATTTGTGGTTGGGTCATTTCTGATCATTTTGGCCCTTGCTGCAGCCTGTCAGGCTTGTTTTGCCAGGTGAGACACAACTCAAACCCATGTTAAAAGTGGCCAAAAGCCAAAACCCAACTGACAAATGAAAACAGATAGGATGAGCAGAACAATCTTGTAACTCACTCATTTCTGTCAGTAATACGAAAAGATTTGGGTTACAGATTTTTCAAATTGGTCATTCCCATTCATTTTGGCTTCTATTCTAGTTGTTGCTGTTTGTTAGGTTTCTTTCCACCTCTCAGGGTCACTATCTTCAGAGGTAAACGAGGTTGAGACACCAGCTGACCATTAAATATGAACAAAAGCCCCAATAAAGCTGACAGACCAAAACAGCTAGGATTCATCAAACCTTTAGTTCAATTATTTCTAGCTGAAAGACCAAAACAGTTGAGCGATTGGTTCATATTGCTGACTTCAGGAGGAAATATCACAAATATCAAATCTCTCAAATTTGTAAATTGTATTAACAATTTTGCAAGACGTCGAGCAATTATCAGAGACCACGCTTGTTTGATGTATCTCATCCAAGAAGCTAAAAATTTATTTCTACACATTTAAAAATTAAGTGATAAAATGTTAGTGTAATGTGTAAAATTGTTTGAAAAACAAAAACACAAAAAACGGATAGTAGTGACATTGTGGGTAAAGTCATCAGTCTCTCACTGTATCACTGATAAATTGAAATTGTGGGCTGGATTCACTCATATTCAAATCTGTCAACTACAACCCCATCCTGTATGAATCAGAATTTAAACTAAAAGAAATAAAAATACGAAAAAAAAAAAAAAAAAAAAAAAACAATTTAAAAAATGTTTCATCGAAGGTCCAATACGGATAATAAAACTTGATAAAGCAACAGAACTTAAATTTTTAGAATTATTGATTGTGGAAAGTTATTGTGCATGGTCAAATTTGAAATTTAGACAGAAAAAAAGATACCTACAATTTTAACTTTTTCTAATCGATGTTAACCCACCATTATATTCTTCTTAAAACACAATAACATTAAACATACATTTTTCTACTTTTCAGATCCAAGTTTCACTCCTGCTAGTGTTACACAGGGCATTAGAGAGAATGGACGGATATCACCGATAAGAAGATTCTTCTGCTTGTTTGTCACGTTTGACCTTCTTCTAATTTCACTCTTATGGCTAATTATTTTAGAGGTGAGGGATATGTCATAATAGTGATATTATAAACAAAAAACAATCTAAGCTTTGCGTGGTTCTTTTTCAAAACAAAAACATGGGCAGATTTTAGATTTATGGAAATTACAATACTATATTCTGCGATAAGATATTAAACAATTTCAGTTGACCACAAATTATCAATTTCACATTTCTTACATTCTATTTTATTATCTTTATGATATCAGCTATATTGTGATAGTAAATAAAAATTCATGGATAAGGTATATTTAAAAACAAATAAAAACTCAATTCTTTTGCCAAGCTTATATGTAATGCATCCACTTCTTCAGGATTAGAAATTACTTCTAATGGATTTATACAATTAAAAAATATAAACATCTACTTCATTTTTTAATAATTATAGTTTCAGCTATAATATTTTATTTCATTATTATTATTATTATTATTATTATTATTAGTTTTTAAGGGCGTTTTAACGGCTAAGGTCATTTCACGCCCTATCATCCAAAAATTGTATTTTAGGTTTGCTATATCTCTTCTGAGTGCTATAAAACTCTGACTCCAAACATTCACTCGTAACCTAATTTATCCTATTGCCATCCAAGCTT
>CM077108.1:8212241-8233209 GCA_039619505.1 Cimex hemipterus
CCTCAAAAGCTTCTGAAAAAAGAAATCATGCACGCACAACTCTTATGCAGACATTAGCAGGCATTCAATGGTAAAATGGGAAAAGGCCTAAATTTCATTGTAAATTCCAACAAATTTGAGAAAACTGAAAAGCGCTCTTCGAAAGGAACCCTGGGGACCCAGTAACTCCTGTAAACTGCTCGAAAGGTGGAGCCTTTGCCTAAAGGGTTGTAAAGTGAGGCAGTCGACCAAAATATGTTTTACTGTCAAAATTATGCGTTCTCCACTTCGCGTACATCGAGGACAAATTGGAAGGTTGTTGCCTATTAAAAGTCTATTATGAATTAACCTGATATGACCTATTCGCAATCTAGAGAGAATTACAAGTTCTTTTCTCTCAAGTTCTTCAGTTGGCCATTTATGTACAGCTGGCTTAATTTCTTTCATACTATCTCTACAGGCATTCCATCTTGCCGCCCACTTTCGTTTGATACATTATTATTGTTAAATTTAATTTTGTTTCATTTTATTGTATGTATTTTTTTTAACAAGGGTATTTCAGCTGTGAGGTTGTATGAACGCACAGGGTGCTGTGTTAAAAAAAAGTATTTGTAAGTGTCTGGTTTGAATGCATGGCTGGCTGGTGGATTCGAACCTGGGACCTTTACCTTTCAGTGATGAAGTCAAAGTTTAAACCATTGCAGCAATCGATGATACTCCCTGAGTTTAGAGTACATTTCCATTTAAGAAGTGCAAAAACAGAACTAGCATTTTTTATTTAATTTTTCTTTTGATAGTACTACCCTCTCAGTAATTAATATTATGGATTGAAATTCACTACTATTGTACTTCTACCAACCTACTTTCTCCTAGAACTCATACCAGGAGTTTGTCCACGAGGCCACTCCTGTGGCATTATCTGCGTATCAATGGCAGAGCTGGCATACACTCAGGTGTGATTTGAGATGAAGGAGCCTATCTTGATTATATTGATCTGTCTTCCTGAGCATGATTTACTGTGGCAGATTCTCGACAAACCCTCCCGTTAGAGAGATTTGCTGGCGCTGGAGCACCTCGGAATAACGAGTTGGGTTGGACCTGGACTTGCTACACAGGTGATGAGCTGGGATATGACCACTAAACTCTGTGATCTGGTCAGGTGACGCACAATGAGCAGCAAGAACACAATAGAATAATATTGGCAGCATTGGATTATCCAAGAAGCTCTTGTGTGTCAAGAGCACGACTGGAGTGATGGCCTTCCAATGGTTTGACACCTGAGGAAGGGATCATTCTCACATGTTAGAAGATAGGGTCAAGCACCTACTTTTGGGGCAGATCCATGCAGGTGCCTCGTTTAGAGAAAGGTCGCTCAGTGTGACACACTTGATTGAGGAATAGGCTTCCAGTTTTTAATAGGGGTGTTTCCACATCTTTAATTTATGTATGTAATTATTGCATAGCTATTCAGATGGTATGTAAACAGTTGTTTGTGTGAATGAGAAAGTTCTCTATCAGCTCTCATGGTGCATTGGGCCTGATGCGACTACATTGTCAGTTGACCCATAAAAAAAGAAAAGAAACTACAGTTCTATTAAAGTTTTGTGTTTTATCACAGTTTTAATTTTAAGTATTCTATTAGATTGTCTCATTTCTTTTGTGCTTTTGCTGTAATTAGTATTTTTTTTTTAAGTTATCTGGCAATTTCCAATGGAGTCTGGTCTACCACCAACAGATTCTTCATTACACTATGAAAAGTTCCTTATTCGATATAGTGGTAAGTGGAAATATTTGACTCTCTTAGTTTTTACTTTTGCATAATCAACATCCACAAAAAGAAAAATTCAGATAAAATAAAAAAAATATATAAACAGTGGTAAAAGATATTTGGCATTTTCTTCCTCTCCTTTGACATAAGCCACAGAGTTTTTCAGAAAACAAGGCTAATAATGATTTTGTTTAAGTTTGCTGTTAAATAAATAAAACTATTATACCTCAATATTAAGCCACTACATAAGTGAAAATAAATATTGTCATCTAGAAGTTTAAAATTTGGAAAGTAAATGTTTTATGTCTGTAAAATTTCAGGCGTGTTCATTAAGCAGATTTGTGATATTACTTCTTTTCTACGCTTTATTTCAAATTTCACATTGGTGTATTGTTGCTGTAAGTATTTTTTAAGCACTTTGGGCGTAACTTTTGTTTAATCTCAAATTACTTGATTTTTAATAGGACTTTTGTTTTAGTTGACAACAGCTAGTACGTGTGTTCTTTTAGCCGTTAAGGTGTATGTATTTGATGTAAGTAGAAAAAAAATGACTAAAATTGTTTTTTAAAAAATTAATGTTTTTAATTGTCCATTGCCTTGAATTAGATATGATTGTTTTGTAGTGGGGAGACAGCACCACTCAGATTCTTCAAGTTATTTTAATTTTGACTTCATTTATACTTGTCTGGTTAGAAGTCTGGCTCATGGACATAAAAGTGATACCACAAGAGAGAGTCGCACGAAATTACGCCAATGGTGTGTACATAATTTAGTTCTGGATACATAATTTGTTGTACTTATTAAATAATTTATTTCTAGCTTTGGCCGGCAATGAAAGGGCGCCGTTAGTCAATCCTTTCGCCCAGAACCAAATAAGCTCGGATACAGTGTCAGCATCTGTGAATTTTTATTCTCCTTTTGAAAATTCATCTGGTATCTTTCTTTTTCTAAAGGGTTAGAATTTTACTGTATCAGCTATTCATATTTTATTTTGTTTTTTTAAGATTCTACTGATGATGAATTGAATCATACACCAATTAGACAAATAAAATATGACTGTAATAATACTAGGAGATCAGTAAGTGTAAAAAATTTATTATATTATCATTCACTAGTTAATAAAATGATAATTCAATAAGGATTTATTGTATGAAATATTGGTACACCTTTTTATATAAGTATTGCTGGCTGTTAACAATTATCTTTTTAAAATTTAAACTTTTACAAATTATAGGGTATTAAGATGTCAAAATTAATCAAAATTGTCATTACTGTATTGAATTCTAAACATTTTTAAATCTTTAGTTTTGATCGTTCGTCTTTCTTTTTGGAAATTAGATATGTATTTGAACAGATATAGCAGCCATGATTCATTTTAGCATTTCAAATTCTTCCCAGTTTCTAGTCAGAATAAATTCTCAAGGTTTTATTCATTATTCCATCAAGAAAAAGGAAACAAAACCAAATTGTCTGCATGTTATAAGACTCAGGTATAAGAAGGTCCTGTTCTGTTAGCGTAGGAATTACATTACAGTTGAAACTTCATTATGACCCAAAAGGTGATTCTCTCTTCTAATTGTTGATGTAATATTTTAATTTTTGGATGCTGGTTAAACATTTGAAAAACTTTTAAATTATTTTTAATCTTTGCATCTAATTTGTGTGCATCTAATTTGTGTGCATGGTCATAATGTAAATGGTTCAACTGTTTTTTTTTCCTCCTCAATAAGAAGGATTCTAATCATGTTTATCGTAACTTGCTGTTTTATTAAATCATTCCATTTATATATATTTTAATGAATTTACTTTTTGTAGGACGATACATATAAAATAAAAGCAAAAGAAATTTTAGAAGAAGCATGGGAAATGATAAATAATAATAAATGGATTTTTGAAAGAAAAACTGATGAAGGTGACATAATTTCAAGTCAGAAGATTGATGATAGGATGGAGAAGGGCCATACAGTTTATAAATTAATTGTAATTAATTGGTTGAAAGTTGTTTTACCTTGCAATCATGTTCATTAACAATTCTTTATTTTTCAGGGGCTTGTTGATGCCTCCTACATAGATGTAAAAAAGGTATTGTACGATAATTTAGAAAGCTTTCCCGAATGGAATCCTTCTATACAAGAAGCAAAAGTCCTTCAGAAAATAGATTCTTGTACAGACATTAGCTATCAGATATCGAAGAAAGTTGGCTTAGTCGCTAGCCGCGAATATATCACGCTGAGACATTGGGAAGAAAAATACGGTTATTGCATCATAGCCAGCGGCTCAGTCATATGGCCTCGCCTTCCAACTAGCAAAAAGATAGTCAGGTATATTCTCTCTTCTCTATCGTTCTCTCTGCTCTATCTTTATCTAAATCTCACATTGGTTAAAGGGGAGAAAACGGGCCGGGTTGCTGGGTGTTCCAGCGTAAATCAGAGTGGCAGACGGAAGTCAAATGGTTGCTTAATACGAAAATTAATGGATGGGTGCCTCAGGCTGCAGTCGAGACGGCAATGATAAAAGTAATGTCCAACACTATGATTCACCTTCGACGCTGCCTATCATCAACAAGCAAAAAATGTGCACAGTTGCTTTGACTTGTGAGACAAAGAAGTACTTTTATTTCAAAAATTATAGCAACTGGGTTATGTTTACATATTTATATATTTAACTCAATCTTTTATGCTCTAATTTAATTTTTGATAATGAAGTTTTGTAATATTATTTTTTTAAAAAGCCTTGTAAAATATGAACGTATTACTTATTAAATGTATAATGAAATTATTATGTGTATATATTTTTTGAAAGATTTTAATCCTAGGAAAGACTATTTTTTATTGTTTTTATATTTCCCATATTAGTCAAAGTGTGATTATTGCTACAAGACAATTTTGACAGGAGGGGGGAGGAGTCATTGATAACAAGAATTACAGTGGGACGCAGACACCATATCTGCCACTACGGTCCCAAATTTTAAAGTTTTAATATCAGTTAAGTAAATATTTTCTTCTATTTCCTGTCAACCATATACATGTAAAATTATTGAAATATTCTTGCATTTCTGTAGTCCTGTGTTTATTTTATTTTTTTTTAAAGAATGTATATACTGACTTTGAGTTTAGTTTCATTAGTTGCGATTGAGGCAATTATTTTCTAAACAATATTAACTATTATTATCTTTGTATAAAAGAGGAATTCTGTTAAAATAATTTTAGCAAGACTGTCAGTTCAAAATGTACTCCACTCTGAGGAAGTTGTGTGACAGCCTGATATAAAATATAAAAAATATAGTTTAATTGAAGAAGGCAAAGCAAAAACAAAACTGATTTATAAAGCAAAGGTAAGTAAATAAAAACTGAAGCAAAAATACATGAAAGAAAATAAATACAGAATAAAGATAACCAAATATACAAATAAAACCTAAAAGATAGATCTAATTAGATGAGAGCCCAAAGCAATAATAACAAAACAACTATAATTAGACAAAATTAAAATTGATTAAACCTAAATTTTCTATGTTGTGTACATCATTGTATAAATTCATATTAATATCTGATTCATATTTATATAATTGAAACAATATCTATAAATCCCAGGCCCAATCGAAACGTTGGCGCAATAAAGAAAATGTTTTTCTGAACACACTTTTACACCAGTCCGCACTCAAGATCTCTAAATAATTACATTAACCAAAGTTAAATAAGTAGTAAGAACAAGAAAAACCCAATACAAAATTAAAACAAAAAAACATGCAAAACATAAAAGGCCCAACAACCATATAAATCAAAATTAAATAAATAGTAAATACTAAAGAAAAAACCCAGTACAGAATAAAAAAGATGACCTAATATACAAAAACCTATACAGAATAAAGATAACCCAATATACAATATACAGGCCCAAAGCAATAACAAAACAACTATATAAATTAAAATTAAGGAAATAGTAAAACCTGAAGAAAAATGTAATTAAAAACAGAATACGGAATAAAGTTAACCCAATAGACAAATAAAACCTAAAAATAGAACAGAAGGGGCACAAAGCAAAAACAAACTTAGTCTACAAAGTAAAGGTAAATAAATAGTTAAAGGTGAAGAAAAAACGTAAGAGGCAAAAAACCTTATTCAGAATAAAGATAACACAATATACAATATTCAGGCCAAAAGCAATAACAAAACAACTATATAAATCAAAATTAAGTAAATAGTAAAACCTCATAAAAATGTGAGTAAAAGATAACAATACAGAATAAAAATAACCCTACATGTAAAACCTACAAATAGATCTAAAAGGGCCCAAATCTATGGCATATATAATTCAAAATTAGATAAATAGTAAAAGCTGAAGAAAAAATGTAAGAGAAGAAAAACCAATACCCAATGAAAATAACCCAATATGTAAAACCTAAAAATAGATTTAAAAGGGCTCAAAGCAATAGCAAAATAACTATACAAATCAAAAGTAAATAAATAGTAAAAACTGAAGAAAAAATGTAAGTAAAAACAAAGAATACAGAATAAAGTTAACCCAATACACAAATAAAACCTAAAAATAGATCTAAATATGAGGGCCAAAAGTGACAACAGAACAACTTTATAAAAATAGAATTAAATAAATATTCCAATTAATTATTCTTTCTATCTAATGTCTTGGTTGAGATGAAAAAGTTACTGTCACAAGTGGGATTCGAACCCATCCAACAAACCCAGCTGAAGGTCATGGGTTCAAATTCCTTTTGTGACTTTTTCATCTCAACCGTGATCTTAGTTAAAAAGAATAATTTATTGAAATAATAAATATGGTCAATAATGGGTATATTAAATTTTTGTTTATTATTTATAATGCCTTTTAATGTTAATGTTTATGTACACTATACACATAATTATTGATGCTAGCACCTATTGCAGCCCCCTCTCAGAACATTTGTAATATAATAAAGTAATGATTTTTATTAAAGAAAAAAAAGGCCAAAAACAAATGATGATTTTGAACATGTGAAAGCTCAATTTCTAGTGTTTATTGTCCAGTTTTAACATTGTTTTGGAATCGATTTAGCCGGCGAAGGCCGAGTTGTGGCAGTGAACAGTAGCGCGAGGTATCATTCGTCCAAGGCTCTTCGGAACACTGAACTTCATCCCTCGAAACTGCTTGTCATCCGGCTCGGTTCTCCTTCGCCGCTCGCATAAGAAATGGGTCTCATCAGGGAGATTAAGGACGATGCGAATTTCCAGGAGGAGCTCACCGCTTCTGCTACAAAATTGGTCGTTGTGGATTTTACAGCGACATGGTAAAACATCTTTTACTAACAGTTTAGGGTTACTGTCCCTAAAACTCTTGATAAATACTCTTGCACAGTTTGACTTTTCTAAGTATTAATATTATATATATATTAACTGTATTGATCACTTTTTAAATTTTAAAACCTCTTATTTTCTATTAATTGCTTTTGGATGCATTTACCCATTCATTGGAAATTCAACCCGAATCAGTAGTGGTTTCATGGTCTAATATTTCTTTTTACCTTCCTTTCTCGACGCTTTTTTTTTCTCCAACTAACCATTTCAGATTTCATTAACCACTCTCTTATTAATTCAACAATTTTCTACTTCATTTCTACTTCTACTTCATCCTTCAGATGTTTGAATAAAACAGGAAACCTAACCCAATGCCACCTGATGCTTTATCGCATTATTGGTGGTACTTAACACAAGCACAGTACACCAGTCAATCACAGTATTCGATATGATATTTACAAAATGAATAGCTCTTGAGAAAAACGAATGGCAGCAGGAGCGATAAACAGAAATTATTTAGAAATCATGAGATAGGATCTGGTAGTAGGTTTCAGAAAAACATTTTCTTCATCGTGCCACCGTTTCTATCTTTATTGAGATCATCTTCAGGGCTCAAAGTGTTTGTCTTCTCTCAACACGACACGCAAGGATGGCACAATTACACAGAAGCTCAAAGAACTTGGATGAAAACTTGGTTTTATGAAGTTCATGTAGCACCACGCCAAACATCTCCTTGTTAGTAGATGGTGTTTCTTTTGCTCGTTTGCAGAATCTGTGCTGCGTTGGGTTATACCCATCTTCTTCAGATGCCTATTCAGTTTCCAAGGATTAACAATTTTTTCTCATTCCTTTAATGCATTCTGTTACTTCTTTCCAGTTTCTTATTTTATTTTTGGATTTATTTTCATGTTCTTTGTTTGTTTTTTTTCTCTTTCCAACTAAGCATTTTGAATTTCATTAACCTCTCTCTTATTAATTCTACAATTTGTTACTTAATTCAAACTTTAGATGACTGAATAAAATAGGGAACAGTGATCTGAGCCAATGCCTAATCGTATTATTGATGAGGTGTGCACATTTATTCATTGCAAGACAGTTAATATTGTCACAGTAGTTAGTATAATTCTAATTAATTATTCTTTTTGTCTAAGGTTTTTGGTTGAGATGAAAAAATAGTTTCACGGGTGGAATTCGAACCTATGACCTTTGGCCCAATAGGCCCCTATTGTAACTACTTGAGCTATCATGATTTAGAGCCCTTCTGACACCAACCTCCCATCTCAACCTACAATCATTCGATTTTTTCCCTCCTTTGGGCCGTTTTTCATCCCAACCAAAAATCTTAGATGAAAAGAGTAATTAATTGGAATATTTAATTTAGTCAATTATGGCAACTAAACAAATATGGATTGTCAGTATGATATTTTGCAAAATGGATAGATACGAGGAAGACATGTAAGAAATGGCAGCAAGATAGCAGTATGAGCGATCTGCTTGCTTTCAACATTAAACCAAAACAGAAAACTTGGATGAAGTTTATTCATTAGAGATGTATCTGGCGAATATCATATTCAGAGGTGTATATTATGTGCTGTGCTCTTTAGGAGCTTTGTATTACCAGTTCTGTGTTTATAGTGACTGGTGAGTCGTATTGCGTCAAGGAACTTGATTTGTAAGCCCAGTTTCAGTGGTTGAATCTCTTTCCCTTCCCCAAACACTTCCTCTTGCATGCAAGTGTAACGCCACACCAGTAGTAGAAAATGTTTCCTCTGCTTCTTTGCAGAATTTGTACCATGTTGGGTTATACCAGTCTTCGTGAGATGCCCAGTTTGCAGCTTCCTGTTATGAATCTTGTTAGGACTCACAGTTTTTCTTCCTTCCTTTAATACTTTCTGTCACTTCTTTCTTTCCAGTTCTTTATTTTAATTTTTGGATTGATGTATTGAATTTTTCAATTTTTTTGAATGAAATGAAAATTTTGAATCAAATGTATTCATTGACCCCTGACAGACGGAATTTTCCATGTCGTATGGTGCTTGTATTGTGACAAAAGTGCCATTATTATGTACACACCCTTGGGTAAAACTGGATAATTCAAAAAACAACTTTTCAAGATTGGAATTTTTAAGTTTAGACCTTAAATACCAGTAGAAGTTATCAAAATGTTCAATGTGTAATCATTTATCATTATATTAATCAATTATCCATAGTCTGACAAGTCTAAAGACTTACTGGAGTACACACTTATTTCATTTGGCCAAAATTAAACATATTCTGTTAGTATGGTTACTTAATTCATACAGAACTACAGATAACTAATAGAAAACTGAAAGAAAATTGTTATCTGATGACTGGTATTAAAATTTCTCAGTTTAAAAATAATTCAAAGTGTAATAGAGTTAGATAACATGTTTCTTTAAAAATCAAAGATGTAGATAAGGTATCAGAAAAATTCACGGGGAATAGAAACCACAATGTCCTTTGTGGTCCTCTGAGAATTACCCCAAAAGATACCTTTGTTTCAAATTCCTTAGCATTTTATTTTTAAGTATGTGAATTATAGATGAGTTTTGTCTAGGATTTGTGCTCCCTTCTATCTGGCATTATTTTACATACTGGGCTGTCTTTATTTATTTTTCTTCATTTTTTTCTATTTATTTGCCTTTGCTTTAAATAGTAGTTTTGTTTTTGCTTTGTGTCCCACCAATTTAATTATAAGCTCAAATCTGCACAAAAATAAACACACACACGTGTCTTGTGAATTGAGCTCATCACTTCTTACAGCTCATTGAAGCGTTTATGTAAGTAGAATGAATCACAAGCAGGCTTTGAGAATCACACAAGTTGGCATGCAGGATCGCATTTTGGTCTTACCCGCCCAACCTCTGGGGTTGGACTCCAGGGGCTAACAAAAGCTGCAAGGTCATTTCATCCTCCAACACACAGTCCTTTGCCAAATTCAAACTTTCTCTCACTCACTCTTAAATATATTTTTTGCTATTTACACACCTTCATTCAGTTAAGGAGGTTCTTGATACTCCTCCATCACCCTTTATGTATATTATATAATTAATCTTGAGGGTTGATGGGGTACTCAACATTCTGCCATCGGACCTCTCACAATACAAAATTATGCTAATAAATAAGATTCAGTCTCAATATACACAAGATGAGATCTCAATAAAATTAAAAAAAAATCTCCTGTTTCCTCTAAACATTGGAACAGAGGATTCTGATACTTCTGTGCTCAGCCACATTCTCATGTTCGGCGGCATTACTACACACTCTATAAAGAGCCAAGGAATGGCACCTTTCATTAAGTTTCTATTTTTATGTTTTATTTATATGTTAGTTTGTCTTTATTCTAATTTTTTCCCATTCAATTTTTACTAATTATTTACCTTCATTTTATAAAGTAATTTTAGTTTTGCTTTGCGCCCTCTTCACTTTAGCTGTTTTTGTTTTATTTATTATTGGGTTGTATTATTGTTATTTCTTTTTTCATTTTTACTATTATTTTAACTTTCATTTGTAGGGTTATTTTGAAATTACGTATTTATTTTTTTCTTCACATTTTATTGTTTATTACTTATCCTGTTACCTATGGTTTAGAGTAATTGGTTTTGCTTTGTGCCCCCTTCTATTTAGCTCTACTTTTATATTTTATTTATTTGAATTATCTTTATTCTGTTTATTTATTATTTTTTCTTCAGATCTTACTATCTGCCTACTAAACTTTGACTCATAGAGTAGTTTTGTATTTTCTTTGTTTCATTTTTTTCTATTAAGCTCAATGTTTTAATTTTTTTATTTATATGTCAGTGTTTATTTTGTTGTACAATCTATGAGTATACATATTGTAGATGAAGGGTATTAAAAATCCAAGAAATGGGTGTAGTTTTTATTTTTTGGATGTTTTGTGTGTCCATCTTGAGCAATTGGCTAATCCCTGCTTATATCCCTTCCAGCAAATTTTTCCATAATTACATTTAATTACGGCAAGATGCCTTAGTTAAAATATGTTGAGACAGTTTTCCATGAAACTGATAATTTTTCGAGTTAAATCTGTTGAAAACAGGTAGCCCTTGAAATTGATCTGGGCTCAGAAATAAAAAATTAGATTAAACTGTGCTTTTAGTTATCTGCATCTATGGAATAATAATAAATAATAAGATGAAAATATATTTATGATTCTCTTAATGATAACAGCTGAGAGTCAGCTTTTTGAGTTCATCAAATTTTAGAGAATCTAGTTTAAGGAACAAATTAATATAATTATTACGTATTATGTCAACTGCTTTAATATTTAATATTTTATAAAAATGTGAAATTGAAAATAAACACATTAATTATTTGAAAATGTGGTTAAAAATTGAACATTTAAAAAACCGTGTATAATGTGTCTTTACAAAACCCAGAAAATCGCAGAGAAATTTGGCTCTGCCCCTAGCCAGATGAGATTTCAAAATTTTCAAAATTAAAAATCTAAAAATTGGGTGAAATTGAATGCTCCATGCATTGTTTTCTTGTTCTACGGTGAAAGCACATTAAATTTTCTACTTGAACCCATTCGTCTTGATAAATTAAAATGTTAAATGATTTTTTGGTTTTTAATGTACTGTACATTTCTGGTAATTTTGTAAAACAAAATATTTTGCAGGTGTGGTCCTTGCCAGCGAATAGCCCCCTTCTATGAACAGCTGTCGCAGAAGTATCCCCATGCCACTTTTCTGAAGGTTGATGTTGACAAGTGCCAGGATACAGCAGCGATCCAAAACGTCTCTGTCATGCCGACATTTTATTTTTTCCGGAACAAGGTTAGATCTGTACTCTGACTGATCGGACAGTTAAATAAAACATTTTAACATTAGTGAAATAAATAGGTGAAAATCGACAGCATGCAAGGTGCTGATCGTAACAAGCTCGAGGAAAAAATAAAGCAATACTATGATGCGACTGCTGGTGGTGAAGAAGACGTAGGTGTTGCTGGGCATGTGAGTTCTTTTGTTTTCTTTAAAAAAAATTTCTTACAACTAATTTCTTTATAAGATAGTGGACAAAAGATTTCATCCTTTATTCTTTTTAAAGTATTTTTTTGAAGATGTATAGTGTAGAAAAGTTGACCACTTTGAAGAATATTGATTTGGGTTTGTGTTATCATTGTCTTATTACACTTTTTATTGATTCCACTTTAACATTTTTTATTTTTAAATATCGGTTTTTCTAAGAAACTTTAATTTCTGCCAGATGATTAAAGTATTTTTCCACCTTGCTGCATAGAAGTCGAGAATTATGTTAACTATTGTGCCTTTCTTAATTTTGTGCTTTTCAATTATTTCTGTGCAGAGTTCTTTTTTTAACAATCTGAAGAAGATAATTTTGTTTAGAAATTATACTTACCTTCTTCTCCCATAGATGAAATGTTTTGTTCAGCTGTTTCGAGGCGAGTAACACAGCAATTAATGCTACTTTTCCCTCCACAGATGGATTTAATTAGCTTTATTACAAAAAATCAGTGTGAGGCGTTGAATGAGTCGGATGAACACCCGTTGGCCAACTGTCTGAACAGTGGGCCGGAGTACTTGGAATCAGATTGCGATGAGCAGGTAATAAGGCGGAGTTTTGCGTTTTTTTGGTTTTCGGATCTTAATTTTTTGGGATTTTAGTTGATTCTGTCTCTGCCTTTTAACCAAGCGGTTAAAATACACTCCATCAAATTCAAAGCCCCTAGTGACAGAGGCCCCAAAAAAGTCAAAATCTTCATTAACCAGCCCACCACCCTTGATTTTGACGCTGCGACTGCAAATTCAGCAGTCCAAGAAATATTGTAAGTAAACATGATGTGGGATTTTAATTTATATTTTAAAATTAGGAAAAAGCAGTACAAATTACTTTCCTCATTTGATTTCTTTCGGTCTGAGAAGCCGAGTAAATTTTAAAAAACACGTAGCAATAATATTTTTTCTGTATAAGTGGATTGTGTAAAACTTCTCATAATTTAAAGAAAGTTGTACAGACTTTTAAAATTGAGAAACAATGTATTAAATACAAGTATAATTTTTAAAAAAAATATCAACAAACTTAAATAATTTTTTGGAAAGAAGTCATTTCATTCGATTGTAAGTTTTTTTTGTTCATTTGATTACTGACATTATTTTCAGGGTCGACCAGTCAGACTTAGAAGGGAACCCTATCAACCTACGATTTGTTAAGTTCCAAAATGTCCAAAACATTCAGATATTTATTCAGGAGAACCAAGTCGGTGCAGACACGACTCAGATCAATCAGCTGCAGCTCATTGGTTCACCGATTGTGACAACTAACATGGGCGATTTCAAGAGAGTCATTGGGAAAAAAGGAGAGGCTCATTGAATTTGATAAGATACTAATTTATTTTGTACATATCTTACAATTGTAATGTTGTTTAGGCATCATTTACTGTATTGATTATTATAACATTTTGGTATCTCAATAAAAAACAATACAAATGGTGATGGAACTGTTTAATTCTGTTGTTTCTCCTATTTCCGTATTTTTAGTTTTTAAAATTACTGCTTCAATTGTATGTTGATGACTAGTTATGCATTTATAATAAATGCAATCACATTAAAAAATTCTATATAAATGCTACTCTGTACAAACATTTATTGTTAGTATGTAAACAAATAACACAATTTTTTTTGTGGAAAAAAGTTACAAATTATAAGGAGTTAAAAGCATCGTAAAAAGAACAACACAATAAATTAAAAAAACTATAATACAAATTTATTTCTTAAAAAATGTCTTTGGTTCACAAATTAGCCTGTGTCGAATTGTTTGTAGTTGGTGTTGTTATTTCACTGAGTGTGGTATTGCCAGAATCGGTGTTGTTGTATTTTGATTGACTCAAGATCCAAAACTTGTTCATAGCACTATCATCCGATTTCACTGCTGAAACATCTTCCTGTGTCCTCATTTCAGCTCCGAGTTTTATCTCCTGCATTGTCGAATTAAACTTGTCAGCGACTTCGTTACCAGTCTTTTGCCCCTTGTCCTTCTCTAGGTTCTTGAGGAAAGTGTCTACTATTGATGGCTTGTGCTCAAGGGTCACGTTCGGGGGACCTTCTCTGTGCAAATAAGCGACTGGCCAGTGCAACTTCCTGCCGGAGTGAGCATAAGGATAATAGGAATCGCTGCAAGGCCTCCATTGATCCTTATCTGCACTTCCCACGTAACACCTTTAAAAAAAATTAAAAGTTAAAAAAAAGAAAAAAGTGGAATCAATTGGTGGGCTCAAACTGTGTAATCAAAACAAAAAACTTCAAAGTGGTCTTATGTGCTTATGTTAATGATGGAAAACAGTCAACACTCTTATGACAAGGTAAAAGAAATATAAAAGGTTGCCTTTTCGGTTTTTGAATAAATCCTGGGGCACAACAAAATACAAAGGATTTTAAGTGTCACTGTAATTAAGACAAAAAGTACTTTTAAAAGATTCTGATTTTTAAAATTTCAAAGCATCATCCATGTATGAGTAATTAGCAGAGTACAATTCCTTGTTTGATTGCGCTGGTTTTTGTTGGTGGGAATTTTGGTATGTTCCACAAAAATAATCCAAAAACCAAAAATATCGCAACATGTATAAACCAACAAAAATCAGCAAGTATAAGCAGACCAAGATGGTAGATAACTCAGTACGTTTATCTATCACCCCACAGACCACAAGAGAAAATTTTACAAAATTCCTTATATGTATTATTACAATTGTTTCTTCTTGCCTTTGTTGAAAATGTTGAAATAATATTGTATATTTTGAATCATGCTTTTAGTGTCTCTTGCTAGAACAATATCTTTGCTCTAACAAATTTTGAATGAATGGGCGTGTTAACTTAGAACGCCTGGATTTAAAAAAAAAAAAAATGAGCAAACACTTAAATAATTTCTTTAATAAACTGAATGAATGTGTTTCAAAAATTCATAATTTACAATTCAGCTAAAAACGAAAGATAAGGGTAGTGAGGAAGGAAAGAGTGTGAGGGAGGGAGAGGATACATTTAAAATAACACAGCGTTTTAAAAATGATGGCGTGCTTTTGATAGAAAGACACATGCTAAACAAAAATTTTCACTTGTGAAATTGTGCAGCAAACGGTGTTATGGAATGTTTTCAATATTGATAAAAGTATCGTATATGGTTAAAATAAGATATTTTATAAAAATATGATGTACCGTTTTGTAAAAGTATGATTAAAAAAAAAATTACGTATTTGTAACAAAAGATGATGTTCACTCAGATCAAATAAGTTTTGCATAGAATTAATTAATATGATCTTTGATTGAAATTGAACAGACATAATCTGAGTAAAAAATGCTAAAACATCTACAATTACAATGATAGAATTAAAAAAAAATTATTATTCATTTTTCTAATTAAATGAGGTCGTTCTTAAAGAAATAAAAAGTGGGTTTGTCTTTTAGGATTTTATTTATTTTTTAATTTAACAAAACACGAACTTTTTCCTTTATCAATATTGGCAACATCATTTTCATAATTGTACCTTGACTTTACTTTTTTGCACCAATAGTTGGTCCTCCCCCAATTTTGTTGGGGGAAATGGGTATGTTGTTTAGAACTGCAAAAGTACATAATTGAATAATGTAGTCAAATTTATTTTCAAGAGGGAACTGCTGGTTTTCAGTTTAACAGTTTTCAGTAAGAAGATAAATACAAATGCTTACCAAGGGTAGTTATAGCCTTCGGAGAAGCCACATTGGTGACCTGATCTGCAGCAATAGTCCCAATCGCCATTTTCAACAGGGCAGGTCCATACACCGACTTCTGGGTTTTGCGTACAGACCGTACCTGTTTTACAAGGGAAGCCATTAACTGTGTAATGAGCCCAAGTTGATTCGAGACCGCGGTCTGGATAGATACGGTTGTCATTGAAGTTGGATGGTTTGCCAGGAGGGGGTGGATAGTAGCAGCCAGATGTACCAAAGTCCCATGTAAACATCCAAAATTCTTTGTCCTCTAGATAGTCAAAACCAAGACGAAGATCTCTTTGCTCAATGTCACTTAATTCACATTGGCCATCCCTGATTAGAAATAAAAATTAGAATAGTAAACATAAGTCACAATTAAATTTTGAGATTTACATGTAACTTAACGTTGCACATCTGAAGCGAGTTTTTTCCCTGGCTCTTGTGCATTCTTCTTTGCAGTCTTGTTCGGAATGTACCCATATGGATGTCTTGATTGCAGGTGGAAGCAATCTTGCTGGAGAGCTGTATCGGATATAGCACACTAAAAAACATACAAAATGCTTTAGTAATTAGTTTTAACTTTTAAACAATTAATTCTTACATTGGTCAGTGGGTCTAGGTCTATACATTCCTTTCACACCATAACTAGATGAAGGGAGATAAGTACCATGAGGAGGTAAATATTTATGGTCTAAGGGCTTCCCAATCGGATAGTAACTGCTTGAATCATCAGGCTTTCTATGATGATGCCCATAGTAAGGATATTTTTCAGAATAATAGTATCCGTGATGCTTATCAGGTGGTAAGTAGCTACCAAAGTGTTTAGGGGGAAAATAACTACCACTGGGTTTTTCTAGAGGGTACCCACTTATCGGCTTTTGTGGTGGTAGATAACTACCTATAGGCCTTACTGGCTTAAATGGGTAACCAGGCGGTTTATTGTCTTTGTTAGGCGGTAGGTAACTTCCATATGGCCGATCAAGGGAGCCGTAGCCATGATGGTGCCCGTCTTGTGGCTTATGGGGTGGAAGGTATCCCGGTGAAGGCTTGCTTGGTGGAAGGTACCCAGATGAAGGCTTGCTCGGTGGAAGGTACCCAGATGAAGGCTTGTTTGGTGGGATGTATCCAGATGGAGGCTTGTTATCTAAAGGATATGCGGAACTGGGTTTCTTTTCGGGGGGTAAGAATCCTTGTGGTTTTACTGGGTGGATATCAGGTTGTTTTGGAGGAGGAGGTAAATAGCCTCCAATTGGTTTTTCTGGTGGAAGATGATTCCCATGTTGGAACCCGTGCTGATGTGGCGATCCTCCTGAAATTAATAAAACCAATTAATTATTCTATAAATATATAATACATGGATTAGGAGTAAAATGTAAAATTTGTTAGATCACATATTTCAACCCTAGCTAGGTGATTGTATTTTAATGTGTAAGAAACAATTGGGTGCATTTGCTCTGGTTTAAATATGACATGCTTATGGTTCAAAATACAATATCAAACCATTTCTGAAATGAATGTTCACAGAATAGTATTTCTCTCTCCCTCCATTATTTTATATCAATTGTTTCCATTGTAAGTTTCATATGATGTTTCAGTCTCAAAAAAGACAAAGAGAAGCTAATAGGAAAATTATATCCAGTACAACATATGACGATCATCCAGGTAGGACTGTAAGTTTTTTAAGCAATTAAAATGGCAAATTTTTAAATGAATATATTTAATATGAAAAATCATGGATTGACGATAAATTCAGCAAGTAATGTGGACTTTTTTCTTTCTTTCACTTATGAACTGCCCAAGAAATCAGTTCTCAGATATTAGATTTTTTTTAAAGAATGTCAATCAACTATCATTTAGTTGGATTATATATGAAGAATACTGACAATACACCCTGAATTACACAACTAAAATTTTCCAAAAATGAGGTTTGATAACCTCATTATTTTCTTTTTCATTTCTTTTTATAAATAGAAATAAATATTATTAAAATCAATAATTTTCTATTCATCTTATCTATTTATTGTAATTTTAGTGTGGTAGAAAAGATAGTGTAAGATTTCCTACCAGCGGTAATATGAGTAAAGACAATAGCCGGATAAATAGACAGGTATGCTTTTGAAAAGTAAAGGTTATTGTGTACATTTATATATACAGATATGAATTTTTTTAGAATGTAAATAATAGTCCACAGTCTCCTCAGAAAGATGTCTTCAAGAAAAGCGAAATGTACATGAAACAGGAAAGATCATTTTCCGAAAGGAACCAAACACAGAGATCACCCGTACAAAGCTTACCCATGGAGTCGACATCTCCGCCAAGGCCTAAAATAATGACCGCATCTGAGATTCCTGCTTCGTCTTTAAAATCTAATATTTCTAGGGTGCCAAATGTAGAAGAAACGCCTTCACAAAAATCCCCAACGGATGCGTACACGAGGTGTGGTAAAGTTAAATTGCCCTCAACTTTGCCCCCAGGGAACAAAACGCTTATTGTAAAGACGTGCTCAAGAACGATGCTAAAAGAACACAATGAATTAACCGTCAACTATAGCATAAGTGAGCAAATAAGAAAACAACCATTTCAAAACGCTGAGAAAGAGAAACTATGGCAAATTGAAGATAAAGGTCTAAACTCGGCAGGAAGCATGGTAAAATATTTATTCAGTGCTACATTCAAAAATATATGAAATTCTTTTAACACACCATGAATTTATATACCGATTTTTAGTAAAACTTGTCTCTTTTTATTTGTTATTGAAATAATTAGATGATTAGTTTTGTTTAGTTTATCAGTATTTAATTTTACCGTATATTATATACATTGTTGTAAGTGGCTGGTCAGCAGTTAACAATAATATAATTTCCAATTTAAATGAGCATTTTTAAATCAAATTTATGTTGTATATTCTACATTACAGAAGTTTTACTTAGATTACGGAATAATAAGTGTTATACTGTTCTTTTTATTTTTTTATTGACAGTAAATTATTGATTATGTATTATTATTATTATAAGCAGAATAAATATTAGAAATTAATAACAAACACCATTATAATGTTTATTAAACGGCGTATTTTAAATTCAGTTTTGTTTCTTAACTTAATTATCATTTACATGTCATTGCAGATAATTTGTTAGTTAATTTAAATAGAGCAAATGCACTTAACGGTTCTCTCGAGTCAAGATAAAATCACAATTACGAACAGTCACTGACGAAGGGGATTAATAGTTATTGAAATTTGCCTGAATGTTACAGATGGAAGAACGTTCAAAGTCGAAATCGGTAGACACGGTACAGCCCCAGTCAAAGGATGAAAATGACAAAGAAGAAGGTACTGGTAAATTTTCTATCTCTTCATCAAAAGCATCGACTGTTTCGAAGCAAACAACACCTACAAAATTATCTCAATCCAGATCAAAGTCAAAATCTATCACCAATGAAGTGCAGCGTTCTTCTTCTATGAAATCACCTGTCGCTGAAAAGACGCCAGACAAAGAGCCATCCGTTCTGTCTCAAAGCATCAGAAGTATAACGGAAATAGTAAATTGACTATTTATTAGTGGATTAGCAATATTAACGTGATATTTAGAACAATGCAATATACATTGAAATTTGTATTAGGGTCAACTCAAGGGTATTTCTAAATCTAAATTATTTTTTCAGTAATTTTTCAGAGCTATGCTTGTCTATAAATAACGCACACTTTTAGATTACAGTAAGTTCAAGAAGTTTACAAACAAATGACACTTCTGAGGATTCGTCTAGTTCAGAGGTGAGTTACGATAAAGGTTTGAAAACGTGAAAATAATCATTATTAGCCAATATCAAATAAAAAGAGACAATTTTTCTTTTTCATTTGCGTTAATATTTTACACTATTATTATAATATTTAAACATTTAAATTTGCTAAGTTGTACTGTGTTTGTAATACTTATATTTTTTCAGGGAAGTAGTGCATGTTCTAATGATACTTCAACAACCACTGAAGTATGTTGTAGACTTAAGAGTTTGTTATGTTGAGAATAGTTGCATGTTTCTGTTTACTGATAGTGTGCACTATTTTTTAAAATATTTAATTTGAAACTTTTTTTTAATATTAATTGCGCAGTGGGAGTATTAATAAAGGTGTTGATTGCTATTAACCTTTTGAATTATGTTCAAATATAAGAGTTTTGCTAACCCTTTAGCCTGTTTCTTTATCCTTTGTCACAGGGGTGCTGCTTCTTATAACCATTCATTCAATACATTAACTTTTATTATATTCCATGCCATTGATTTATTTAATTTCTTTTTTAATGGTTTCAGAAAAAGAAAAAGAAGAAGTGCTGCATGTGTTTCTGAAAAACTGGCAATACATTAAGAATGAGTGTAAGAAATCTGTGGCTTCAAGATGATGAAACTCAAAATAAATAAATTCTGATCAAAGCACATTACATAATTTGGATTGCTTTAAAAGTTAAACGCAAAGATATATCATACGGAATGGAATTATTTCATACTGATTACCTATGCAATTTTAACAATTTTCACTTTGACAATGAAAAATACTTGCACGCTACATTTTTAAAGAATTGTGGGAGATTAACAATTTGAGTGTGATAATTGTGAGATTCCCTCATGGAGTGTGAAAGGAGTTGAATCTTTAGTTGTTTGAGTAATGAAGTGTAGAAATAATTGTTTAGCAAAATGTTGGAATTGATTTGTAAAAAATGTGAATTTAATGCCAAAACGTTTCTCTCTCTCTCTCTCTCTCTCTCTCTCTCTCTCTCTCTCTTTTTTAATTGATTTTTACATCTGCAAAACAATTACAACCATAAAAAGTCATAAGAATAAAAACAAGACAAATATGTGAGGAGAAATCATTCAGTGGTTAGCCTCCTTTAGAAAAAATAAATAACAAAATCTGAATTTAATTTGCAAAAGAGCAAAATTGATTTGAAAAAGGCAAAAATTATTTGCAACAGGGCGAAATTGATTTGCAAAAGGGCAAAATTGAATTGTAAAGGGAGAAATTTATTAGCAAAAGAGCTAATTTGATGTGAAAAACGCAAAAATTATTTGCAACAGGGCAAAAATGATTAGCAAAAGAGTGAAATTGTTTAATTAGGAAAAGGATGAAAGTAATTTTAAAAAAGGAGAATTTAATTGGAAAAGGGTGAAATTGATTTGCAAAAATTCAAAACGAATTGAAA
>CM077108.1:8233219-8250890 GCA_039619505.1 Cimex hemipterus
GAATCAATTTTAAAAAAGGAGAATTTAATTTGGAAAAGGGTGAAATTGATTTGCAAAAGTGCAAATTTAACTTGCAAAAAAGGTGAAATTATTAGCATCCGAATATGGTTGATTTGCAGTAGGTTTTTTTAAAAAAAGGTGTGAGCTACTTTGGTTAAATTACACCCCATGTATGGAGGGAGCTCTCTGAGCTTTTTATGTAAATCTAAGGTCAGAGAGGATGTGCTTAATTTCTTAGCATAAATGAGTGGTACAGTGAGAGGCCAGAATAGTGGCCACCCTTAGTATTCTTAATTAATTAACATTAACTCCATTGATTGGACAAGATGGATATTTACCAAGAATATCTGGTCTGTTTTAAAGGATTAGATGTAAATACAACACAAAAAATCTCCCACTTGGATTCTGTAAATAAATCTTTGAATAGTCAAACTCTTCTTTGTTGATTTTTCTGTAAAGATTCGTTCTAATTTTCTGATGGTTTGAGTTTGTTATCTTGTACCATTTTTAAGTTTCAAATTTGTTTGAATGATGTTTTTGAGTGATACAGATTTAGCATGAAACATAGCATGTTGGAAGAAGGAAGCATATGTGGCCAGGGTGTTTAACAAAATAATTGAGGTTGCTCAAGAAGGTATAGATCAGATTGCCATCGTGTTACATCTTAGAGAGATGAATAATCGACATTCAATGTTTGGAGTGGCCAGCATGTTGTCGCAAATTTAACATTTTCGAAAACCTTTGGGTTGTCAAAAAAGTAGCCCAGTGATGCAAGAGAATTTGCAACAAATTAAGAATGGCACTGTTGGAGGAATATGCAAATATATTCAAAACCTCATATAATAGATGCCACCAAAATAGTGCTCAATGTAAGACGAGGAAATACTCCATTCTGAGTTGGATATTTCCTTCATGGTTTCCATAACATCATTTTTGGTAAAATAGTTTTATTCAGTTTAATTTTTTTATTTGGCTATATCTTATATTTTTCTTTAAAGATAACCAGTAAACAACAAATAAAAAATAAAAATAAATAACAAGCCTGGTCACTTTTTTTGCTTCTCAGTGTAATTACGATATGACCCAACCACACTTGTAAAATAGTGCAGACAGGCATGGCAATACAGGTTTATTTATATTAAACAATATTTTTTTAATATTTCAGGAGGTATTTGACTTTGTTAATTTTTTCTGATACTTTCACCTTTTGTATGGTTCTTTTCTTCTGTGATAGAATTTTCCATGCTGTATTGTGCTTACTGTGCAATTATATTATTTTACTTTATATCACTGCATCATAACAAATAAAGTATTATTATTATTATTTTTTTATTTTTATTAAAAGGCGAAATTGATTAGAAAAGGGTAAATTTAGTTTACAAACTGGTGAGTTAAATTTGAAAAAGTTGAATGTTATGGTTAAATATTTATGAACAAAAAACAAACCTAAAAATTCAGGGTTCCTTCCGATTTCGCATCCATGTCCATAGCTTCCTCTATAGTAAAGTTCACATTCAGGATCATGTGTGAAATGTTTCTGCATGTTCATGTCTGGAAGGAGCCAGTCAGTGAGTAAACAGTTCTCTTCTCTTTCGCCAATTACAGGTGGGCCATAACTAAATGAGAAAATTAGTTATTAATTATTTCAAATAGGCGATTTTTTTGGTTGTGCATCTATAAAATTTCATTACCGAAAGCTGAAAGCTCTGCATGTGAAGTAAGGCATGCGAACGCACGCCGATTCGCAGTCACGCAGGCTAGGAACTTTTAGAGAATACTTGGCTGTCGAATCTTTGAGCCTAAGCCCAGACTTAACTCTTTCAAAGCAATCTGAAAAATAACGAGTTTTCAACAGAGAAAAAAACTTAGAAATAACATTTAAATAAAGAAAAAATTCGCTCAATCGACTTTGAAAACTATAAACACGATTACAATCGGATGCATGGGAACGGACCTCGCTTCCAGCGATTGTTTGATCCTAAGGAATATCTCACCTTTGTTTCTCTGAATAACAAGAATTCATCAAACGATAAGAACCGTTTGTAATTATAGGGTTTTTCTCTAATTGAGAAGTCAAGATATAAAAGAGGGAAGGACGAAATGGCTTACCGCTTCCCCAGAACTGTTTCGGCTGGCATCCTTCTCGGCCGTTGGCGTTCCTTTCGTAAATGTCGTAGTCCCGATCCGGCAGAATGTCCGTATAACTGTCGAGATTTCTGGATGAACTCTCGCCCAAATGGCAATTATCACTGGGAACGGCAGGACTCACGGAATACCTGACACATGAATAAATTTCAAGGATTCATTGATATAAGCAATAAAACGTCTTAGTCGTACATTTTAATTTTTTTTTCTGTGGGTAATGAATGTCGTGCACAAAATTAAAACAATATAAACTCTGCTTCATACATATGCAAAACGTACGGTTTCCTTTAAATAGAACTTTAACCACCGACCGTAAACGAGGAAACAAATTCACCTATTCCTTTGTATCTTGCACAGTACAGCCTTCGAATTTATAGATATTAATCTATTGACCTTGCCAACATAAACCAAAACAGTCATGTACACCACTGACCTAGAATTTTTTTCCCTACATCTAACAATCCAGTTGTTATAAAGTTTTGTTAATTGTAAAAATTAAGACCAAATACGTGTCTGAGAACATGGTTTGACTAGACTGTGCTTTTTGTCAAATATGTAGCCACATAGTAATTGAACTAACTGGAGTGACATAGTTACAAAACCCTATGTCAATTCTTATTTATTATTGGATCTAGACGTTATGTCATATCGTATTCACAACACTCTTACATAAAACTTGATTAAATGCTCAAATTCGAAAGACTGGAAATATACCAATTTTATTTAATGTTTACCAACAATCAGTACTCTTTTATATGAAACACTATCTAACCTCGTTTATTGTATATTGATGAAGTTGTAGAACCAGCTGTAGAATTAAATCTAGTCAAAAGTACTACGCCATCAACAATAATTATATGAAAGCAAACGTTTTCCTGTAAAAAAATTACCCCCAGCAATCCCCTGAGAGGTTAGAAACTTGAGACAATAGTGTAAAAAGCCCATGTGTGATGATTAAGGATCGACAAATAGCTGAATCTCCATCTTCTGCTTGCTTGTACGTCTTTTCCATGTCTTTCAATCTGTAGCCATTTGTCTAGATCTCTTACTCTGCTTGACTAATGACCTACGGGCAGTCTTGACGATATGGCCTTTCCCTTTTAGACCCGTTTTCCATGGACCAGTTCTTCTTTAACCAGCGACGGTTAGGCAGGGTTATGTCTATTTTTACGAGCCAGCGGGTTTCCATTCTCCTTTTACTTTATTAGAAATTAATGATTAAAAGCCCATGTAATTTTAGCACTAAATTGTCATGTGCAAAGTTGGTTCTGGCGAAATCCTGATATGAATTTACTATGATTACATTACAATTAATTAAGGATTTTAGTTGAGATGAAAAAAAGTTAATGGCACGAGCGGGATTCGACTTTTGCTGTTGCTTTAAGAGAGCATTGTGAAAAAAAGTGTTTTGTGTGTTTTACGACTCTATTCATGGAGTTCCTGTTGGTATTCTATTTGCGCTGAACTCTATTGCAAATAGAAACAATGTATGTTAAGTGATGGTGTTATCTTGTTTAGGCTAACTGTAAAGATGTTCCGTTCTAGCAGATATCGCTCCCACACACTTCCCACCGGACTAAGAAAACGTTAGATGAAGATCATAGGATCGAATTCCCGCTATACCCACCAGCATTAGTCCAGTGTTACGACTTATTACTTAGTTCAATGAAAAGCATGGAAATTGCAAGGGTTTTTGGACAACCGTGCCAGCTTGGGATCTTCACTTAGTTGAAAGTTGGATAACAATGGGGTTATTTTAAATGTTTATTTTCTTGCTGTTCTGTGCTATTTAGGTATCCAACTATGTTTAAATTTTTTTCAACCCTGACATGATTTTTTTTTATCATTCACCCCTACCATTTTGTTAGCATGTTATGTAGAAAATATAAGTTTCATTAATCTCTTGGACTAAAAAGATACAAGAAACATTTTGAAAAATATTTACCTGAAACTGAAAATATTGCAGGAGAACATTTTTTCATTGGCGCATTCGGTCTCACAGTGGTAAAGGGAAGGAACAGAGAGAGAAGTTAGGACTTTCGATCTATCCAGACGAAATCCCGATCTCGTTCTAATGAAGCATTCTGTCAAATAAACATATATTAAAAAAAAACAATAAAATCAAGGTCTCATTTTGAGAGGCATCTTAAGCAATTTTCATTGCAATAGTCTAAATAGGGTTGAGAAGATGAAAAGTTGAAAGGATTCAAGTTTTCATATCTCGAAATTGTTTTCCAAGCATGGTCTCGGGCGAGCAAGCACTTCCGATAAGGGACGCGTTTGCTTTCCCAAGATCGTTGAATTACCATCTGGCAAGCCCCATCCGTGCTCAAGCCCGAAAGCAGGGTGCCCTCCACCACCATACTCATGTCCTTTGTCCCACTGCCAGCCTGGATGTGGAACGATCTGGTTAGGGTTGTAATCGTCTCGATTGGGTGACGGATAGTCCTCTGATGGAGGTGGACCACCGTCGTAGTAACCGTCGACCGGTGGTCGTCCCCCGTGGTGATGATGTCCACCGTAGTGATGTCCGCCGTAGTGCTGTCCACCGTAGTGATGTCCACCGTCGCTCGGGATGTAGTTCGGGTGGTATCCGTGTCCGTACTCGGGACCTCCATGCCCGTACTCGGGACCTCCGTACCCGGTCCATGGCCTATATGCGAGGAAAGGAAAGTAGCAAGTACGAGGGGCGTTCCTGTCCTTTTCGTAGAAGTCAAAATCACGATCCGAATTGAAGTCCGAAGTCAAGCTTAATTTTGAACTGGGTACTGATGTCAATTGACACACGCTCTGTCCGAATCCTGATCGGCCGTACCTAAAAAACAATTGCTTAAATCATGTCTGCAATAAACAGGTTGATATGAGGGCTCGTATTTCATATAAAAGCTCTTGCAGTTTCTCCAGTCTACTTTGAATCAGGCGTTTTCATTAGGACGCTAACGTTCGATGCGTAAATTGGACCAAATTGTGAAGCATTTGGACAATTTCTTGAAAGTGATATTGAGTCAATTTATTCTTCAACATAAAAACAAAATGAATGACCTAGACCAACATGTCACTAATGATTAAAATTTTGATGTGGTTGATCGACATCTAACCACTGACCTGGCCAGCGTCGACTGTCCTAACTGACCCTGTTTTATTCGCATGCTCTTATGCGTCTATGAATTGTTACACTGATCGGCACATGAACATTTTACTGGATCACAAGACGCGCAGATCAACCACCGCAACGTCCAAGAAATATCACGCTTTTTTTAACGAACAAGCAGAGGAAACTAAATCTCTACATGTTTCTGCTATTGAACTTTATTTTGCTCATGCTGAACCCATAAATCGAGCTTCCTGAATTTTCAGATTATTTTTAAGTGGAATATTTTGTCAAGTTGTCTGACGGTTTTATGATGATTTGTCCTAGTTTACTCCTTTTACGTTACAGAGAAACAATTCAACTGATGATAATTTGTTGTTTGTAAAGAATGCAACTTCTTTATTTATATTTGTATACATTATAATATAAAGATTTTTTGAGTGGATCTTCTCCATCAAGCCATCGCCACATAATAAAAAACTTTTATCACTATAAAAAATAGTTATTTAATTTATCTGTTACAGAATGTTTTTATCAACTTACTTGAAATTGAATCCTTCACAGTTGAACGACGTCTCCTGGGCACAAGTCTCTTCGCAACTCCTCAGTGAGTCACAGAAAATGGTCTTTTTGACGTACCTCTCGATTAGACTTCTTCCCGAAGCCAACCGGCGAAAACAAGCTGAAACAGAAGGGATTTTATCGATTTTAATATATTTGTTTTTATGTATCATGTAGAAAACTATTTTCTATAAGAGCATAAGTGAAATTTACCCTACGTTCGGGGGGGGGGGGCATAGTCAGCGAAACCACATGAAAGACATATTTCCATACAATTTTTACAAATTTCACGCCCTTATTTAACGATTCATTCAGAATTATACAGTCAAATTGGATTTTATAATAAAACATTGATACCCCATACGAGTCAAATTCAGAATCATACACTGCCGATCACAGAAGACTTACCCTATTTATGTTACCACACTATTTATTTAATAGTGCGATAGTACTATTTGTAGAATTACACTATATAAATAAGGAAGGACCGAATCTCACGAGTGAAAATATTTATTTGAAGCAAAGTTTAGGACCTCCGTCCAGAACAGCACCATCTTTGATATATCTAGAACTCAAAGAACCCAAGAAGGTACAAGGGCAGGAGTGTTCAGTCCTGGAACCAGTTACATTTTTTGGGGGAAAATACAAAAGTATAGCCCAGACTGAAGTCCTTGTAATGATGATGTATTCAGTTCAATTTGAACAAAGGATACAAAAATAAAATTACAGGTGTCATACTGTCTGGCATTAAACTTAAAGGTGAATGAATAGGTCAAAAGTGGTGCTGAATTGTAAAAATACATTAAATGAATTTGGTTGGAAAGCTAGTTTGTGTTGGGTTCTCGGACATGTAGGTTAGAGGGAAACGAGGGAGTAGACGCCCTAGCAAGGAAAAGGGATGTTGTATCTTCAACAGCACAGGAATTCTCACTAATCAATGAACACTTATATGGGAAAAAAAATTAAAATTTGGAAACACTGTTATTCACTCATTAGAAACAAAAACCCTTCTGGTTTTGAAAGCAAAAAAGCAACCAGCTGCATTAAAGGTTGCAGGAAAAAAATAGAACCGTAACAGTATTCTTAATAGGACACCGCGGACAGAACGGCCATTTAAAGAAGATTCGTATAATTTAACACGGTACGTGAAGATACTGCGAGGAAGCAGAAAGTGCACCAACCAACTTACTCACTTCGGCGCTAGACTTGCCCGTAGGAGGAAGTGTTTTGGAATGTACAATTATGTAGTGAACTAGGTAGTGAAAGGACTCAAATATGACCGTAACGTCCAAGTGGTCATAGATAACAGAGATTTTTAAAAGAAAGCCAACTCCAATTTTCAGCTAGGGGATAATATGTTACGATTATCTTCGGACTGGTCCCAAAATTTTCCAATCTGAGGTCCATGCACCCCGACTCTATGCACAGGATAGAGAAAAACAAGGATTTTTTACTTTCGGACAGTCAGACATTTAGCTATAAGACATTAAACGGGTTCACTGTTAGCTCCAAACTAGTCTGGGAATGCCTAAATTGCTTAAAGGCTCGAAGAAAGCACAACATGGTTAGTTTAAAGTGGGTTCCTGGACCTGAAGTTATAGAAGGAAAACGGGCTGACCGACTAGCCAACGACGGGGGCAGCCCTCGCACCATGAACTAGGCGTACCGGAGTGTGTTAAGTTGGACCACTTGACAAAAGCACTTGGTATGAGGCAAACCAAGAGCTGCAAATTTCTTAAAAAGAAAACAGCATTAGTCTTCGCTACCGGACAATGATTATTGGCAGCAGCAAAAGGGTGTTGCTTGACCGTCAGATCACCTTGATCTGCTTATTCCCGTTAAATATTTTCAGTGGTTTGTCAGTGTGTTTTGTTCTGTCCTTGTACATTTTGCTAAAATATTAAATTTTCCAAACATTTGATCTGAGTCAGGCCAAAGACGTTGACGACAGAATAATAAAGCAAAAGATCTCTGTCAAATTTATTCATACGACATTGAATATCTACTCATAAAAGAAATTGGCGCATATTAACTAACATAAAGATATATAATAAAATCCATTGATGATTTAAGGCGAATCCTGTAAGTTAATTAAAAAATTTAGGGATGAAATAAATTTTTAAAGGCTAAAACTAGATCGAAGACATTTGTCCTATTTCTCTTTCTCTCTCTCTCTCTCTCTCTCTCTCTCGCTCTCTCTCTGTATTAATAATAATATATTATAAATAATAATTTAGAAGTATCAGCGTTAGTCATGAAAACGTAATATCCAAACATAATTTACCTGATAGGACTTGATTGTAACTAGTCCCTCAAATAAAATACTTGAAATATGTAGTTTTACTTTACAAATTTTTAATCTAATATCTATAATAAAACGTTAAAGTAAACCCAATGACAAAGTAAAAGTTACTTACGTCTTACATCTTCTACAATGATAACTCTGGTACAACAGGCACTGCTGTACCACACAACAGCACTCAAAAAGTAAACTAACCAATGCATCATTAAACTCAAAATATCGTAAAAAAATCGCGATTGGTCGTCAAGGAAGAGTCTCAGATGTGGCCAATGTAGAAAGGACTGATTTATGCTTTGAACCCAACGAGTATGATATGTCGGTCATCATTCAACGGAGGCGGCGTCCAAGATGTGATGCTGGATGATGACTCGACGCTACTCGTCGGTGGCGAATGTTGCTCAGCCCTTTAGATTTCCTTGGTGACCCCCTCTTCTAATCGAGTCCTTCATACTCTCACATAAGTCTAATTGTAACAACAATTACGCGGGGCTCGCTTTTACTCCCCCTCTGACTCTCCAGAAGTTGCGAAACATCCTACGATCTCGTCGGTTAAGCTCCGGAACGGTCTGCATTCGGAAAATCCGTTGATATATGTTGCATTCATTAAAATTCAAAGGCCTTAATGTTCTTTACCCCTTCTACTGAATTGACTATTGAATTAATATAATTTTTGTCAAGTTTAGCAGTAACGATACTTTATTGGTAAGTCTTTATTGATAATTGAGAAATACTTACAATTTATCTACCATTTACAAATATTTAAAATTTTTTGATTTCTTCCAAATTTTTTTGTCCGGCTATTGTATATCAAAATCCAAAAACCTTTTTGATCAAGATTAATTAGTGATTCTACCTAAACTCAATCTCAATAAGTTAAGAATCCAAGATGAAATTTGATTGAATATTGGTTAAAAATATTTTGGGTTTGATTCCTTCTTGTACAAGCCCAGAACCTAATTGCCAAAATGGAAACTAAACGGCGAAAAAATAGAAAAACAACAAAACGCCCACAGGCGACAAAAGCAAGGTCAGGTTGTTCTAACTTTAAAAGTGTAAGCGCATAAGATAAATGTAAGCATATTTATTTTGTAGCCACTGGATATGGAGAAATGCAGAAACTCGTCCAGCAGCCTCAAAAAGCGAGGATAAGCGTACTAGAATGGTCATCAGTCGTTGAGAGAAATTTCAGCCACGGTTGGCCAATCGGTCAGACCCCCGACAAAAGAAAATTTATGCTCCAAAAGTTTGGAGATAAAAAATAGATTTGAATTACAAAGAGAACATGTTTGTAGCACTAGACATGGCAAAAAGCCGTAATGCTTCCCACAGACCAAACAGAGAGGATAAGCGGACCAGAAACCAGAAAAAACAAAAAAAAGTTCAAGCTCCAGGAAGTTCGAGCTTCAAAGTATAGAGTTTGTATTTACAATTAAAATTTATTTGTAGCCACTGTACATTTTGTTCCGTCTATCCGTGCGGTTCAGGCTCACTTTCATCGCCTTCAAATTTGGCCAAACGCGAAACCGGCCGGACCAAGGTGGTAGGAAATTATCGTAATACAGGCTAATCGTTTCAAAAGATCTCAAAGAAAATTCCCTCGATTAAAATTATTACTAAATTTTGGAATTTGGTCGTTAATGGTCGGTGGTCTAACCACGACCAGCCCAGTAATGATAGGCAGGCCAAAATTATCTGTGGCCTAACTTGAAGAAAATGCTTAAATTCAGAAAGTCTTCTATAGTCCAGTCGTATAACGTCTTAAAACTTAAAGTATTTTCTTTTTTAGTTAATATTTGTAATTTGTCAACTTCGTTTTCTGTTGTTTAGAATCGCAATGATAATGGAAAGAAACTAAACCATTTTTTCTTATTTTTTTTGTGTGTGTATTATCATCATCACCAGTCATTATTACAAACGAGCTCCTTGATGCCCGCCTCACAGCGACAATGCTCTATTGTCGCTGACCTAGAAAACCATGGCCAAGTGGAGGCCGAGGTATGCTACACACCATAGGAAATAATTATTTCAAAGACGGAAGTTCCACAGTCCTGGACAAATAATTTGGTGTAATTCAATTTATAAGAACTCCACTTATGCACTGTCAAAATGACAATGACGACTTTTCAATTATGTCTGTCATACTGATCTTGTGATTCAGAACTAGTTAGCTAATTATCATAATGAACAAAAATTGTTTTATCTTTTACCTTTATCGTAACAAAAAAAAACAGGTAAAGGTTAACAATTAATGTTAGGTCAACAAGTAGAAATATTTTTAAACAAACTTTAGGTTATTAGGATCTCTTTACGACCTTACGCAACACGCATCTCCACCATTATCTTGAGCTCTTATTTAAATTTAAGGCTTTTTACCAGATCGAACTTCTTCTGCTCGAGTTTGAATCTCCCGAGTTGGCAATGTCTAGACAGCTGTTTCACTCACAATCTAGTCCTAATACTCCTAAGTTTAATAGTTATGTGGTTCTGCGATGGCTATTTTTTTGCATCTATAGTTTTTCGCATCTATCTGACCTAGAATACATCTCCATCAACCCTGTTACATAATTCGTTGAAATAGGGATAGGGGTAGTAGAGGTGGCCTCAAGGATCTCAAGATAAAATATCTATCATGCCCTCTACTTTTGTTAGAGCTTACTAGGAACTTAGTAGTTAAAGGCTATTGATCAAGTTCCATATACTGAGCAGTTCGTTCTTTAGGGCAGGAAACTGCGGGGGAGAGAGAGAGAGAGAGAGAGATAGAGAGAGAGAGAGAGAGAGAGAGAGAGAGAGATTGTTCCAAATTGTTTAATTAACATTTGGTACTTTGGTGGATGGAAGTGAGTCCTCATGTCCTTAATTAAAAATCGTTTCAATGACACGAGTTCCTCTGATTTCCTGACCATCCGGCTCAGTGTTTTGTTTTGGTTTTGTTACAAATTTTACAATAGCATTACAAAAAAATCTTGGAAAACGGCTTACTCGATTATCAATCCGTTCGTCAGTTTTTGACACGAGTTACAAAAATAACTTTCAAATAAAGGATGTAAACTGACAGATTGTGTAAATGCGCGTTAAATAGAAACACCGGAACTGAACAGAAACAATCAAACTCGAAATGGCCCGACGGAGCGTGGAGAAGTCATCATTAGAGGTAAGACAAGAAAGGCGCTGGGTTAGACTAAAACTTCAAAGGGGACGCGTCGTTACGGACTCATTTTTCAGGGGACGAAGAACTTCTCTGTAAAATTTTGTATCTAACTGAGGATATAACGATTCTTATACTAATACCCAATGAGTATTTGTCTTTTTGAAGTTGTCAAAGTTGTGCTTAGTTTTACTAAAGCGGCTATTCACAAATAATGATATATTCCAAGTCTTACTGATTTTTCTCTATGGCTCATCAATGTTGGTTATATGTCGCCTGCCTATCATGGATTACTTATAATTAAAGACCGGTTTTCCGTGAATTGCAACGTTTTCTTTCTCACTCGGATGGCAATGTAACTAAGACAAAAATTTGTATCACGCAAAGGAAGTTTTTTTGACACTAATTTTTACTTTGCACGTGTGTGTTACTTTATTACACGAAATTCCAAGTTTTTACGGTTTACTCCACAATTTTGTCGTAATTTTAGTATTTGTACAGTTATGCAATTAAAATAGTAAAAGAATTGTTTTTTCAACTTCAAGTTTTGAAAATCTTCCAAGAAATATTTTATGTCCGCCGTTCCGCACTGTTCCATCACTTGTGTTTTTCGCACTTTACATTTCTCGACCTTTCTTCGGCTTGGAATTATTCGTATAACATTAGATGCTGTCTGGTGCGACGTAGGTTTTAGAAAAGCATTTTCTTTGTCGTATCAAACGTTTCGATCTTTATTGAGATCATCTTCATGGCTCAAAGTGTTTGTTTTCCGTGTAGCTGTGACATTCCTGTCTGTTGTGATGAGAGTTCCCAAGTAATTTATTAGTGTGATAGGAAGGAGTCGCTTATAACCCCGCCCCTAGGAATATCGAGTACTCTGGGGGAGTGAATGTGATCAGATATCTATGTTTGTGGTGATGTAACTGTATGTTTTGTTCCTATTCTGTATTTAACAACCTGAGGTACAAACGAGAGGCTAGCATTATAGGTTATCAACGTATAGATTTGAAATCAGAGAGACGCTCAAATGGCTGCAGTTTAAAACAAAATACGTACAAAAGAAGGAAAACGTACGGAGGGTCGGCGATGACCTCAGCTGTTTGTCGGCCCATAAACTTCCCACTTTATTATATAAATAAAACATTTACTGTGCTAAATGGTAGTTTTTATGTATATAACACTTTTTTGCGAGATTTTTACAGGTTTTTGCACAATTCGATGTTTTTTCACGTTTTGAAAGTGTTTACTGCACGAAAATCCGGTCTTAACCTATAATTTTAATATGTAGATGTATTGTCGGGGTGTGTAATATACTGCGTTCTTTACGAACTATTGCATATCTCGTTCTGTGTCTGTACGACTGGTGAGTCCCATTTCCTCAAGAATTTGATCAGTAGGTCCCTGTGGTTGAATTTCTTTTACAGACACATTGTACATCTCAAAGTTCTTCCTTCTGCGGGAAAATTTGTTAGTGTCTCCTCTGCTTCTTAGCGGAATCTGTACATGCTGTTTTGGGTTATACCAATATCCTTTAAATGTCCATTTAGTTTCTACTGACCTGTTAAGAATCCTGTTAGGATTCGCAGTTTTTCCTTCTTCTTTCGATAGATTCTGTCACTTCTTTCCTTCCGAAATTCCTTAGGAGAGGATTACCTGTGTCCAATGGGTGAGTTCTATTGTTCCCTCATTTTCTTTTTACCCTTCTGTCTGAGGTACTCATTGATAATGTGGGTTCCTATGACACAGAAGGGTTCGGGTCCTATCAGCCCCTATTCTGACAAGGGTGCCAGATTTTTCGTTGGCTTCTACTCCCACATGTCCCCAGCAGAGGCTGACTTTGTTCTGCGTGCTTAACATGTTCTATTTGGTTTTGCAGTTCAATACCATTTTTGAACTAATGATGTTTGAGCTTGGTGCTTTGATAGCTGATTGGCTATATGACATGATAGCTATGTTCTTGTTTTTGTACCCTTTAGTCAAGTTGAGTTGAGTACATCTCACGATTGCATAGACCTCAGCTTGGAAGATACCAGTGGATTTGAGTTCGGAGTATTTGGTACCAGAACCAAAATCTCCTATCCTTGTATCGTCTTTGTTCTAGATCTACCTGTCTACCAAAAATGGCGCCGTTCTTAAGGGAGGTGTTTTCCACTCGTTCCCGATCGTTTTTGGAACCTAAGTTTATTAGGAAGTTTTGATTATATTCAAACATCCTGGCCATATCGCCCTTGAAGCCATGAGTGTCGGATAGTAATTCGTTATATAATTTTGATATAGCTTACACAAAATAAAAAAAACCTGTTTGATTAATTCCAAATACTATTTTACACGGGAATTAAGCACCGTCGGAAATAGTTAACCTTTAACCTTTTGTACAAAGAGCAGATCAAACAACAAAACAAAAGCAATTACACGGAATGCAATAAACATCGCACAAATACGGGAAGCGCATTAGCATGCTGACCCATTTCCCCCGCTAGCGAATACCCAAGGACTCGTGTAATTATCCTTATGTTAATTCTTGCTCATCCTCGTACAATATTTGTAATGACAAGGTCAACAGAGCAAAGAGCGTTTTTCTTGCTATTTTTTTAAATTCAATTAAATTTAAAATTAAATTTAATCGTAACTGACAGGAAATAAACACCAGGAACCAAAGGTAGGTTACAGGCCATGTGTGTGGGCCAGTTCATCAATCATAATGACCAGAGCCTGTAAGTTCCATCTTGATAAAACTGACCAAACCGTCAATCATTAAAATGTCAAATTGTAAAACATTTGGTGGAGAACTGAGTGCGGGGTGATGAACCTTTATTTGGTCATTTCCGGTCATCCTGGTCTGCTTAGTTATGCTGGCTAGATCTGTCAGATGCGTTTCGCCTTTTTGACATTCTGGTGAGTCCTTGTCTTTCCTCCTCGAGTATCTTTTTTCCACATTAAATTAGCTTTAAACAAACGAATTTAAACCGTACATAGTAATAAATGCAAATATTACTAGTAATGATCATCACTATCTCATTCTGTTTTTTGCAACGCTACTTATAGTTTCGCGTGTTAACTTTATCCTTTTTAAAAAACATTTATTGTTTAGTTTCTTCATTAGGAGTCATCATTCATTAGTAGACATATCGCGGTGCTTTCTGATGAGGATTTTTGTAAGATCTGCGAGGTTACGAACCTGTGTTTTAGCAATTCCTGGTTCCCCTATCCCCGGTAATTTAGGCAGTCAGACGTTTTAAAAAAATATTATTTATGAGAGTTCTTCTTGAAGTCTGTAGGGTGATGAACCTTTAGTTTGTACCATTCCGGTCATTTTTGGCCTTTCTGCTCCAAGTTTGCTTTCGCCATCTTCAATGGTATGTCTAACTGCCGCAGGTTTTTCAATGTCTGTTAGGCATCACACAACAGTATATTTATAAATTTAAATACTAATGGTTGAGGTTTTCCTGGTCCGATTAACCGAGCAGTTTTGGCCTGCCCGTTTCTGTTTTATACCAACTTCACGAGCGGATTCACCTTTTTATTTTAATAAAAGAGCTATTTGACTTTAGAGTTTTATAATTACATTTTACGTTTTAATATTAATTACAATTTTTCGTTGAGGTCTGCAGGGTGATTTAGCTTGGACATTTCCGGTCTACCTAATCGCGATGGTTAGACCTATCGGACACATTGCTGCTTTATTCCACATTCATTATTCATTACTTGATTCACGTGTTTATTTCACTCCGGCAACTTAAAAAAAAGAAAAAAATTAAGAGTTTTCTTCTTGAAGGGTGCGGGGTTTGGCCATTTTCAGTTAACCTGGCCCGTCTATAACTGTTATTTTATCTACCCGACCGTTTCTCCTTTTTCCCATCTTCAGTAGTGGTTCAAGCGTTTTCCTTACTCGAGCACCTTTTTTGAAAATATGTATTTATTTTGTTTTTTGTTGAAATCTGATGATTGATGAACTTGTATTTTAATCCTTTCCTTTTTGGCGTCGATGGCTGCAATGGTTTAGGCGTTGACGCTGTAAGGTAAAGGTCCCGGGTTCGTATCTAGCGGCCCTGCATTCCAACCCATCATACTTACAAATGGACTTTTTTACAAGAACACCAGCACCCCGAGGTTTGATATGACCTCTGCTATTGTGAACCCTCGTTAAAAAAATTTATGTTCACGTTCACATGTTTTATTATAGAGTACTTTTTTTGTAAATATTTTATAATTATAAGGTGTGTTCATGTTCATTTTATCCCAGTAGCTTTTTGAACACTTAATAATTGGTCATTTCTGGTCTTTCTGAACATCCTATCTCCACTATTCTAGTATATCGGAATTTTTCGATACCTACAGGGCTAGGGTTCACATGTTCAGTTTAACTAGAATTTGTTTGAAAAATTATGGAATTTCTTCTTGAAGTCTGTAGGTTGATGAACCTGTAGTTTGGTCATTTCCGGTCATCCTGCTCATAACCCCGCTATTTTGGTCTATAAAACGTGCATTCACCATTCTCTCTGGAGAGTTTACTTTACGTTAGTCCCGTTTGTACATAATTATTAGGAAGTTTCTTGTTGTCTGCGGGGAACCAGTGTGGTTTTCGTTCATCCTAGTCCTTTGGCCGGTCCTTCCAGTCCGTTGCGTTTGTCGTTTCCATTCCTTTTACGTAGTATTTAAAAAGGAAACATGTCTGATTTGTTAATAAGTTGATAAGTTTCTTCTTGTTGAATGTGCTGTTTTCGTATGAGGTTTTATGTATGTGTATATTTTTTCGTATACGTTAATTTTAACATGCCTGATTTCTAGTTGTTTTTGTTCTGTCGTGTTTGGTTTGTACAGTGCAAGTTATACTTTTCTTTTTTTAATTCATCGTAGTAAATGTAACTAGAATTGTTCGTGTAAGTTTTACAAAATTATATCAATGAATATGTCTAAAGTCCATTTAAATCCTTTTAAGTTTATTATGTTTATTTATTGCATTTTGTTTAATTTTATTCTGTTGTTAGCCTTTTGTTCTAATTTAAAGTCAAAAAGTTTGAAAAAATGTCGTAACAAGACATTAAATACAGGGGAACAATGGATAGTCCGAGGTCAGTCTATTCTATCCGCAGAAGAAAAACTAGGACAAAATGAAAACTGTGTTCAGTTTTTTATTTAGTAAACAAATGTGTTTAATAAGCGTGTACTATTATAAAACAACTACAATATAATTGTTTAAAATTAAAAAAATGAATCCTTAACAATTTTCTTTACACGATTAATTATTATTGAATTAATTGTTCTATTTTTGCATTTTGTAAGTAGATAATCTAATATTGAATTTTCTTTCTCCTTCAAGGCGTTAAACAACCGAATCGGGCTTGCGTATTGACTTTTCCAAGGCGAATCGGCAAAACCCTGCAATACAGGCGAAACAAAATGCTTCGACATACTTCGATATTTTATTTTCGAATTTTAAGTACGATTTGAAGTCAAAATTATTTATCCTTTAAATCATTTATCCCTTAAAAAATGTGTTATTGTTTTTTTAAAAAATGTATTGAATAAATATCTAACTTACAGGTTTTATTGAGGCATTGAGAATTTTTGTAAAACAGGTCGTATTCCACATCTGGGATTGGATCTGCCTCGGGTTTCTTTTCCGATATCTCGCAGGTCCCGTTTCCTCCAGGTTTAACGCTGGAAACAAAAATGACTCAAATCAAAAGGATAAACCTAATGAATAAAATTTAAAAACTGCACGTATGCACTGATTATAAATAGAATTGCGCAGACTTAACTTGTCCCTATGCTAGTTGAGAATGTGTGGTAAACATTTTACTAAGTTTTACTATCGTAAATAATTTTAATAAAACAATCTTTCTATGTATCTTTTACATTAATGTTAAAATTAAATATTGTAAAATGTAAAAATGTGTAACTGTAAAAATAAATAATATTTGTTATGAACTTTTTTGGTACACTTCAATGGCCTACAAAAATTACTGCCAATTTTACGAACTTTTCAGATTAATGCTATCTAATGCTATCACACTACTGAGAGAGAGAGAGAGAGAGAGAGAGAGAGAGAGAGAAGAAAAAGACAGAGATAGTAAATGAGAAGGAGTAAAAGGTGCATACAGAGAAATAGTGACCAACAGAAAGAGGAAAATAATTGAAGAAATCGTATTATCTCCATTAAACCAAGGCCATAGATGAAAAAGAACCAGTCAAAAAAGGCACCAAAAACACTTAAAATTCACATTATGAGTGAGTAAGAGATGGACAGAGACATAGCGAAGAAGTATAAAGGAGAAAAAGCTGAAGTGATAGCGAGAGAAGAGAAATAAGAAAATAATTGCAATTATCTAATAGACAAGAGATGGAATAGAGATAGAGAGAGGGTGAGCGGGAGAGAGAGAGAGAGAGAGAGAGAGAGAGAGAGAGAGAGAGAGAGAGAAGAAAA
>CM077108.1:8253633-8264843 GCA_039619505.1 Cimex hemipterus
GAGAGAGAGAGAGAGAGAGAGAGAGAGAGAGAGAGAGAGAGAGAGGAGAGAGAGAGAAAGGAGTAAGCGAGAGAGGGCAAGAAAGAGAGAAAAGTGAAAGATAGAGATAGTGAACGAGAAAGAGAAAAAGCTGCTGAGAGAGGGAAATAGCTCGTTCACAAAGGCATCAATCTGATTAAAGTTTAATTTAATTAAATATTATTAAGTATTAAGTATTAAGATTAAAGTCAGCCAAAATTACTCCCAGGGGTAGACATAGAGAGTGAGCGAGAAGTAGAAAAAGATAAAAACAGAAATAAAAGACATAGACAAGAGCGTGAAAAATGTAAGAAAAACCAGCCCAAAAAAATACATGAAGGATTCATTACTGTGCACCACATTTACGTAATAAAAGAGAGGGTTTAAATGGTGTTAACCGGCCACCACCGATCCACAGCCTTCCATTAAAATAAAATAAAATAAATAAAATAAAAAAAGATAAAAAAATATATATAGTAAGATATTTTTGAAAAAATTGAATATAATTAATTGACTATAATATATTTTCATTATTTGCTGTTCAATATCAGAAAAGCCTGCTTTCAGTAAGATTCCTTGTGAGGATGGTAGAAGTTCATGATTATGAATTTTATGATTTGTAATTAGAATTGTATATTAGACATTATGCTCATGACCGGGCAGTAGTAAGATCGTACAATGCTTTTCTTAAAAATCACATGGTAATTAATCTAAGCTCTCTGTTTTGTCATATGTTGAGTCGCTTTCAACAATCCATATATGATATGAATTAAAAATCGTTGTTTAGACATGAGTTTATTTCATTAGGTTTTCTAAACGTTTCCGTAAGGTTGATACAGTTGATTATTTTACTTGGATTCATCGAAAAGATTAGATCATCTGCTTAACATATTTTATGCGTATAAGAGGTATGATTATTAAGCCTTACATACTATCGTTTTTTAACCTCGTATTCACGATGACAAAGAGTCGATCCTGGAGCTGTCCATATGTTTTGTACGTCAGCTCTCCGCTTATAACTTGTTTGGGGACACGTATTATTGGAAACAGGGTTTTGACGTCATGTCAATGCGTGATGAACTATTCCACGAGTTGGAACCGTATGTCGACGAGTGAAGTTTTTGTGACAGAAATAGGGACAAATCTCAGTGTGAACCCTGTCGACATCCGCGAACACCCTCAATGCACTTTTGTAAATAGTAGATTTAGCCACAACTTGGCTTATCTCGTGTTGCCCAAAGACCATCCGACCGGACCGACTTTCTACACCCCTTGCTTCGAAATTTCGGACAGCGAGTCGGAATATGTGACCTTTTTTAAATCTGAGAAAGACAAGAACGAGTTGGTGCGCGTCAGTTTGAAAATTGACTATCAGCAAAACTGTTTTCTCCCCTCGTTCGCTGACCGTACCCGATACACCGATTCAGATTCGAATGAGCCATTCACCTTCGCATCAAACAACTCCATCGGCGAACTGCTTACTGAAGAAGACGAAAACTTTCTCAAGAAAGAATGGAAGTACGTCAACTTGACGGAAATCAATAGCAAGTGGAACGTGGAAAAAACGAAGATAGACATTAAAGAAAATCTTTCGGAGTGCAGTTTCATTTGCACACCTAGTCACAAACGTTTTAGGAACTGTAGATTATTACCGGGCACTCCTCTCCTCCTTAGTAGTATAATCTGGGGAATCTATTTCGATTCGACGGATCGTATTTTATTTACTGATTTATTTGCTTACAAGACGTTTTTAGACAGCCCGTGTCCTGCCCTAAAAAGTGGATCTCCATGCAGAAATTCAGTTGCGACGTTGATCACTGCAATAGTGTTTTATAAAATCGTGCAATGCTTTTAATATGAGAACGAATGTTTTATTTTTACTGAATCATAAATGTCATTTTTATTATATAGACTTAATAAACTTTTAATTTTAATTTAAACAGTTTATTGTTCGTACGACTAAATGACTCGTTCTCATAAAACATTGCGTTTAGCGTCATTACTTATTTACTAAATATAAAGTGTGACGCTTCCTCCTGAGGACTTTGGGGTAATGAACCTGCTTAGTCGTTTACGAAGCTTCCTGGTCTGTTCTGGCCGGTTGACGTGATTCGGCTTTTCGGCATCTTCAATAGTAGGTTTACGTCTGCTCTTCTTACCTAATTACAACCCTGCCCAACTGATGGTGACGAAATGCCAAGCGCGTCCAAAGAAGCGGATAAGACGATCAATTTACAAATCCGCTTATGTTACCAACGCAACAATATTTTTTTTAACCTGACCAACTAATGGTGATAAAAGCCAAAAAAACGGGTAGGATAGCATCACCAGAATGGTGGGAAACGACCCCAACTACAAATTATCCCCTTGTTTGTCTCTACACTAGTCATTGTAATTATTAATGAAAAATAAATGGTAATGGTCAAGAATTGGCCATGTAGATCACAATGATAAGAACAATAATTTTTTCAGAACAAGAATCATTTTTCAGTGGTAGGTTTATATCAGATGATGATGATGATGACGGCGACCAAAGCAGCGATAAGACCATCAATTTACAAATCATCTACTTATGTTAGTAAATAGTTTATATTTTCTCATTCTTCAGTGGTACGTTTACATACGTTATATCATTGCTTCACCCTGCTTATACCCCTGGCAGACCGCTGATGACGAAAAGCCGAAACGCGTCCCAAGCCAAGTTGGTATGACCAAAATTACCGTAAATGACTATTATCTGTTTGCCGCTAGACTCAATATAATAATATTCGGACTTGCCAATACAATGTGAAGAATATAGTTCACAATTAAGCCATTGTAAATAATAGTGATTAATGGCAAAAGTGGACGATAATCGACCCAGCGGGTCAAAACGTCAACGATAGCGTGAAACTTAAACTTGTTTTATTAAAATTTAAGGCCGCAGGGTCGACTCATCGATCGATGTGATGCCCCAACCTGCTTATAACCCTGACCAACTTGCTATCTTCTTTGGGTAAATAGATCAAATTGAAAACGACCAAGCTACATTATTGGAAACGATGTTCGCTTTTCGTTATTAATATTTTAAAACTTGAAATGTATATATTTTTCAATTATTCCAGGCTGTCCATAAAAGGAGAACAGGAAGATCGATAATTGTAGATACATTTTTGATTGATAACAAATTAATACCAACACAGATTTTTTTGGGGAAAGTGAGGTATAAAACAATAATTGTCTCACTTATATCTGTATCGTCGTGCACATATAATTTACATTTATTTCTCCGTTAGAAAACAAATTCGACTATACGTCATTCGATTATACATTACGTACGAGGCACCCAGTCTCATCAATGGACAACCATCTGCTAGGAGAGGCCGTGTAAATAAACAATGGGAATGGAGGGAGGAGTTACAGGCAGACGCCATTCTTTTGCCAGTTGATGGCCAAAGTACAACGCAAGAAGTTCAAAGCACTGATACCAGAACAGGAAAAGTGAGCCAAAGGAACACCACTAAAGGCAAATTCCTACTGGTATACTGAGGGCTCCAAAACCGACAAGGGTACTGACGGTAAACCTAGCTAAGCATGTTACAGTTTTCTCGTCTGATATCATAGCGACTGAACAATGTGCCAGAGAAATAAAAAGGCTAGGCAAGTCCTTACCGGAAGATAGCCATTTTCTCTGATCATCTGAGCCGAGCAGCATTCAGGGCTTTAGCCCCATGCGAGGCGAAGGCAAAGTTAGTTTGGAACTGCATCGAGGCCCTAACGGAAGTCAGCGACACTACTGACCTGACACTGACATCGGTCCCTGCACATTCCGCGCATAGAGGTAACGATTGGCAAAAAAAAGGGGACCCATAACCCTCCTTCCGAGGTCTAGCAGCCAGTCACCAAAGAGGTTACGTCTTAAAATGGATCTTTAATGAGGCCCAAACCTGGTCGAACAATACCACACGTATGAGGCACGCGAAGAGGTTCGTAAAAGGACGATCCGCAAAACTTACAAAAGAATCACCCGAAGACTACCTACCAGGATTCTGGTTGGACTTCTGACAGGGCATTGCCACTTAAGAAAGCACATGCACCCTGCCGATACGGCCAGGAAGAGGAGGAAAACCCAGAGTACATTTTATTTTCAAGGTCTATGTATGTGCATCTGCAACTAAGACAAGAAAAGCCAGAAAGAAGATCCTAAACCAAGGAACCGCTGGCAAAGCTGTGGAGGCTGGTTAATAACCTGAAGTTTACCAGTGAGTTATAAATAACAAGGGAGCACAATAGATCAATTCGGGTCGAGGTGCAGTAGGCCTTGTGGCCACCTCTTTTATCCTTATCCCTATCAATACATTACCTATAAAAAGGATATTTGTTCATTTTTAAACAATAGGCATGGACACTTTTGATTTTCAGGATGGTAAATATATTTTATTTATATAATGTACTTTGCATCTAATTAGTTAGGCTTAAATCAAGACTGGAATACAAAAGAAAACAGAATGTAATAAAAGCAAAATACGGCTATTAATGAGAAAATATGCGATGGGTTTTTAGGAGAGGAAAACTAATCATGGAAATTCACTTTCGCGTCCACGATGTGGTTCTTGGACCAGAAAACGAGAAAGTGATTGACTCCGGCCATGCTTCACTGTTCATACTTATCGATTTAAACAGGGACAATTAAAAAAAAGGTGAATACATTTTTATATGTGGGTTTCCTGTGTAATCAGTTCAGTATGTATGAGAATTTTAACAGATTTCTGGTTCTGGTTTGTTCTGTTCGCACTAGGAATAAAGAGCCACTCTAGTTGACAAAATTACAATCAATATCGATGATTTGAGGTATATTTTATAGAAAAAAAAATAGTGAAAATTGAACTGAATGGATTGACTTAATTGAAAATTGTACCAAATGGGACAACTTTGAGATATTAGAGTATATTACGTCATTATTACATGATGTATTTAAGACCTAATTGTTTAACAAACATTTATCTAACGCTAATCCACTCGGGTAGATACTATTATACTTGAAGTAAGGTGTTCGTCTGAGAGTCGAGAGAGTTCCTCACTGAAGATGTCACCGAAACGCTTTTGAGTAGTTCTCACTAGTCAAACTCGAGTTTAGACAGACCAAACTAATGACCCAATACCGGTTCAACATGAAAATTAACACGTCAGAATCAAGGAAATGCTTTCTGATAAAGTTCTTCTAGATACGGTTTTTAAATGTATAATTTGTCCCTATTCCTTAATGAAAGCAAATTATTTTGTGTTCGCTTTTGTTTTTTGTAATAGATTATAGTGCTTTTGAATTGAAATTGTTCTAAAACCACTTACCCGAAGCTGAAGGCGTGACAGGTTGACCGCTCGCACTCCTGCTCGCACTGACGGACGGTCGCGACTGTCACGGTGACGTTGACATCAGTCTCTTTGAGCCTCTTTCCAATGGCCACCCTCTGGTAGCATTCTAAAACAGGCAGAATATAATTTAAATGTTAGCCCTTTTCAAGAGTTCTGCCCGATTTTGAGTCTTCAGGCAGGTCTAATGCGTCTGTCGGCACAGAAAGAAGAAAAAGGCAGCCGACCGTCCCTCCTCCGCCTTTTATGAGGCCACTTACAACAGAATAGGCGTTGCGCAGTTACGGTAGGGAAATCAGGCCTCCCTACAAATTAGATAACAATTAAACTTTTTTTATGCTTTCTATTGAAAAAGACATCGGAGATGTGTGTTGTCGCTGAACCAACAAATACTCCACCAGTGGGGGTATCAAGCAAAATATGATGGGCTTTCAACAAAACTTTCATATTTTCACATTTATATTTCCGATTGTGATCTGTTATTAGCAATCTTTGTACCAGTCCAATCCTTCATGCTACTGTTTGCTTTCTCCTTTGCAAAATTCTTGTGTAAAACAGCTATTTTTTCCGTTTGATAAAATAATACATATTGAAACAAGTAATAACCTGAGTAAGTAATGTTTGGTTATAGCTGGAAATTAGATTTAGTGATATCTACGTTTATCTAACTGGAACAAAACTGTCGATTTGAACTTTTAACTGGATCAAAACTTGGAACTTTTCGTGGGTTGACAATCTCGCCTAAATTATTTCTAATCTGATTATGTTTAGTGATCTGATTGACCCAATTATTTCTTTCTTGTTCTTCTTTGTTGTCTTGGTTGAAATGAAAAAGTTATCGTCACGAGCGGGATTCGAACCCACGACCTTCTGCTAAATACTCCGCTGCTGTAAACTCTTGAGCGATCGTCACATCAACCCACCCTGACGCCAACTCCCCATCTCGTGACACTAATTTTTTAATTTCAATCAAGACCCAAAGAATAATTAATTGAAAGGACTAATTTGGTCAATCAGACAACTAAACATAATGGATTTAATAAGTAAAACGAAGTATAACTTTACTAACAGCTACCCGTGACCTCTTCACATGTCGCCGAGAATCCTTATTACACGGCATTTGAAAAAATAGCCAAAAGAAGAGAAATTTCGGAAGGTTGTTAATTGAGATGGGGAGTTGGTGTCAGGATGGATCGAAATCACGATAGGTCAAGTTGTTAGAGCAGCGGCGTATTAAGCCGAAGGTCGTGGGTTCGAATCTCATTCGTGACGCTAACTTTTTCATTTCAACCAAGACCTTACATACAAAGAATAATTAATGGAAAGATTATTTTTAACTATTTGCACTAATGTTTATATCGATTTAATATACTTACATAAGGGACAAGTTAATTATCTTCACAAATGGCAATCTCACATAACATGAGCATAAATGTTTACTTATTTTTAATTGTTTTTCACATAACTAATTCGATCTGTGATGGTGCGGTTTCGCTGAATAGATTTTGCTGATAAGTGTGTTGCCACCACCTAGCGATAAATTTTGTTTTATGTGAGGTTGTCTCCCACATTTGTTTTATGTAATGTTGTCTACCGTTTTGCTATGATTTATGCTATGTATAATATAGTCTACTACTTTCCAATGAATATTTGTTGTTATACATAAAAATATCTGTGAACACTTTTTATGTAACAAAATCTAAGACAAGTTCATAAGGCATTAGAGATATTTTATATTTAATCATAGTATTAAGGATGATATCAATCACACCAAGGTAAATTTTTTTATGTGATTCTATCAGTTTGTGATAAGTTATGCTTTAAATGATGTAGTCTACTATTCAGATATAATTTTTTTTATGTGATGTGTACCACTTTTTGCAAAAAAGTTTAATTTATATGATGAAGTCGACGACTTAATGATAAAATAAATTTTCTTTTATGTGATGTCTACCACTTTCTGATATATTTTGGTGTATACGATGTAGTATTGGAGTACTGGTAACGGACCGTTTCTCCGCTCTTGTGATTTTGTAATTATAATTTGTATCATCATAAATCGTTACAAATAATTAAAATAATATTGGGAAGTAAGGAGGGTGACCAAGGCTAAAAATAAATAAAAGCTCATCAATATAAATCGGTGCCTGAGTCCGTTCCAAATATTCCACTGTCCAATTTTTCAAACCAATAATGCACTCAGTGAAGAAACCACTACAACTTCGGTTTTAATAATTTTCATGTTTCAGAGGAGATATTTTAAACAAAAACACCAACACCGTCAACATTCGTTTTGGACAGAATCAATTGTAAAGTTTCCTCTCGGGGTCTGCGGGATGAACATTTAGGTGTAGGTGATGAATATGTAGTTTGGCCTTTATCGAACATTGTTGGTATGTTGAACCCTTTTGACCTTTTCCCCATCTTCATTGACTTGATGATGATTTAATTAAGCCGTGAAATGTGTCAGTTTTTTTTTGACGGGGATAACAACAAAGCGAGGCACCAACACAAACAACGAAGAAGTTAGGATACAAAACAAAAAAATCTTTCAATTCAATTGAATGTGTTAAATTCGTACAATTGTGCTGATAATAAAAATCACCAAGGAATTGTAAAGTAAACAATTTTTTATAGCTAGGAAAAAATTGCTTACAAAAGAAGCAAATATAGTATCTATAAATAAACAAAAACTGCGTGAGTTGAAAAACTATTACTATTAAGATAGTAATTCTGTTGAAAAAATGTTCATAAAATTGTTGTTTCGATTTGCCAATACTATTTGGAGATCGCGAGATGCGGCCTGGTGTGACATAGGTTTAGAAAAACATTTTCTTTTTAGTACCAACGTTCCGAGCTTTATTGGGATCATCTTCAGGGCTCAATGGTTGTTTCTATCTACATAGTGTCATTGCTGTGTGACGTGTTGAGATAGTAAATAAACACATTGAAAACCCAATGATTTTATTGCCAATCCGACAATTAAAGTGATCTTCAATTGTTTTCTCTTGAACGAATAAATAAGTAATTTCCCGGCTGAAAATAAATATAATGACTAAAGAAGAACGACGAAAGTTGGTAAGGTTGAGAACATTGCAGTACAGCGAATGAATAATGATTAATTAAAAGCAGCAACCATAGGAAAATTGAAATTAGTTTGAAACGTAGGAATAAACAAAGAAAAAACTGAAAGATTTCTTCTATCTTATAAAATTTATAATAGTAGTAGATAATAATTTTTATTTCAAGCCTTAAACCGCTAACTGTTTTTTCGTAATTAAAAAATTTGTATTTACAAGTAATTAACGGTTTATTTATTTCTTTAATATGACCAGTTTGCAATTCGCCAGTCGTTAACTCGCTTAATGGAGCGTCAATATCGGATTGTCTTTCCAAGTTGGTTTATCAAGTCTGACATTACTGTGATTTTATGGTTTTATTTGTACAAGAAACGTTTGAGAATCAAGCGATTTAAACTCCTGGTCAACTTACGAAGCGAAACAAATTTAACTTAAGATAGTTCGCAAGGAGGACTTTCAATGACCAACTCGTCCACCCAATAACCTAAATACGAATTCCAGTATTAAGTTTCTAAGAGGAAGCACCACGATTTCTGATTTCTCACAACACAAATTTAAATAAAAACACTACAGTATAATATCTAAGAAAGTCTATTTAAAAAAAAAGTGCTTAACGTACTTAAATAAAATTTAGATGAATCAATCTTTCGTGTCTATTAAAACGTAAATTGTGTTCGGTGTGCTAAAATATTAATTTGCTAAATAACGATGGGCAAATAAGGATAAAATTTATTCAAAAGATTCATATAAATGCAAATTGAAACAGGTAATCTAGCAATTCGATATACTTAGTTTGTGACATAAAAAAATCAATTATTCAAATAATCGTTTGTACAGAACTTCGAAAACTTGTGAGTAACCTTCCAGAACACGTGAGCACATTTTAGGAAAAATATAATAGCAGATTTGTACACTTGACACGATTCGGCGGTGCCAATATCCTATTTGCATCGAGATTGTTATAGCTTGAAACGTTGTTTTAAGATCTTCTGTATTTTCGATCTGCTTAGAGCTGAAAATAACAAAAACTTCGATTAACTGTCAACAAAGCCTGATTGAAAGGTGACAAAACTTTGAAACCTTTAATAATATAAAAAATAAGGCCAAAAATTGGTAAAATTGGGTCGGTAATTGAATCGTGGAATACTTTCTGCGAGTGGTTTCTGAAGAGAAATTTTTGATCCAGTTGGAGAAATAAGTCCAACAGATTTTGTATCTAGATTAATTGTAAGTTTATGACGTGTTTGTTAATTGACATCCTTCCTCAAAACCTTAATCTGCCTATCCAAGAATATTCGCGAATTTTTTGAACTCATTGATATCTAAAAGTTTCAAAAGCTTCTGGCTTGTTGATAGGTGGATTTTCATGCAGAACTGTTCGTAATATTAAATTTTTTAGACTCCTACATCTCGTTGTTTTTGAGAATATTGTTTTACTTATCCTGTTTGTGTACTCTGTCAAGACTCTTTTGTCTCTTACCATTAATTTTTCTTGTGATTTTGAACTATTTAGTATCTCCTAGTTTGTCATTTAATAGCGCAACGGAATAGGAGTTGACACAGCGCTCATCACTGTAAGGTAAAGGACCCGGGTTCGAATCCAGCGGCCTTGCATTCGAACCCGACATACTTACAAGCGGGCTTTTTTCAAAATCACCGGCACCCTGAGAGTTTATACGACCTCTGCTGTTACGAAGCCTCGTATGAAAAAAACACATAATCTAAAGAACTTCATGAAATTATTACTAATCTTACTTCAGATTAGAATATTTAACACGGGTACATTATAGCAGCTTATAAATATTATCCTACTGACTGAATTTCATTGAAAAAAGCTGTAAAAGGATCCAAACCTATACACAAAGAACCCTTTGCCTAGTGTAAAGCAGGGACGAAAAGAGGTGTTGCACATCATTCCCATCCTTGGCTGTTATTATTCTAATTTCTTTCTTTGAAACCATAGGGTTAAAACAAGCACGGACAGGTACATGTCGATCGTTTAAAATGCGTTGAAAATTACGACAAAAATTAATACGTTTTGCAAAATCCAACCAGGAGATTTTCGTTTTTTGATTCCAGTTCAAAATAGTAAATCGTACATTGAAGGACTCGTATAAAATGGTAATGTACCGGACATAACAAGGAAAAAATACTTTAATTTGATCGTTATAGAACATCCCAGCCAGAATAAACAGACCAAAATGATCGATAAAGACCAAATTATAGGTCATCACCCCGCAAACCACATACAGCTCACTCTCTCTCTCTCTCTCTCTCTCTCTCTCTCTCTCTCTCAAAAGAAAAAAATCTATGCCAATTGAATCTAATTAAACCATTAAACATAAAAAATAAAATAATCAACTGGAGGCTTGAATTATTATTATTATCATTTCTGATACATATCGAAATATCACGGGAACTAGAAGAGATCTGATCTATCGACGTGATAGTTATAACTGTATCTCGTCGGTTTCCGAGCCAGTGGTAATGACTGTCCTATTCTAAATTACTCGTATAAAATTTACTTACGTTCTAATAACAATTTGTAGACAAAAAAAGATTAATTACTTAAAATTTTATTTTGTAAAACGCGTGTAAAGTTGATGTAATGGAGGTCTACTTTATAGATCTTTATAGATTAATGCTATCACGTGGTAAAGAGGGAGAAAATAAATAGATAAGAAGATAGCAAAAGATAGGAAGAGAGAGAGAGAGAGAGAGAGAGAGAGAGAGAGAGAGAGCGAGAGAGAGAGAGAGAGAGAG
>CM077108.1:8265261-8303880 GCA_039619505.1 Cimex hemipterus
GAGAGAGAGAGAGAGAGAGAGCGAGAGAGAGAGAGAGAGAGAGAGAGAGAGAGAGAGAGATTTTGTGTGTGTGTGCGTGGGCGGAACTAGAGAGAACAGAAAAAGAAAGAGAGGTAGAAAGAAAGAGGGAGATTGAGTGAGAGAGAAAGAAAGAGCGAGTGAGGTGGAGAAAAGATGGACAAAGAGCACGTGATATAAAGATAGTGAGAGAGAAATAGAATGAGACAGATGGAAGGTCAGACACACAAAACAACGTTTATCGAAGTAATTAATAACGAAGTATATTGAATCGTAAAAGAATAATATACGAAATAACACGAAATAAAACTTGTTTCAAAATAACCTCGTTACATTTTTTGTACAACAATAAAGCAATAACAGCCAAACATAACATTATTTACATTTTTTATAAGAAAAATAATTATTATATTTTTAGAGCTAGTAAAACGTATCGTACTTTAGTTTTTAAGATTTTTAGTGGTCAGTACTTTTACTTAATCTAATATACCGTATTATTTATAAATATAGTTAAAAAAACGATGGATGATTAAAGTTAGGCACAATCAAACGGGCTAAAGTTGAAATATTTAGGCTGGAAATAGTTTATAATGTATAATATTTGGAAATACCCCGGTGGAATAACTAAAACGGTCTGCCTCTTTCACTCGGAAGGTAAAATCTTTCGAAAGTTGTTAACATATAACATCGGATTATGCGAGGATGACTGTATAAAAGTCGATGTTTTGGCGTGCTTTTCATCCTTTGTCCACTTTCCCGTAGCAATTTTAGAGAAGAGAACCAAGACAATAAGAGTGAAAAAATCTGTTACATCATCTCCATCATCTTATCGTATAATAACGGCATCGAGCCGCCGCCGAGCCGACTTGTGAGGCGTTAATCTAATACCGGTGGTAAACAAAGCAAATTAAGAAAGTAGTAGATGTAAACGGATAGGAATTGCAAGCTTACAAAATAAGGCGGATAGTTTCATCACGGTCCTAGTTAAGTGCATCTTCCTCAACAATGCCAAGGTGTGCGAGGGTGGGGCTCCAGTTTGCATCACAACCCTCGCCTGATCTTTATTTCTTTTCCTGTTCCACCATTTAGGCAATTTCATGAAACTTCGCTTTTCGTGTGACTTAGAGAGTTAATGAACTTTAGTTTGGCCGTTTCCTATCTTTTGGTCTCTCAGGCTCGTTCACTTACTTCTCTTTGTACGATGTCTTTTTGGCAGTGGCTGGACTGGCAGACCAATTAAGAAAGAAAAGGCGGGAAAAGACAATAAAAAAAGCATGGCATATAGGCTCAAAAAGTATAGATATAAAATAAATCAATACAAGTAGTCCATAATTGTGCCCACTTGACGATGAAAAAATGTCGAACCGCACCTGATAGCACACCAAAATGATCATAAACGAACAAAATGCAGCTTTATGCAAAGTGATAAACCAGTAAATTGTCTTACGGCTATTCGCTATCGTCAATGGAAGGTTCGTGTTGATGCTTCACCCTGCTTATAACCCCAATCAACCAACACATCTGACACCTTCTAAAACCTAACAAAACCATCAACGCTTCTTCCTCTCCCTTTCTTTTTATATCCCGGGCTCGTGCTAATATGTTGTTCTCATTATTTGTTTATTTCATCTTGGATTTCGGACTGTTCCGCAGGGTACTTTTTCAGAGCTGTTAGGAGCTTGAATAAACTAAAAATCTGATTTTGTAAGGTTTTTTTTTTGAATTCATGTTACCATATTCACTACTGGGTTTGTATTATTGTCTTGACCAGTTTATAACCCTAATAGCCACTGACAAGGCAAAAATTCAAAACTTGTCAAAATGGACGGAAAAAGGCAAAAATATATTTTTTTGCACAGTGATAAGCTTGCAACTTGGTATTTTCGCATAACGGCTATGTTTGTGCTGATGCCTCACCCTGCTTATATCCCTGATTAACCAGCACGCCTAACTCATTGTAAATCCCAACAACATTATCAAATCTTCCTATTCCTTAGTTGTTATTTTTTTAAAATTTTATTAATTATTTTTTTAATCCAGGGATGGTGTTAAAATGTTGAGCTATTCTTTTGTCAGGCATTTTGGACTGTTCGATAGGCTATATGCTTTCTTTAGTGGTGGGTTTGTGTTGTTGCCTCACCCTGCTTATATCCCAATAACATTATCAAACCTTCTTCATATTTATTTGTTTTTCTTTTATTTTTAAATCCAGAGCCGGTGTTAAGATGTCGAGCTATTTTGTTTCATTTTTCATGCATTCTTCTTCCACAGGGTCCTTTTTCACAGCTTTTAATACCTGGAATAAATTAATCCCAAGATTGATCTAGGCATGTGTATTTTGTGAGTTATGAATTCGATCCCTGATTATAAAAATTATCGACGGCTTCTCACCATCCTCAGTACTGGATTTGTAATCCTAATAACCACTGAACAAGGCGTAAATTCAAAATTTGACTGACCGACCAAAACAGGTAAGTTAGATAGACCAAAAAATCGAAAACATCCAAAATTTTTAACTTACATTTGAACACACATTTGAAAAGTGAATTATTTGATTTTCAATTAAAAAACGAATAAATAAAATACATTTAAAATAAAAATTGATCGAAAAAAATTTACTTGGGTTTTTTCAATATTAACTTCATTGGTAAGATTGCAAATAGGCAAATATTTAATTTGGCTTATATAAAATTTAATTTTACACTGCCAATTTCTTGGTCAGATTGAAATTTCAGAAGTTTGTCGTTTACAAAATATCAATTAAAATAAGGGCAAATTTATATAGAGAACTCTGGCTTATCAAATTAATCCAATAAAGAAATTAAATTGGACTGGAGTTAAAAGATTTAAAAAATAAACAAAGGACAAGCCAACCCGAATGGATCAGCTATGTTTAAAATTTTAAACATGCTACTTACTTTCGAAGTATAAACACGTTATTGAACAGAAGACGCTCAATGTTCATGAACAAATTTCATAGAATGAGGCTTAACATTTATCAACCAAATTTATCCAAAAGTCAACTGAGAACTTGCCTATGTCTGTAGTGTATCCTGGGTAGACGGCAGCGGTGCTCTGTAGTACGAGGAGTAGCAGTAGAGCGGATGGTTGTTCCATCGCGCTGCCCAGTTGCAGACTGTGTTCCTGTTACAGCATCGTTCTCCGGTTTTCAAGAGCCCCTTCCCCTCTCGGATCTCTGCCCTCTTTCGCCCCTTGTATTTTTCCGAGTGCCAACTGGTCCCTGGTTTTGATTCGGGGGCGGAAAAAAAATAGTTGATCGTATTTAAAAACCTATTGGTCTAGGACAGGCACGGCCGACTGCATTTTCCCCCTGGGCCGGATTGGAAATATTAATGTCGAAGATTACCCTGATCTATAAAGTAATAGGTTAATCCTATAACAAATATTTTCCTTGCTGATCATTAACCTACTGACGTGTATCAAGATTTTTGATTGGTTCTCTGAAAAGCAAAAAAACTTATAAGGCGTTATCAGGGTAAAGGGATGCTTGAAAACAAAAGTTTTGACAATTAAAATTGAAAAATGTTTAGCAAAACATTTATTTCTTTAAATATACAACATTTTATTATGAAATTTGTTTTTAAATAAATATAAGTATGGGACGATTTGCTTCGCTTACTTGCTTTTAAATATATTTGGTTTAATATATATTATTTTTATATTTATAGTATATATGCTTTTAGTAGCTATTCTTAACTCAGCTTCCAAATGTAAATCATTCAATCTTAATCTTGTCGTACTTTTATTTAGGTTCAATAAAAAAAAGGTTTGTACAAATACAATTTGAGCTAAAGATTACAAAATACGTTTTGGCAAGTTTTTCTTCAATTTCCATATGTTTCATTAATCAACTGCTTATAAAAATTAGACAAATCGTCTTGCTCTTCTCTATATTACATGTAATAACTCATCACATTTAAATTAATTATTTTTAATTGTGTTTCAACAGGAATGTCATCAATTTGTACAGAAAAATCGATTCAGGATAATAGATAAAAGTTTATCAATTTTTTTTAAGGAATCACATCTGTCATTAGTGAAAGAATATTTTAATTACATTTTTGAACCTTTTCTTATAAAATACTTAAAGATACGGTCTGTAACGTTGGAAAACGATCAAAATTTCTTTCAGCCAGATTTTTTGAAAAAAGGCTAAGCTTTATTTTAAAAGCTCTTAATTTCTGTATTGAATCATGACCAAAGAAAATTTTCCCTTGGAAACATATGTCAAATTCGTTCAAATGTGTAAGAATATCAAAAAACAAAAGTAAATCACAAATCAACGTGGATCTAATAATTCAGAAAAATCCTCATTTTCTTTAAGCGTTTAAAATATTTTCATTTCCTCTTTAAGGTCCCATGTTTTAAAACCTTTACCAAATCAAACGATTTTTATTGCGATATAGTACATCGACTGGTATTTAGATCTTCAAGGAGATCAATAAATTGCCTGTGATTTAATCCTTCTGATTGTAGGAAATTCACTAATCTCATAACTATATTTGTAACATAATTTTTAAGTTTATGATTTGGATCGATTTCGAAAATTTTATCTTCAATGCGTTTGATGAGCTCATTTTTTTCCGATCATGTTTGGTCCATGGCAACGTTCACCAATTTTTTTCCAGTCAACATTGTACATCAACTTTTTTCTCAATCTTTCGGAAAAGATCTCCCTTCGTTGTGCCTTTCATCGGACCAATCGATAAAAGCTCTTCCGAAATTTGAAAATCTTCGGTAATAGCTCTGATAAAAATTGGCAACTGAGCAGTATCATTTACATTGCAACTTTCGTCCAGAGCTATTGTATAAAAATTGACGTTTTCTCAAAAAAACCAACGTCGCTTGAACATCACATTGATAGATCCTATGAGCTACGGATGAGCATAAAATTTCTAATTTTTTATAAAGGAATCTTTTTAGAAAATATAGAAGAATCGAGAATTCATTCGATTAATTACTAGATGTCAAACGCTAATATTGAACAATTGTTCGGGGGGGGGCTTATGAGGGCCATCATTGGTCTAGATTTATTTTTTTTAATAAGATGCATAATTTCCATCACACAGGATGGTCGTCGTTGCTTGATAAGTTGACCAAATTTGAATTACAAAAAGTTTGGAATTTCATTAGCGATACTTTGGAGGTTTAATTAACAGTTTAATGCTTCATAATATTTATGGAATACGTTCTTGCTTGGAAAATTGCAGCCAGAATCAAAGACAAGAGACAAGAATAATAATCAATTATTGTATTTTGTGTACGTTTATTTGAAAAATGACAAAGTATAAATAATTAAAATTATGACGTTATATTTAAAAAAAATTATAGCCTTTTTTTAGAAAAATATAACCACCCTGTTTTTTTTAAATACCTTTGGAACATCTCCAAGACCTCATAGCGATAACAGCCTCACATGTAGGTTACAATTTATTCTCTCTACCTATATACAATATAAGTACAGTATTGAAACCTTTCTGCATTTTATATTTTTTTCTGAGGTTGTTCGATATAGCAAGGTTCTTCGTTCTGTTCTTGTCGTAGTAGTAGTAGTCGTAGAAGTATCTTGTCTTGCTATTGTTTTATAAAATTTAGTTTGATACTTCCACAGACAATAAGCCAAGGTGGAAGATTCAGCCTTCTACACCTCTACAAAATAAAACAATAAGACTCATCTGGAAAAGGGCTATGAAGTCTGGCGTGGAATTCGATGGTTTCTTCAGATTGAGCCTGTGTCAAACAGGAGCCTCCTCAATGTGCAATTTGAATATCAGATGACCTTGAACATTTCCTTTAAGAATACCCCGTGCAGGCTGGCCTGCTGTGTCTGCACGATGGTTGGTGATTTCTTGTTGGCCAAGTAGTTGTCAGCAATTTGACATGACCACAGCTTTGCAAACCGGTCTGGGAGTACTATTAATTTTGTAACCCTGCCCTGTAGCCATTGATATATTAATGTATGAGTTAATTTTTAATTTTGGTTAAACTGTGTCTTATGTTTTGGCCTATCAGAAGTTTCGGCTTTTTGTTATATTCATGGGTGAGTTTTTGGTAACCTAGCTTATAACCAGGCAAAATTACAAACAACGACACGACCTTCTAGATGATAAGTTAATTGGGTACAAACTACAAAATGTTATTGAAAACAAAGTCTATAGCCTATTGTTTTAAAGCATATCACGTTTTCTCAGATATATACACTGCAACGCCATGTGGGTGGTGTGTTTTAAGTCCCATGCTGTTCTCTCTTTTTGTGAACGAATCTAAATATACAATTCCTTTTTTTCTTGTTTTTTTTGTCAATGTGTTTGTAATTTCCTCACTCTGATTATAATCCTGACATAAATTATTTCCAGCCGCAATAACTTGAACATCGAGGTGGTATAAGTTAACTTTCGATATATTTTATTTTTCGTGGAGAAAAATATGCAGGAATTATTTTACTTTTTCTTCATAGCTATAAGTTTATTTGCGGGTTTTTTAAGCACCTCGACCTACTTACAACCCTGTCATATTTTTCAATGTAATAATTTACTACTACCCACTATAACCACAAGTACACTTTGAGTGAGTAGAAATACTTTTTATTTTGATTTAGTCTAAAATATATAATGTGTGTATAAATTCATTTTTTCAAATCCTACATGTATTTATACAATTTGAACACTGTTTAAACAACAGGCCCTGAAGGTGATCTCAATAAAGATCGAAACGTTGGTACGCTAAAGAAAATATTTTTATAAACCTACGTCACACTAAACCGTACCTCTAATCTCCAAATAATCAATTTTCTTTTGGTTGACCCAGAACTTGATTTATTTACTCGGCTTGAACTTGGAAGTTTAACTTTAACGATGTTTACTTTTTGAGAGCGCCCGAAGGCAAACGCACGTCAGATTTGACAAATAGGCCGACAATTACGGCAATTAGGGTGGAATCGATTTCGATTTCAGAATGCGAATTTGGCCAAAGACGGCAATTCGCAGTCGGGAGAAAGCGGCCTTTCCAACTTCCATTGACCTGATGAGATATAATCATGCAGAAATGTTGTACCGAAGATAAACCTGTTTCACTCTCGTTATACCTACTTGCTCGGGCTCCTTTCCAAATCGTTCATCTCTTAGTGCCTTATGCCTGTGTGCTATAATAAATCTCTACTGTGTTTCACTTTTTATTTAACAAAAATATATTAAATAATTTGTATGTTTCCTTTGTTTTGGTTTTTTTACATCTCGGGTAGTGTATGAAGATAAAGAACTGATAAAACAAAACCATAGCCATGACTAGCCTTGAGATTTGTTTTTTATTTACTGCCTAAATATTTTAAGCAATTCTAATGCTCCTCAGGGCTGCTGAAAGCTAGAACATACTCAAACCATGGATGCTAAAAGAATGAAAAACCGAAAATATAACTTTATATAATATAAGTTGAAAAATTCCATGGTCTTTTTGGGGATCCAAAAAGATCTGTGAATTTGAGTCTTCAGAGAACGATTGTTCGATTAATTGAACGGTTAACGTATTGAAATGTTTGAATTTCATTTATATATTTCCTAAATCATTAACTATCAATGTGTTTTTCACTGTGGATTTTTTTTTTCAAAATTGAGATCGGACCAATAGGGAAAAACAGTTATAGTCTTTTTTTGTCATCATATGAGATCAGTTAATGTTGTTTGTGCGAGTTTCTCTTTCAAATAGGTTAATGTTTGCCAGTCAACTTTTGTTTTCTTTTAAATACCCCACATCCTGGTTTTGCTAATGCATTTTTGGCTGTAGAATCCACGCTCGCGAAAAAACGATATGTAATTAGTTCCTTCTACAACATCAAAAACTGCAAATAATTGTAAGTTTTTAATTTAGTAGTGAGATAATTCTTATTTAATTTTTTTAAAATGTCAATGAATATTGTATCCTGCCGCATATTGGATAACAGGTAACGACGTTATGACCATTGGAAGGGAAACGTTACTGATATATAATTGAGGATAGTTTCTTACAAAGGGTAGTGGCTATATGGTGAATTATTTCAACAAGAATCAGAATTCAGTGCAAGATGATGCTGCACGTGAGGATGGTCGTTAGTGTATGTGAAATGTCAACTGTTTTACTTGATACAGTAAAGGAGCCAGAAACCTGCTCTGAGGAACACCAGGATGGCTAGACGCGGAAAAGTTCAGTGGGAAAGCTATGAATATGGGACAGTAGTTGGAAGGAAGGAACTGCATACTGCAAAATAGGAAAATTATAGACAAAACAAAAATGTTATTATTGAATACATGGTTAATAGTTGAATAATTTATTTAATTTCTTTCTGCACCACATCTTTTGAACAAAGTTAATCGTGCAATTTATCACCGGTTAATATCTTAAGATAAAACAACGGTACTCTAAATTATTTTCAGATTGGACACATTGCCAGGAAATAATCTTTAGGTAAAAGTAAATCATTTTAATTATAACGATATGAAGAGATATGTATTTGTCAGCTAGTTTTTTAAAATGTCTTGTTGTTTTCATTTTAAAACATGCGCTTTGCACACTCATATTTTCCCCGCCCGAAGAAGATATGTAACCTAACCCGTTCATAAATCTAACACTAACCCTAACCCAAATTATAACCTAACTCGTCCATAAACCTAACCCTAACCAAAACTATAACATAAACCTTACCATTATTCGCTCTCCGGTGACGCGAAAGAGAAGACGTAAAATAATTGTGTGTCAAGTCCAAAGAGAGAGATAGAGAGAGAAAAGAGAGAGAGAGAGAGAGAGAGTGTGTGTGTGTGTGTGTGTGTGTGTGTGTGTGTGTGTGTCAGTGTCTGCAAGGGTTAGAGCATTGATGCGAACTAGCAACTTGCAACCCTCCTAATTCTAAACATAACCTCACCGAACCATGCAATAAACCTAACTCTAACCGTAACCTAAACCCAACCAGTGCACAATCCTAATCTTAACTTAACCTAACCCAATCCATGCGTTCTCTCTATAACGCGGAAATAGACACGCAAAAAATTTGTGTCTCTAGCACAAAAACATATTCTAGTTAACAAATTTATAGTTAGATATCCGTGACCGAACGGTTAGAGCATTCTCTGGGACCTAACCAAACCGACCTAACCTTAACACTTCCAAACCGTAACCTAATATAATCTAATACGCGTGAAAATAAATAAGCGTGTAACCAGTCCAAAAATATGTTCATGTTAAAAAAAATTTCTAGAGGGGTTAAATTCTAGAGGTTGAGGCGTTGACAGGACATTTACTACAGGCCCAAGCCAGCGAGAATAGGCAAATCAGGATGACAAGTGACGACAAAAACATAATATTCAACCTTTAAAAGTATCCATTATATTTAGTAGTCCCATTGACCAAATTACTTCTTTCAATTGATTAATCTTTTTATGTAAGGTTTTGGCTGAAATGAAAAAGTTAGTGTCACGAACGGGAATCGAACCCACACAGCCGACGATCCTGGGTTCGTTCGCCGCTGAAATTCGAAACCCGTGGGTGCATAAGAACTGTAGAAGGTGGTATTTCGTCGATATCGTAATAAACGATGCCCTAGACGTTGATGGTTGATGTATATCAATTATTCAAGATTGGTTGATTTTTCTTCCAAATAAAAGAATGCAGATATGTCCGATAATACGCAAATAATTCATTTATTGTTTACTCTGTTTTTTGAAAATAAAAATAAAATCAAGAATGACTTTAAAAAAAGGATTGAACACACTTCGTCATTCATCATTTCTATGGCGTTTTAGGTCTTAAGCGTATTGCAATATCCAAACGACAATCAGAATCTTCAAGGATTTTGCGTTTTCTTTCTGAATCGCTCGGCGAATCTTCCTGGTCTCTGGGAGATAAACGAGCGATAATGGCTTTTATGAGATTCGACGGCAACGGAAATAATTTGCATGGGCAGGATAATAACAGATGATGTACTGTCTTACATTAAACCATCTTTGTTGATTCACCAAGTAATTTCAGATAAATGTGTGATATTTAAGAGCAAAACATGCTTTCTTAACCCAGCTAGCTCAGAGGCGGTGCATTCCGATCACAGAAAACAAGCGTTCTTTCCTATAGTAAAATTTAGAAATATAAAAATAAGGCAAAATAACCTTTTTTTTATTATTATCAGCTCTTTTAAAGCTTATAAATCACTCCCTACACGAAAGGTTTCTATGTTATATAATATATCTCAGCTATTCAATCTTAGTGATACAACCTACAGTTGTCTCTCTAGAAAAAAATAATATATTCTGGTGATATTTTCAGAAAAAGGGTCTATTGTCATCCACTTGCCGTTAGCGGGAATAGCGAGGTTTCTACCGATATTGTGATCCATATCTGATAAACTGTGTGGGTCAGTGACCGTGTGTTGTGACAGCCGAACGCATGCTTTTTGGTGTCTGTCATGCAACAGAGCGACTTAAAAGAGTTGAAACAATGAGTGGAAGCTTTTTAATAAAGCAAAGGGAGCAGACTTCCTTTTTATAATCACACATAGAACACAGTAAATTATAATTAGCAATTACACATAGAGACATTTTGCGCGTATGTCGCCATTTCAATGTTGTATTAGTGGAATCCAAAGAGACAATATTCAATTTTGACTTACTGCTAATCAAAATTAAGCAGATTTGTAACATTCCCGAAAATTTATTAATTCACAGATAAATACATTTCTCTATTTTAATATTTAAATCATTATTTACTTTTTAATTTTTAATTTCAGGAGCGGAATTTGCGGTTTTGTGATCACAATTTTTTCTTTCGTCCTACCTTTAGACAACTAAGGAGGAATAGCACTACTTTCTTGACAAAAATGTTTTTCTCATAAAAGAATAGAAAGGGATTTTAAATGCTCAGAAATGATCATCATCCTGGTCCGCTTATCCTCGCTTTGTACTGCTAGACAAATATCGGCCATTCCGTCATTTTCTCTGGCCTCAGAATTCTTAATATTTGGTACAATATACTTTTTAAGTGTGTGGTGATTAGTGACCGTTAATCGATGATTCGAAATCGTGAGATGCGGTCTGGTGTGATGAAGGTTTCAGAAAAACATTTTCTTTATCGGGCCGACGTTTCGATCTTTAGTGAGTTTCATCTTCAGCCCTGGGATTTACGAACATTGTTTAAATTTAACAAATAATGTAGGATATGGCAAAACTAAATTTTTACAATGCAAATTATATTTTTTATATTCGAAGTATTTCTATACACTCAGTGTTTATTTTCTGTGTAATTGTGCTTTTTGCAACTTTTTAAGGTTGAATATGATATTTCTATCGTTATTGGTCATCCAGGTCCGCTTATTCTCGCTGGCTTTCGCCTGGTCTGGCATTTAATCATTTCTCTTCGCACAATTTTATTCTAGCCGTACATAATGTAATGCTCCTTGTTTTCTTAGTATACTTTTGGAGTTTGGCCACCTTACTTTTTCATACGATTTTTGATTGTACATTTTGTTATTACCAAATTGGTTACAATTTTTGCCTGGAAGTGATCAAGTGTTCATTATATTATTCTTTTATATTGGTAAATATTTTAAATTTTTTATTATTATTACTATTATTTTGTCAAACAAGAGCAAAGTTGAAATTCGGCGGTTTCTGATCATTTTGGTTTGCTTATTTTCGCTATTTTGATGTGCCGCATGCACCTCGGATCCTAACGATTGACAGTGGGTTGACAACTTTGATATATTGTGGAAAGTGACGAGGGTCATAATTGTTCAGGGGTATAAGCAGGAGAGGCGCCAACGCTAACCCACCACCGAAACTTAAGCGCTTCTGACTGGCCAAAAATGATGGGAAACGATTTATTGTTAGATACAAGTTTACGATCCGGTAGAAAATTAAAGGGTGATCTTTTTCGGTAATTTGTTCTGACTGTTCTTGCCTGTTTTGACGTTTCTTTTCAGTGGACGCATTATTCTAGAAGTAATCTGTATTGTTTTTATCCTTATATTTTTGAAGGTTTCATGTTGAGGTCTTATGGAGGATATCTGTAGGATCTGTAGGCTGATGTTTACCATCACTTGTGTCGGATTTTTGGAAAGTATCACATGTCAGAGGTAATTACCCAGGAAGAAGCACGAAACGGCCAAGCTTAGTGGTTGTTATCTTTATATTTTATACTTTTATGCTTTTATATATTTATACTTTTAGATATTTCTGCTGGGTGATGATCACGTAGTTAGATCGTTTCCGATATACTGGTCCGATTGTCCTCTCGTAATTCAATTGGAGAAAGTAAGAATAGAAACACCTAGAACCCTTAACCAAACAGACTAGTCTAATATAACTCATACATTAAATACAAAATAATAAAAAAAAAGAACCGATGGCAGAATCACCAGATAATAAACGACTCCGAGTGACAATAAAAACAAAGATTTTTCATCTCATGTGACATCATTGGCTGCCAGGGTTATAAGCTGTTTGAGACACCGACAAAAACATACAAAACAGCCAAATTTACGTTCCTTCAATCCGCAGATGACAAGGAGCCTCACAGATTGTAAATAAGACTTGGAACAATGATCCAAACTTGGAAAAATAGTTATCGACTTATTCGATAGTGCTATATTTATTTTGTCAGTGATCGTTCAAATACATTAAGTCAGTTGTTATTTAATCGACTGGAAATTCAGACAAATTCTTTACCAGGAACAAGGGTAAGATGAAATCGTTGACCCATTTATCCCACGATTCAATTCTTATCGGGGGTTATTAGTTTGTTAAATGAAACGTAAACAAACTTGGCCGGCACCTTGTACATTGGCAATGGATTAAAGAAGTGTTTGATTTGAAGGACCGATCGAGTAGTGAATCGGTTCTAGGCCTTTCTCTCTTTAATGTTAGATAAAACAAATCAAACAACAGCCCATTCTGTAATTTCACACCGATTCCGTGCAAAACAACGTTTCTCGCGTCTGGCATTGAAGGATTACATCCGAGATTCTTGTACACAATGATGTAGGGTACATATCGGTGTAAAATCAAAGGTCACTGCTAGTCAGATCGGTCTGCATCTTATTAAATTTTTCGTTTTTCGTACAACTTTGATTAACATTTGTACAAAGGTTTTCATCGTTGGTTAGGATTTTTGTACATATATTGAATGCGAGAGGTCCTTGTGACAAGGATGTAGTATCATCGTGATAACCAATCTTTTAATCAGGTTAGATCGAAGGTGGTCGACTTTCATACGAATCCGCCTTTCTTGTAATTTTTTTAATAACTAATAATAAATATGTAAAATATAATAATTAAGTAAAGTAATAGAATCAAACGGGAACATAAAGCCATCCTTTATGACAGGACTTAGTTTAGCTTACTTTTAATTTATTGACAATTCATCTGCCTGCCTTTGAACAGCAAGCTATTACGGTTGAATAAGAGTCATAAAGTTTTCTTTTTATTTAGAAAAAGTAACTGTATAAAAAGAACATACATTGGCCTCTAAAGGAATCCTGACGAACATTGGTCAAACGTTTATTAGATTTCGTGTTCTGCTTGACCAAATAAATTCTTTTCATTTTAATTAAGGTTTTGGTTGGGATAAAAAAGTCAGTCTCACAAGAGGGATTCGAACCCACGACCTCCAGCTAAATACGCCGCTGCTCTAACCACTTGACTTATGACTAAACCTCCCATCTCAACCCCAATTTTTGAATTTTCCCTCCTTTTTTGCCATTTTTCAAATGTGTAATCTATTTGATTCTCGGCGACAAATGAAATGGCCTAGAAAGCTTTAGTGAAGTATACTCCATTTTGCTTATTACATTTATTAGGTTTCGTGGTGCGCTTGACCAAATAAATTCTTTTCAATTCAATTAAGGTTTTAGGTTTTGGTTGCGAACCCACGACCTTCGGCTAGATACGCCGGGTAAAAAAACAAAAACAAGGAGGAAGTATAAAACAAAGAGCTACGGAAAGAATTACAATAAAAATCACCCATAGGGAGCATCTCTCTTGGGAGGGTTTGAAAAAAAGAGAAGGAAGAAGAAGAAGAAGAAAGTACGCGAAGCGGAAAAATGAGGGACAGTGCAAGGAATAAAGTTGGAATCGAAGAAACTTGGACACACCGAAATCTAATTTTACTAAATGTAATCGAATTAAATAAACATTTTTTTCAGTTTGTTAGTTTCCTCCTTATTTATGCCTCCGTCCCAAGCTTTTGCACCTACTGATGATCAGTTTACCGTGCAACATCCCAAATCAGAGCTCCAGATCTTGAATTTACGTTTAAACCATCCAAAATCTCTCTAAAAATGCCATGGTATTCATTACATATTTATTGAATTCTTTTCTTCCTTATAGCCTGAAACTCCTATTTCCAAAATGTTTCCTAAGCCCATAAATCAACACCCATTACATATAGGCTAAACAAATGCTGCAAATTTTGGGAAAATGTTTAGATTCTATTAAACAGAATTCTTCCCGGCCATTTATTAGGAGTGTATAACGTTGACATTCCATCTCATGCACAAACGACCATCCTGACTTTCGCAGACGATGTACAGCACTTCCGTCAAATAACACATATCTTTCGTATCGAAACCTGCATAGTTTCACTCTGTTGGGACCTTGGTGCAAGAAAAAAATAAAGTGAAATTGAATGAGGAAAAATACATCCATATACCTTTACCCTTCGTAGGGATATTTCCTTCAGCCTATTATCTCAAAACTTTACCGGTTTTTCCGAGTCGTTGAAGTCATTACTGTTCGGCACATTTTCATGGCCCTGCTGGTGTTCCTCAGGGTAGCGTTTTGAATATCACGCAGTACCAGGTGTACAAAGCTGACATCCCATCCTCAAACCATTACCCTGACGCTTGCAGAATGATCCTCTCAAGTAACTCTGATCCTGTCATTTCCACTCTAAACCTTCAATATCTCGTACTACAAGAGTTTTGATGAAAAGAAAAGAATAAAATTTAACACAGACAAATCCACCACCAAACCTTCCCTCTATGCAAAAAGAGTGTTTCAATGATATCTCCTCCCAATTTCGACGAAGTGCAGTACTTGGGACGGACTAAAACGTCAAGATGTTATGACACGATATAGGTTTCTAAGACAACTTCTTGATAAACGCTTTGATATATTTCTAAAAAAAATAAAGTACTGCTTTATAACTTACCGATATGGACTTGCGGACTTATAAACGGAAGTATACGGTTCAGCCAAACTGTCCAATCCTTAATCTTCAAAAAATACTTGGTGATCAGTTTGTATCTTTCGAAACAAACCATTAACCAAATTCCTTTTGTCCGAGGTTACACTGTGCACTCCCGTTACTGCAAGTTTCATAAAACCCTCCCAAACACCATAAATACTGAAATTCAAAAATTCGCAACCCGAACAATTTCTGGACCCTCAAACCCTCTTTGCCGACAAAAAAGACAGAGACAGCAGGACCGCGTCTAACCACCCCTTTCCCTTCTAATACGCTTATAACTACAGAACAGGCGAGAAGCTGAAACACGTCTGCCAAACCAAAGCAGTGAAGGTAGGAATATCAAAAGCGATCGGAAACGACCGAACTCCAAATTATAATTTAATACTGCAAAAATGAACGTACAAAATAAGAAGAGATAATTTAATAATTTCACTATTCATCATAGACCAGAGCAAAAACGGTCATAACATTAAACCGGAGGAATGTTCGGTTATGATACTTGGCCATGGCGATCGGGCGCCTCTATTGTTCACATGACAAAAACTAGCTAGCAACTTTCTAGTCTTATGAATAGGTTGTGTCACCGATCGCTGGCCTGTCAAACTGTGAATTATTCCATATAGTCGAAGTTGGCAATTCTCCGGCAGCCAAATCCGACCGTTACAGAATTCCGCGAGTTGGTTTTTCGAACTTTGACTTAGTTTCTGTTCTGTTTCGAATTGGGAACATACGGCGATAATCTGTCTCGTTTTAAAATAATTTTCAACGTATAAAACGTAGGAGAAACGCAAGAAACAAAATCACTTTCTACCTTGTCAAACAACTTTGAAAATATGTTTTTTTCCCTGGTTCATTCACATTCTTCAAGAGAAAACCAATATGGCACTGAAAAGGGAATAGCCTTTTCTTGGATGGCAAAACATAACTTTCAGTTTTTAATTTTCAAAAATAAATTGATAAACTTATTATAAAGGCAATCAAATAATAAACACAGAAAATATAAACACCATTCAACTTCAAATAAAACAATAAATATCTTAACCTTCAACTTAGAATTGGACAATAAGTTGACATCCATATCTTTTAAGTCTTTGAATATAGTTATAACTTTTTATTATATTTTTATAGATTTGCATAATCAATTGACTGTAGAACTTAGAATTTGTAGATATTCAATTACTTATTTTCTTTTGTACTTACAGCTCACTTATGAATTCTACTTCATATATGATCATTATTATCTGACTAACAATAAGTTGAAGCAGTTGTATTTTGTCCTCAGTTTTGTATGTATATCAGAATCTACACATTCTACATTTTCAAAATGCTATTTTATAGGACTAGCATATTTTTTGTTGACCTTTTTGCTTTTTACTTTTCACTATATCAACAGATGTCTCTGATGTGTGCCCACAAGGGTTAGGGTCCCATGGAAGCCGTTTTTTTTCTTTTTCTTCTCCTTTTTTCTCTTCTTTTTCAAGGACATTTGCCCATTGCCCCTGTTTGTTTTTGTTTTTTTCGAAATTCCAGACAAAGGCAGATTTGGTGCATTTTTTTGCATTGCAATTTTCAGCTTAAAGATGATGGTCAAATTCACTGTGATGTACAACTTGGTAATGTCTGACTTCGCATTGGTAATAAATCCTGATTACATGATTTCTGGATTCACTTTTTACTCATATTAAATTTATCTAGGGCATCTACGGTTCATAGGGGGGAAAAAAAAACAAAAGCAATGAAATGTAAAATACTAATAAGAAAATAATATATAATATAAAATACATACATTCTCATATAATAAATACATTGAATACAAAATACATTACAATTATTTAACTGTTGGGAAGTCCTCTTTAGAGGCCAAAAACATTCAGTTAATAAATAAAATTGCTACAGTTCAATCTATAGTACAAGTGATAAAATAATAGGAAGAATGGTTATCTCTAATACTCAACTCCAACTTCCCATCTTCATGAGGCTTATGCTGTTAATCAAACCGATGAAAGAGAGGTATGAAGGAACAGGATCAGTACCTCTCATCTCTTAAACCGTACACCCAAGTCTTACCCTCTTCCTACTCCAATCACAATCCTAATCTTACAATCGCGAATAAAATTGTAGCAGGGCCAGTCAATGGCCTAATGCTTCTGAGAAGAAGGATTGAGTCAAGTATCAAACTATAGAACTAGGAAGTACCATTAGCCAGAAGTATGCAGTGTCTGAGGAGCACAAACCCCACTTCCTACTAGCTATCATCGATAAAATATTAATTTATATTTTTGGTCCTGATTCATCCATATTAAAATTTAAGTGCAAACAGAAACTAAAAAATTCTTGAACTTAAATTTATTTGATTTAAATGACTAAAAATCAAATATTGTACAATATATCTCGTACCTTACAATAATTTAACAAAGCATAATTTTGTTTATACTTTTACAATAATGCAATTTAAAAAAAAAAATCTACTAACTTTTTTTAAATCTATATTTGTCCTCTTTTAACTTCCTTGCAGAGTACTTCAGCTATTCTTCTTCAACTGTTTGTTGTAATTTCTCCAATAAAAATGTAAAAATAGTACCAAGAAGGAAGTTGTGTTGAATATCCACAGAGTCCAAAACAAAGGGCTGCAATCGCATCTGTCAACTTTCATTTTGGCGAGTAAAGTTAGAAACAGGATGAACTGAGCCTGAAAAGCAGCATACCATTAAAAAGAATTTTCTACATTCAAATAAAATAAAGAAGGGGATAAAGAAAAAATAAGATAAATTTTTTTATAATATTTTAATATAATAATTGTTTATTTAATGTAACAACTTATTATTTAGCTCTGTGGTTGATTTTTTTTTTACAATTTGTTTTTATTTTAGTTAAAATAATTTTTTTTATAAAATTTGTATATAAGAGGCGAATAATTACATTTATTTTTAAAAAATACACGATACACAGTGGCTTAGGAACTAGTTGTCATTATTTATCTTATATGAACCTATTTTTAAATGCTTTTTGTTTTTGCACAAATGTAACCTGTACGCATGCAAGAACACTTTTCATATTTTTCACGTTTACACAACACGGAAAGAAATTCTGGACGAACATTTACATGCAATACAACACAAATATAATACAAATATTAATTACATATTATTTTTGTTTTTTACATTTCATGACTGAAATGTTATCATTTGTTAGTTATCACAGATACATTATTAAATGTGTCATTAGATGGAACATAAAAACAACAAACAAAAGGAGGTTTAAAATTTTGAGAAGTAAAATTACAAAAATAATTTTTTACAAAAATTTTCCAATCAGATTGAAACATTTTTCCTGTATGCTTTTCACATATCAAACATACGGTCAGACTATAAATATAATTAAAATTAATGAGGAAATAGTTGTTATTTGTTTAAACATTGTACTTAATGTTGTTGATTTATTTTTTGTTAATCTTGTTAACGTTATTTATTTTTTGTTGATCAAAATTATTCTTTAACGATTAAAGTAAAATGATTTAATAATTTAAAATAAATAATGTTAATTTCATATTTCATGTCATAAAACAATGACATGAATAAAAGAATAAAATTTTAAATGTGAAGTAATGAAAATGAATTGATAATTAAAAATAAATGTACTAAGATAATGAGTTAATAAATATAACATCTTTCATAGGGAATGAAAACAATTGGCAAGGAAAACTATTATACGCTAACTGGTAATTTCTAAATAATAATAATAATCCCAAGCACAATAGCATTCTCTAAGATGATTTGGTTTTCAATTTTTTGGTATATGATTGAATGTAAAAGTTGGAAAAGAGTACTAAAAAGGCCGAGACGTTGAATGCCCATATGCCCCAGAAAAGCATGTTGCACTTGCAACCCTCGAACAACATTTTACCAAGGATTGACAGGACGAAAACAAACTGAGCCTGAGACAAATGTTAATTAATAGCAACTGGCATAAATAGCCACATATATTCGACATTTAACGGTACTTACAATTTGCATCTTGGTGATGTACTTCTTCCACCAGAGGTGCTTTTGTACAGCTGGCCCCAGTGAAGAAAGAAAATAGTAAGAGTACATTACTACATGGATTATAGCATTAGTGACTGCAAATACAGCACTTATTTCCTCTGAAAATTAAGAAAAAATAGTAACTTAAAACTTACAATTCATAGATTTTGTATATATACATGATATATTAAGTTGCAATTGTACTACTTGATGTGCTTTTCTTAAACTTAAGTTTTAGGTTTTTAAATATTACCTCTGATATAAAATACTGAGAGCCAGGTGCTAGCAATCATTGTTATGTGATGAAATACATGCAAAAATGTAATTTGAGAATCTTTTTTCCTAAGAGCGAAGAACACCTAAAAACAAAATTCAATTTACATTGGGTGACATTAGACTTGAAAAAAACAAATATTTAAACATACCGTATCAAGTAAATCGACAATTTTATTTGTATAGTACAAATACATTCCGTTTAAAAGCTGGAATAAAAATAAGATCGCCATGAATATTATCGCGCTTCCGTTGGATTACCGTAATTAATTATACCTCAATTTTGGCAAGGGGGTCGAAATTTTGCACAGCCGACACTGGATAACAGACATTGCTCCAGAAAGAAAATGGCCTGTTCCTCATCATATTAACATACTGAAATTATTTGAAATACAATTAGTCATTTTAACAGTTGAGTTTATTTCATATTTGGTAAAAATAAATAAACCTACCACAACAACCATATAAGCGTTTCCTAGGATTTGCAGCAAATTGTAGACCATAATCGTCTTCTTAAGCTCATACGGTTTCCGCGTTGACATGAACTGAGGCGCAGTCTTGTATATAAAAAGCAGATAGAGCGGCAATATAACAGCCATGTGAACTGGTGATGATACTACTGACCAAGTACTTATCATCGCGTCTGTAACAAAAATTAACTTATTTAAAATTGTTTATAAAAAAAAGTCTTTAAATATTCCTACGATTATTTTATTGTCACACCCATACAAACTTGTAAAGTTGTTTTTATAGAATGACTTTTTAAAGTTAATAAAGACATATACCAAAAGAAAATATTAAAACAATTTGGTTAGAACAAAACCAATTAAAGACCTGTTTTATTACATGCAAAATATTCTGAAAATTATGTATGTATTTGTTTTAATTATAATTTTTTTTGTTTAAGTAATACTATCATTATTATCATCAAAAGTTACAATAAAATTTAATTAACCGGCAAATCAATCATCAGTGTTAGTTTGGACTATATGAGTTGGCTGCAAAGCTCGAACTATATAAAAGTCATATACATATTTTCAAATAGATTTCTTAAGTAAGGCCTTACACCAAGTAGAATTAATAGAGATAAGTTTCAAATTGTTAAAATTTGTTCTTCCCTTGCTTACGAAATCATGCTTGTTCTGGCGTTCCACAGGGGTCAAATTTAAGACCGCTATTGTTTCTTTTATTTATTAATATTCTGCCAATGCTCCGTTTATTTTTTGCAGTTGATCTCAAAATTTATCGCGACTTTTCGAGTGTTCGGGTTCTCTTAGAAAAGCCTCGCAGGAATAATTCATTAGTTTAATAAAAATGGTTTGACTATAAATGCTTCAACTGCCTATGTAAAATTCTGTTCCTATTGTAATAATGATAATAATATTGTTTTACCTGTCGATTACATTAAAGACTTAGGAGTCACGTTTCAGCCCAATATGTCTTTTTCGCTACATTTGCATTGACAGTAAATAAATCTTCTTAGTTGCTTGGCTTTAAATTTTGCATTATTTGCATGTTTTAGCCTTTAAACAACTCTATTACTCCTTTATCCATTCTAAGCTTGAATTCTTTTCTCCTGCCTGGTCTCCTCATCTTCTTTTTTAAGAAGCATTCTTTAAAAAAGTTCAAAATAAATTCTTTAAATTCATCTCCAATGTACTACTCACTTATTTTCATTTGAATCTCGTTGTGTTTATTTAAAAAATTTCGTAAATAATGGAATCGATCGTTCTTTATTATTTTCTCACTTAAATTTCTGAGTTTCACTTCTATTTTCTTCACTCCTTATGATTACCTTTTTTCATTCTGGCATCAACCAACTCCAAAAAAATAGTTGATAACTTTATTCAAAAATTTTCTACAAATGGATATTTCAGTAGATTTTTTTATTATAAATCACTACATTGTACCTCATAAATTTTTCAAAATACTTAGGATGTCATTTAAAAAAATATAATAATTGGAAGTTTTAGTTTTAGTTCTATTATTGTTTAACAGAATAAAGGATTTGTATATACTGCTTAGTATATAATTATAATAAATTAATATTATGTTTATAGGTGTTAACAATTATTTGTCATTCAAACTTTTACAAAATGTATGCAATTTAAGTTTTAAATTTATATTTAATTTTTTTAAATTGCATTTTGGGCATCTGCCCGCGTAAATAAAAAGGTGAATGCCCCCCTGGTGCAGCCTTGGCTGATGATCTTCAAAGAAGTGGGTTAGACGCGACATTGGCAACCAACTTCTCGCCTTTTTTTATAATAAAAATTGAGGTCCTCGGGTCTGCTTATCCTTGTATTACGAATCGTTTCGGTAAGCCCGAATCTTCCTGGTGTACCGCTTTAAAAAAATAGACAAAAATATTTTTATGACTTATGAATTAGTGAATAATTCTGAGGTCTTATATAGGTGGTCCGCTTGACCAATTAATGCATTACAATTAATTAAGGTTTTTAGTTGAGATAAAAAAGTCAATGGCACGAGCGGGATTCGAACCGACATCTTCGGCTAAATACGCCGCTGCTCTCTTGAACTACCGTGCCCTCGATCCATTCGGATGGGAAGTTGAACTAAAACCTTAATTAATTGTAATTTTTATGATTGTTTAACATAAACGATATTGAAAACGTTTCCACACCTCTATTATACGTTATAATTTTATTAATGAATCAAATTATGAATTCTTGACAAAAACAAACGATTGCAAGGATAATTTATGGGAAGTTGCAAAAGCCAAGAGGAGCGATTACAGACAGCACAATTTGTTTTACTAAAGATGTTATTATGCAATTTTCCTTTTAGCGATTGTTGTTTTTTTGATTTAGGAAAACAAAGAAAATTTTTTGCCAGTGGGTTTTTGTTTCTTAATACGCGTTTCGGCGGATTTACTCATTTGATCATAAATCATCAATCGATATCATCAACTACAAAATCACGGTATAACAAAGACAATTTGAAGAAAAAATTACCGAGCCCGACTGTAGTCAATGATTGCGGGCTACCTTTATACAATTGTACTTTTAGCCTTTAGACTGAGAACAAGGAAAGTAAGAGAATAATCTAAAAAAAAAAGCTCGCCATATCCTGAAGGGCAAATCGCTCTAAATTGAAGTGCTATCACTGGCGAACCAGTTTTTTGGAGCTGGTCAGTGGGCTCGTGTGACTGGGTCAATGTTGAAGTTTGACTTTTTTTTACTTACAAAAACTAGTTTTTTTTACCAAACTTTTTGTTCGACATAAACATTGTATATTATTCATTGACCTAAAAATTTACACAGATTTATGAGGCCTGTTATCTACAATATGTAGAATTGATAGTGCTATAATCAATGTAGATCAGTAAAAAAAAATCAATATAGAATACAACAAAACAGTTTCCCTCAAAGGACTTATCTTGTACTTAACTTTATATTCAACACGTATTTCTCCTTTTCAGCTTTTCGCCTGTCGTACAGTAGGATGATTTGTGCGATTATAGCTCGTCCTAAAGGAAGTACAAACTTCAGGTCGAATTTCTAACAAATAAGGCATTTGAAATCGTTAAAAGCGGTGTTTTCAGTTCTAAATTGGCCAAATCTCACTTCAGAAGTGGTGGGCAACAATATAAGCATATAATTTTGACCTCTGGAGATGAAGAAATTCCGAAAGGCTTCTCACAACCCAAACCAACGAGATTGGGTGTATCAGGATAACAATAGAATAAAACTAAGGTGTTCTAACTAAGAGTGTAATAATAAAACATTTAGAAAAAGTGACTAGAAAATAATGTTGTCAACTAGAGATAGATAAAGATCGAAACGTGTCTGGAAGATCAAATCAGCGAGATTAGGCGTACCACGAAAGCCCAAGACGGTAAAAGCAATCTGCACAAGCTCCAAAAACGCAATGTAAAAACATAAAATGTTAAAGTTATATTAATTATAAAGCTAAAACGCGTCTGACATGCCAAAATGGTGAAGATAACCGGACCAGAATGGCCTGAGAAGATAAGAACTATGTTCAACCACCTTAAATGTAAAACAACTGGAATGACTCCTGGATATAGAGAAATACCGAACCGGTCTAGTAGTCGAAACCAGCGAGAACAGGTGGACCTGGAATGTCAAAGGTGCTGTTTATTATTATTATTACTTTTTAAGGGCGTTTAATATTATTATGGTATTCTCGGTTCTAAATCGGGACTAAGCTGAAAGCTCCTTGGAAGCTTGGTTAGCATGTTAGTTTTTAAACCAAAAAACTTGCCTTTTTACCTTTTAAGGCAGTTGTAGTTAACTAGCTGCTGTATGGATTCAAGGTCAAGGGGATAGTTTTGCTCAGCCTTCATGATTTTACAATTATTCGGAAACTGGGCATGTGAACTTTCGCTGACTTAGAAATGTAAATGCCTCTAAAAATAACGAAGGAATTTGCCGATCGATTGTACTTAACAGTCAAAGGAAATGAAACAAAGAATGCAGTGACTAATGGAATGTACCGGTTACGACAATGAACTTTTGGCGTACCTAAAATTTGAAGACAGATCGTGCTTCATAGGACGTCTCAGAGTGATTTTGAAGCCTCTTGTTCATAATGTGAAGAAAAATATTTAAATGTAAGCACTCATTGTTTTTAAGATTGTAGTTTAAATCATGCTTTTACTATTACCCGAAACTCTTTTATTTGCATTTTTATTAACTATGCCAACTAATTCAACATAAACCCTTGCAAATTATCGATTTGTTTTAAGTTTAATTTTGATTCCACTGGACGGATGGAACGTGATGGGATCCCAGACTAACGTTTGCGATCTAGTCCAGATTTGTTCAATGTCGCTAATGTTACCCATCCGAACGGGAAGGAACACACCTATTTTTGTTTTGTTTCGCAACATCTCTGAACCGTTCGGAAACTAAGCTGAGCCGTTGCGCGACGCTGGTAACATTTTCTACTTAGCTAAGCATAAAAGGTCGTTGTGTCTAATTTTTAATTAAGAATATAAAACTTTTGCCAAGAGTTCGAACCTCTTTAATTGATCGTGATACAGTTTGTTCCTTGGACTGACAAATTGTAGATTTCCACCAGGGCTACATTTAGAATTTTGCCTATTTGGTGTGGTATTGACGATTTATTATATTTTCGCCATATACAACACAATACATAACGTTTTACAGTTTTAACTATACTAATACTTTCGATCCGAATTTTGAAAAGTATTATTGGAATGTGATTATATTAGCTAGATAATTTATTATTAGCAGCAAAGATGTCAAAACGCGTGTGGACAGTATATAAATAGCGAGAATAAGCGGACCAGAATATACGTTTGATCACAGAATATGGCGAAAATGATAGAAACGTCTGACAGAAAAAACAGCGAGATTAAGCGGACCGGGGTTTCCTAAGACAACCTAAGTAAAATGTTAAAGTTCCATCAAGGAAAAATCGTAGTGTATTAAATTTGCCAACAGAAGTTCGTATAAAGCCAAGACGCGTCTGGCAGGCAAAAACTGAGAGATTGTGCGGACCAGGAAAATCCAAGTCAATAAGAGTATGGTGTCTAAAGTAAATAGATTTAAAAGAACAGCATTAAAGTTGTATTGTTTGTAGAGCAAGACGTATAAAAGATCAAAATAGCGATGATACACGGACCAGAATGATCTGTGATGATAAAAATTACGTTGAAGAAGCACAGTGTAAAACAACTAGAATATAATTTGGACCACAGAAGATGGCTAAATGAGAAAAAAAAAGCTTCTGACCAAACTAGCGAGATTGGGCGGACGAAGAATGCCAAAGTCGTTAAATGCAAATGTTCAAGCTCCAATTGAACAGTGTAATTAAAATTATACTTCAACAATAAGCTTTGGCCACAGAAGATGGTAAAATACCGAAACGCTTCCGAAATACACAAACGGCGAGAATGGGCGGACCAGAATGATCTGAAAAGATATAGCAAGGTGTCTAAAATGCAAAACAACAAGAATATAATTTTTACCACAGAATATTGCAAAATGTAAAAATGCTTCAAGCTGACAAAAATAGCGAGAAAAGGAGCGTCAGGAAAAATTGAAATGCAAAAGTAAGGTGTTCAAGCTTCAAAAGTACATGAGATATTTCGTTAAAATGGAAGAATAATATAAATTTGTCCATGAGTGATGGTGGCCAATAGGTATTTAACAGACCGAACCAGGGAGAAATGGACACCAAGGATGACTTGAAATATTAAAAGGTAAGGTGTAATAATAAAAAAATTACAGTGGAAAAAATATAGAGCGATAAATTATTCAAAAATCGTGAGATTCCGTCTGGTGTAATATAGGCTTCAGAAAAACATTTTCTTTATCGTGCCAATGTTTCGATCTTTATTGAGATCATCTTCAGGGCCGGGGATTTACAAATTGTTTAAATTTAACAAATACATGTAGGATGTGTAAAAAAGTGAATTTATACAATGGAAAATATATTTGTTATCTATTCAATCAAGTATTTCTACTCACTCAAACTGTTTGTTTTCTGTGTACTTGTGCCATTCTTCCGTGTCGTGTTGAGAGTGCCAGTGAAATACTTTGATTGAATATATAAAAAAAATCTATTTTGCATTGTATAAATTCACTTTTTTACACATCCTACGTTTCGTTAAATTTAAACACTGTAAATGCCAGGCCCTGAAGATGATCTCAATAAAGATCGAAACGTTGGCAAGGTAAAGAAAATGTTTTTCTGAAACCTACATCACACCAGATCGCACGATTTCTGAGTAATCATCGACTAACGGTCATTAATCACCAAACTTTTGTACACGAGAAGAACGTAGAGCGATAAATTTATTTCATTTAGCCAAGAAGCATCCGATAGACTAAAACGACGAAAATAAGCTTTTGAAGATAGACATAGAGAAATAGCGCAACTTGTCTTGCAGACAAAACCAAAGACGTTAAATGCAAGGTGTTCAAGCTCCAATTGCACAGTGAAACAGAACTGAGCACACTACAACAAGAATATAATTTTGCCACAGAAAATGGCGAAAAGCTTCTGACAGACATAGCCAGTGATATACGCGAACCAGGCAGGCTTGGAATGCCCAAACCAAGGTGTTCAACCTCCAGAAAAACGGTGTAAAATTACTACAAAATAATTTGAAACTGAAGATGAAATACAGAATGTCGAAACGTGACTGGCCGACGAAAGTAGCGAAATTAAGAGGACCAAGAGTACCAAAAATGTTAAAATCAAGAACTTCATGTCCCAAATGTACAGTGTTAAATAAAAAGCATTATACTTCAACAATAAGTTAATTTATTCATATAAGCCTAGAATTCTTGCCTAGATTATTTATTTCTACAAGCATCAATATGCCAGGAAATACCATTATCAGTGTGATAACATTTCATTTTGAATATTTGATACCATGCTTTTACGTTATCAAAAAATGGCAACCATCAGCTGCTTTTAAGCATCTATTAAATAGGCTGATAACATTTATAAAAAAAAATCAAAATAATAATAAATAATCCATATTAGAAACATCATTTGACATGATCATAGTGGGATAAAATAAAATTTCTTTTAAAACCAATAAAAAAAAATTATTTAAAAAAGTTGCGAATGATTGAATATATCTATATAACTTACGTATGAGTTAAGCTTTTCAGGAATACGATGGCAGAAAATAAATTCAACTTAAAGGATCCAACTGGTAACATTTACATTTATTTACATTTAATATGCCATGGAAATGTGAAAAAAAGTTACGAAAACCAAAAAATATGGACATTACAACCAATTTTCATCTCATGAATGCAATTAATTATTTAATTAAACGAGTGTTATCTTGTAACATAATTCCATTTACTATTTTTCCTGATAAAAATAACCAATTTAAATTCTTCCGTTAAATTTAAAAAAAAAACTAATCATGATATTGAAAAGTTGGAGGGACCTTACCGGATTGTTTTAGCCCTTTGAATTAAAAAAATAAGGTTAAAAATGGCGAGTTCTCCTGTTGGTCTTCAGCTTCAGTTACTTCGGAATTTTCTCTCTCTATCCCTACACACTAAAAATCACAGAAACTAACCGAAACAAACAAAAAAAAAAAGAAAAAAGTCGACGACTAATTTTTTAACCATAAAAACGTAAAACATATGAAATTTTCCCGCTTGTTAGGTTTTATTTTAACACTGTCTCTGCCTCATAATCGACATTTTTGTTCTAATACTAAGTTCGTTTCAACCGCCATCACAAGGATAAGCCAAATATGTAAAAATATTATAATGTATGAAAATATTTTAAAGAAATAAAACATTTCAAAATCATTTAATTTGTCAATAAAATTTAACATGGTTGAATGAAGAACAGTTTTATTTTGGGTATATTTAAAAACACACAAAAATTTTACATTTTAACAATATAGGTAAGATTTTGAAATTAAAAAAAAAAGATATTACATTATTACAATTGATTTTTTTTGCTGAAATTGATTTTGAACCAAAACCATAAACAAGTTCAATAATTAATTGGCCTTGAAGCTGATTGAAAAAATTCAGCTGATCCAACTACTCAAAATAACATAAAATTATTAACGGTTTTACGGGATAAACGGTATTTTGTAAATGCTAGAGGGAAAAAAAAGAATCTTGGGTACAAAAGTACGGGACAACAAGAGCTGTAACAAGCGGTAAGCGTTGAAAATTGGATACGCCCAGCAAAACGGATATTTCTCTTCGACGTCCCACTTGAGGTGGAAGATCTTGTCTGATATATCGCGGTATCTCAATCTGTTTTTTTCGTATTAGAATTGGACAATTCCCATCGGTTACGAAATTAATACAATCGGTGGGAACCGAACTGCCGACCTTAGCCTTAATGATTAACCATTTGAGAATATAAACCCGATTAAAGGTTTAAATTAAAAAACAAGAAGCAAGCTTAATGACAAGTGATTTAGTCATTATATCATTCTTGATTGCATTAACAAAACGTGATAAAATATTTCCCATTGTGTTTCAAAGCCTTGAATCAAAGATCACCATAGAAATCCGGACACCAAAATTAATTAAAATTGAACTATTCTGTCATATTTATTAAAGATCAAAGTTGAGTAGATATGGTTTGCAAATAACTATTTTGGATAAGAATGACAAAAAACTGTCGACGAGCAACTTTGCACCACCTATTACGAAATGCGTCGTTCTGTAATTGTCCTTATGCCATAAAAGAAAATTATATTTGAACCGTAGATTTGAAGAAAATTGCCCTATTCGCCAGGCTATTAGGAAACAATGAAATTGAAAGAATTAGCTGAATTTACGAGAAAAAAAATTACTTCCAATTATTTAAGAAAAATAGAACTATTGCCCTGCGTTTCGTAGAATTTCAATCGTAATATATAATTTCCCGTTTTGTTCAAAACGCTTTCCCACTCTAGGAATTTCTTCGCAAAAGAATCCGAATCCTTGTGTTAATTAACCGTGGGATTTAATATTTGAGTTCTGTGGAGGTAATACATGTGTAGTCTCGGGTCATCCTAGTCTGCCAGTCTTCGTTCATTTGTCAGGTCTGCCAGCGGAAGCTAAATGCTCCAAAAGAACAGTATATCTCCAAATAAGGCATTTAATTAAGTTATAATATACTGAAGTTGGAGAAACATTGAAAGACTTTTGACTAAACTAGCAAGATTAGTACGCTAAGGATTGCCAAAGACAATAAAAATCATATGTCCAATCTACAAACATAGCTAAATTTATATTATTTGTAAAACTAAACGTCTGGCAGATCAAACCACCAAAGGTAAGCGGACCAGATTGACCTGTCACGATAAAACCTAAGTTCAATTTTGATCACAGAAGATGGCGAAATTTAGAAACGCTTTTGACAGGCCAAAACAGCGAGATTAGGTGGGCCAGGATTGCCTAAGCCCTAAAGCCTAATAGCAAGGCACTCAAGTGCTAAAAGTACAGTGGGAAAAGTACTTAAATAGCCAAGATGCGTCTGAAAGGTCAAAATAGCAGTTTAAAACACGAAGAATATAAATTTGACCACTGGAAATAGAAAAATACCGAAACGCATCTTGCAGACCTAACAGCGAGATCAGGCGGACCAAGATTGCCAAAGACGATAAAAACAATATGCTCAATATAAACATCAAGATAAAATTGATGTTATTTATAAAAGCCAAGAAGCGTCTGTCAGGCGTAAATAATAACACAACTAGCATATAATTTTTATAATTTGATCATAGAACATGGCGAAATTCAGAACAAGTTTCTAACAGTCAAAACGATAAAAGCAAATTATTAAAGCTCAAAATGTACAGCTTAAGCAAATATAAAGTGTAAAATCGCAAAAATAATAATTTACAACTGAAGATGGAAAAATAGAGAAAGGTTTTTAACGGACCAAACGAGCGAGATTGGGCGAACCAGGAATTTTAAAGATTTCTTAAACACTTTCACAATTCAAAAATACATACGCAAAAATAGACAATTATACAAAAAACAAGAATATCATTTTGACTCTGGAGATATAGAAATGCCGAAACAAGTTTGTCTGACCAAATCTGCGTATTGGCGGATCAGAATGACCAGAGGCATTAAAAGATGTTCAAGATTCAAAAACATAGAGATACGAAACTTGAAGCATTCAGTTTCAATTGAAATAAAATTGTTACTAAACACAGCGGGAATAGGCGGACCAGGATGAAGAATGAACGTAGTTGACCTAAATGCCAGTATTTGTATGAGTATTTCATTTTGTTTAATTGTTGGTATTAACGGAGAGAATATGTTTTAAGGCTAAAATAACCACGGATTATATCTATAACTATTATTATTATATTAATTTCTGGCCCTTTGTGAACTGCAGGGATTGTTTAGGGAAAACCACCTGGTAATGCATTCCAGGCCTACTTTCCAGCATCTTACTCCGCGACCCCATTGTGATAACGAGGACTATGATCTGTCCCCTTTCCTCCCCACCATTTCACATGTTTGTATTGATGAGTCGCTGGAAAAAGTGTCATACTCTTTACCAAATTCTTATTCGACTAGTTCTTTAATCCTGGTTAGTGTAGGAATTTGGTGACATTTTTGAATTTTTTTTAAAAAAAAGCGACATGAACAGTAAAAGAATGAAAAATTGTGAGTTTTCCTCATTGGGTCTGCGGAATGACAAACCTATAATTTGATCGTTTCCGATCATTTTAGACAATTGGACAGACTAAAAAAAGCAAAAATAGGCAGACCGAGACGACCCGCAATCGACAAACACAAAAGATGATAAAGACGAAATGTAACTAAATTGTCCAGAAACGGTTACAGATTCGCTAACCGAGCGATAAAATTAGCATAAATGTTAGACCATATTCAAACAACTCGCGGTCCAGACAGGCGGTCTTGTGATGGTACTCGAAAACTGGTTCCGTCGACTCTAGGTCGAGGTCCTTCTTCACTTCTACTCTCAGACCTCGAACTGTACTGGATGACTCGACGGATACATACTTTCTAAAGATTGTGTGTAGAAAATGGATTGTCCCCAAAAAATTGTGTGACCGTTCAGATCAGATGAAAAGGATCATTGTATATTAAAATCATCTTAACAATTTTTTTATGCGATCGACATCATATCTGGTTTAATATCTGCGTTTATTGGCAAACCTGCTTCCCTTTACTAATCATTCAACTAAAAATAAGTAGTTATGTTTATGAACAGGTGTTTTTTATTGATTCAGTGGAGTTTAATTTGAAATTTCGGTTTATTAGTTTGTATTTTGTAATTTATTAATTAGTTTAGTGGGTAATGTTTAATTTCTGGTTTATTAATTTGTGTCTCTGATGTGTAATTTCTGGTTAACCAATTGTGCGGGTGTATGTTTCCCTTTATTAATTTGTGTGTTTGAAGAGTATTTTTTGGTATAGTAATTTTTGTTTGATGAAGGACTTTTCAGTTTAATAATTTGTGTTCGATAATTATTCAGATATCGTAAGATGCGGTTTGGTGATGTAGGTATCAGAAAAACATTTTCTTTATCTTGCCAACGTTTCGATCTTTTATTGAGATCATCTTCAGGGCTCAAAGTGTTTGTCTTCTGTGTAATTGTGCCATTCTTGAGTGGAGTGCTTGCGGCCTCTGAATATGATCTCAATAAAAGATCGAAACGTTGGCACGATAAAGAAAATGTTTTTCTTATACCTACATCACACCAGACCGCATCTCACGATATCTGAATAATTATCGATTAACGGTCACTAATCTCTACACATTTGTGTTTGATGTTTAATTTCTAGTTTCATCATTTTCGTATATGTTTAATTACTAGTTTATCAACGAGTGTATGTATGTGCGCGGCGTAATTTATTGTTTATTAATTTGGGTTTGTTGTGTATTTTCGAGCTTATTGCTTTCGGTGCTCGTTGAAAATTTTTTGGTTTATTGATGTATGTGTGGTTTAATTTCTGGTGTGTAGATTTGAGTATGCGTGGTGTGTATTTTTTATTTATTAATTTGAGTGTGAGGTGCGATCTTTGGTTTATTATTCTGCTTTTTCTGGTCTATTAATTTGTATATTGTTTATTCCCTGGTTTATTAATCTGTGGGTGTAACAGTTTCCTTTTTCGTCTTACAAAAACAGAGAGTTGACGTCAATAACAATTAAAATTAATGTGTTTTTAACTTATTATTTTGATACGTTCGTTAAAAACAGAGGTTTGCATGAAATCGATATCGTTTTGATTTATTTCCTGTTGTCATCATTCTCTACGTACGATTTTAACCATTGAATCCTTTTCCCCGGAATCAAAACCGAAACGGAAAATAAATATTTGATGTGAAAATCATGTTTAGAAAACCGCCCGCCCACTCATAGTTTTCACGTTTGAATCATGGCATTGATCACAGTCAACTCGTTCAATGGCCGGCGGCCGATGTGTTTCTCGCGTGCAAGGAGATGGAAGGTCACTTCCATTTGATCATTGGCTAGTTTCCGACGGTTCGATACCCGCAACCCGAATTAAAATTGTAGCTTTATTTTAAAATTCAAATTCGCTCGCTAGTATTGGTTTTGTATTGAACTGTGAATCAATGTGGCATCAGATTTCTTTTTAGGGTGCTCACGGGTGACAGACACATAGGAAATAGATTTCTGATAATCTTATGAGAGATGTTTGTGCTATTACCGTTCTCGGTGAGCGTAAAGTTGTTTACTATTCAATTAATGGCACTCGATGTTTATTCCCTTCGTATATTAAAATTGGTAAAGAATATTTAAACTACGGACAAATAAATTACAGGAAAACGCGTTGTTTATGAAATCGTTACATCGCCAGGACTGAATTCGTGACTGCCACTTTGAAATAGAACAATTTCATTTTTTTACTTATTAAAAACACCAATGAAAGAAGGGTTAATTCAGATTGACTGATGTTCATAAAAATTAATAATTAATAATCAACATACTGACAAAAACATGGAAAATTCCTACCTTATCTATGAGCAGAATAGAATGTTTTATGTAGAATGAATATTTATGCTAATTGTTAATACAGATTGAATAGTTAATCTTTTCTTCATAGTTTTGTCCAGCATACAAGTGTATACGAATCCGCCACGAGTTAAAAAATAAACCAAAACACAAAAAGTACCAACTGATAAAAATAAGTGAAATAACATGGAGAATTTTAAGACTTTATTTGTCTTTTTGATTTTTGTTAAAAACCAAATCCGTGTATTTTTTTCTTGAAGTATATTAACATTGCTCACTTAAACATTTATTTGGGCGTTTTGTGAATTTACACCATCATCAGAATCTACATTTTTGAGAAACATAAGAATAACAATGGATACTAATATTTTACAACATTTTATCATAAAGCTTACCTTAATATGTGTGAATACAAACCAATGAAAACACAGTAAAAGCAATAAATAAACCAAAAGACGAAAAAGTACGAACCCATAACATAAGTAATTGCGAATGTTTATGTTTATTGGTGATGGTTACTTTGTTTTTTGACTATTTTCACAAATATATCGTCGGTTTTTCCAGCGCGTAATCGAATACAGAGCAATGAAAAATACATCAAAGTAGATAAACGTAAACCATAATACATAAAAGTGCAAATATACGAAAAAATTTATCGCTAATAGTTTTACTTTGTTAATTTGTTTTCTGATCATTTCGCAAGTGGTTATAAGTTTTTCCAGAGCATAATTGAAGTGAGATCAAAGAAAAATACAGCAACTACAGCAACAGCAGAAAAAATGTAAAGCAAAAGACAGAAAAGTGCCAATATTCGAAAAAAATATATCGTTAAAGTTATTTGTTAATTTGTTTTTTAATCATTTCACAGGTTTTTCCAGCGCGTAATTGAAAGTAGATCAACAAAACATACAATGGTACAGCAGAAAAATGTAAAACAATACAGATCATTTTACAGGATTTTAAAAGGTTTTTCCACCGCGTCATTGACTGTGGATCAAAGAACCATACAGCAACTACAGCGACAGCAGAAAAAAATGTAAACCAAAAAGCAAAAAAGTACTATATATACGTAAAAAAAATATATCGTTAAAGTTATTTGTTAATTTGTTTTTTAATCATTTCACAGGTTTTTAATAGGTTTTTCCAGCGCGTAATTGAATGAACATCAACGAAACATACAACAATACAGCTAGAGTAGAAAAATGTAAAACAATACAAAGAAAAGTGTATTAAAAAAACATATCGCGAATAATCTTTGTTAAATTGTTATTTGATCATTTTACAGATTTTAATTGGTTTTTCCAGCGCGTAATTCAATGTGGATCAATGAAACATACAACAACAGCAGAAAAATGTAAACCAAAAGATAAAAAAGTGCCAATATATGAAAAAATATATCGCGAATAGCTTCATTTTGTTATTTGTTAAGTTGTTTTTTCATCAATTTCCAGGCTTTTCCAGCAACAATTGTATACAGGTCAATAAAAACAAATAGTCAAAATATTTATATTGATCAAAATATATATCGATTATAAATATAGGATGGTAACAACTAAACTAAGTACCTAATAACAAATACATACGTTATGTAAAAAAAATTATGCATTTTAGAAGAACAAATCACGATATCAATAGAAGCTAATAAAGAAAATTGATAAACTAATGAATAAATTATTTAAATGTTTGTCGATTGATTTACGTAATATTGAATGAATATTTAAACTATTTATCATAATAATTTTCTTCGTGTTGCGAATTGGTTTTCCAACGTGTAACCTTATACAAATTAGTTACAAATGCTTTCATAAGTAAACCGATGAAATAATTTTAAATAAATTACCAGATAATTTTTATCAGCTTTAATTGGACGTTACGTTGATACTCTCAACATTCTATGAATGGTATTACACAAATTTAATAGCAGGGTGAAAACATCTATACAAGTTCCGAACAAACCCAACAAAACATTCGTAAACAGGAAAAATTTAAAAAAAATCCGTATGTAAGCATTACAAATTGAGGGGTTGTGATATCCCTGAAATAATCCTTCGATGAATCCTTCGAAATAAATTTTCAACCCCTAATTAAAAAAAAAAAAAAAAAAAAATTCAACACTGATAGGTATGAGAGTACAAGTGTTCTAAAAATTACGAATTTCAATACATTTTCAAATTTGTGGTCACATAAGGATCATGGGCTTGGTACCTAAACTCTGGTTAATTTGCCACTTGGATTATATGAGGACAGTCAATTGTTAACATGCCTGCCAGCCTAGTGGTACTTTTCTTCTATTGAAATGTCAAGTTTGGTTAAATTTTTAGGGCCTTATATAGTGATTTAAATATTTTAAATTTTAAAACCTAAGTCCCTGAGCTTTCCCGGGTCATCTACCTTTCAGAGGTTTTAATTGTGTTAAAGATTCAGTCAATGTGAGTATGCTTGTCACTTTATGCTAAAGTTTAACTCGAATTTAAGGGATTTTAGGACCAAAAAGTGGAAAACTTGTCTGAAACTGATTTGACAGAGTGTATTCAGCATGCCGGCATTATTTGATTTACCTTCTTTCTCTTTGAAGAAAGTGTGGTTGAAATTCACCGCTGTCGCTGCCATTCTCTCTGCTTTGCTCGACTCTGCTGAATCCCCGTCGAACTGGCGGATGAAGCCGAAAGTCGCTACTCGTATATACTCCGTTAGTCCTTGTCCTAGACACGACGGTGGAGGGGACTTCGCGTCCCGACCTTTAACAGACCACCGCCGCCCCCTCCAGCACATTTAGGACCCGACCCATATTTTGACCCATTCCTCCGTTAATAATCGTTTATTTATAAGGTTGCGATTGAATGGTATTAGCATGCCATTTTATGGGGGTATTTTTCTCTTCGTGGGATTTTTTTGCAGTTTGGCCGGTGTCCTTCGGACCGGGCCTCGAGACTTTCCTGTTACAATTCCAAAATTACCAAATGTCGTTTTCATCCATGCGCGTTGTTGGTGTAAAAAAAAAGAAGAAAATGGGTGGACAGTGAAAAAACTCGCCTTATGTTGGACATTTCACCTAAGCGGCGATTTGATTCATATAAATATGTTATCAACGTTTCATATGTGAAAATTTCGTGATATATGACAATAAAAAATATTTTCAGCAAGGGTTGGAACACTCCCTCTCACTCTTGTTCAATCTCTATCTATCTACCCATCCATCCATCTATCTATCCTTCTATCCGTCTATCTATTTATGAATCTACCTACTTCTACCAATCAATATCTATCTATTTATGTACCTATATAAGCTATCTAACTATTTTCCTATCAATCTATCTATGTATCTATTTACCTATCTGTCAATTTATCTATGTATTTTTCTCTCACATGTTTCTGTATTTCTTTTGATTTTTTATGACTGCTTCTTTCTTTTCTCGTCTTTAGCTCTCGTGCTCTTTCTATATCGCTCTTAGTTTGTTTTTCTCTTATCTCTCGTCTTATCGTATCATTCATTTTTTTATTTGCTTCTCTCTTTTTCTAGTTCTCTCTCATTCTCCTTTATTCTTTGTTTCTCTCTTGCTCGTTTCACTTTTTTTCACTCATTCACACTCTGTCTACCTCTCTTTCTCTTTTTGTTTTTGTATTTCTTTCGATTTTTATAATTGCTTCTTTCTTTTTGTCTTTAGCTCTCGGGCTCTTTTTATCTTTCTCTCTTAGTGTGTTTTTCTTTTATCTCTGTTCTTTTCTCTTTCTCTTTCTTTCATTCTTTGTATCTCCCTTGCTCATTTCACGTTGAACTTACTCATTCACACTCTATCTACCTTTCTTTCTCTTTTTGTTTTTGTATTTTTTCAATTTTTTTTTTACAATTGCTTCTTTCTTTTTGTCTTTAGCTCTCGGGCTCTTTTTTACTTTCTTTCTTAGTGTGTTTTTCTTTTATCTCTGTTCTTTTCTCTTTCTCTGTCTTTCATTCTTTGTATCTCCCTTGCTCATTTCACGTTGAACTTACTCATTCACACTCTATCTACCTTTCTTTCTCTTTTTGTTTTTGTATTTTTTCAATTTTTTTATATAATTGCTTCTTTGTTTTTGTCTTTAGCACTCGGGCTCTTTTTATCTTTCTCTCTTAGTGTCTGATTTTGTTTTATATCTGTTCCTCTCTCACTCTCTCTCTCTCTCTCTCTCTCTCTCTCTCTTTGTTTCTTTCTCTTTCTTTCTTTCTCTCTCTCTTTCTCACTCATTCATTTTTTCTATATTCGGTCCACTTTTGATGTCAAAGTGACCCATGCTGAGAACACATTGACAAAACACTGACCATAGAGCGCAACAAACTAGACAAAATTAAAGAAACTTTAGGCTATGAAAGAAAAAGTGGCTCCATTTCGATTAATAGTATGTTTGCGTCCTCTCCTCGTTCCGGAGTGTATCAAAATGCACAGAATTTTTCCATTTATCGAAGTTCGAATTATCAAGTTTCGAATTAACAAGATTCGGCTGCATGTAATCATCAACACCGAAGAAATCGGAATGTCAATAGAAAATAAGATATGCATTTTCTTGCATATCGGACAAAATGATTTAGTCCACCAATAGAACATAATGTTAAATATTATCAAATGCCTTCATTTGTCTGTACAAAACATCCAACGTGCATTATAGACCGTAAAAAATTGTGTGAGTCGAAAAGCGATTTAATTATTGCATTGCGCTATTTTCAAAACTGTTGTATGAAGCAATATGTTGAATCTGTAAACCAAATTCAATTGAAACGTAAATAATTTTGTAAGAGATTTGACGGCTAATTATTCGTCGACTATGATAATTATCATTGTCGTTGTCCATTTGCTATTGATAAATATCACGATAATGATAATTTAAGCTAGGACCAATAAAAACCAGTAGTGGATGTTATTACAAAAGCGAAAATATTTTTCCTGTTTTAATTTGTATTTGTTTTTCCACATTAAAACTACCTCCGATCGAAACGACTAACGATAATTCCTAACTAAAATTTTCTACAGGTGGAAAACCCAAAACTATTTATAAATCGGTAGTACGATGTATATATTTTTCCCCTTTCGGCAGTGTTTTATAATGCCGTGTGTGAGGAGCGTTAAAAAATAATATTCTCCTTTTTGGGCATAATCTCTGGTTTGTTGTCGTTTAGTTGGTAGGAGACTGCCATTGATTTTCCACCAAACTCACACAATGCATGCGAGAACTTTATTCAATACAGGCCAACTTTAAAGTCCGTTAAAAATGTAGCTGATTTTTCAAAGTTTGATGTGATCTCTAAATATATATACTATTTTAATATCATATACTAATCATATACTATTTTAATAAAATAAAGCTAATTTCAAATGATCAAATTGAAATTAATTTAATAAAATCTAATTATTCTCTCTCTCGCGCGCGCCCACACACACACACACACACACACACACACACGCACACAGAGTACCTCTCTTTCTCTTTTATTTCTAACTTACCCTCTCTTTCTTTACTCTCTCTCCCCCTTTTCTTGTTTTGAACTAGTCCTTTGTTTCTCTCACACCCCCTCTATCTTTGTCCAAACTTTTTTCTCACTCTTTCCTCCCTCTCTCTCTCTCTCTCTCTCTCTCTCTCTCTCTCTCTCTCTCTCTC
>CM077108.1:8328880-8347366 GCA_039619505.1 Cimex hemipterus
TATATATATATATATATATATATTTATTTATTTATTTATTTATTTATTTATTTATTGCAGCTCTTCCTCGTTTGTTTTAAAATGTTCTTTCAAAGTTATTGAACTTCTTTCTGAGGTTTTCAACAAATACTACTCCTCGGAAAGTAGGTCGCCGGACCATTTCCTCTTGAGACGACTTATGGCATTGAAGGGCTGGGTTCTGTTGGACGAGACTATTGGGATGATGGAAGAGATTATTGTGGAATTTTGTAAATTATGGAGGGATTATATTTTGGATAAATGGGATTTTAACTTGTGGGAGGTAGTATTGGAGACATTAACAATTTATAAGTGATCTGAGAACTTTATATTGAAAGGATGTTGGATATTGGAAGGTTTAGCGGTTCCTCACAATCCTATTCTGTATGTCCAATTTTATTAGTAGCGTCTTGATTGTAAGTTCTGTTTAGGTCTTGTCGTTTCAGTTGTATGTGCTGATTCCACATTAAGCAAGAGTCTAGATAAAGCCCATGGTAGCAGTCGCATGAATGCACATTCATTTATCTTCACACCAATCTGTTATACATATGATATGTCTGTGCAGATCTTACGAAGCAACCTCAGAATCGAGGTTAGACCGTACAGCTGCAATATAGGCAAAAGCTGGAAGAAGGGTGGTAGATTTCTCCAGTACAAAGGATATAGATGGTCAGAGCACACAACCCTGTGGTACTCCCGCGACAGAAAAGCAATATTCGGAGTAATACGTTCCTTGACGAACTCGAAAGAACCGCTCGTTTGATAAGAGCGGTGTATTAAGTAGATGGTATTTGAAAGGGCAGGCTTTAATTTGTACAGGAGACTCTTGTACCATACACGATCAAACTCTAGTGACACATCAAGAAAAGATCCCATACATTATTCTCTGCGCTCAACGAAAGGTGATATACGGTCTACAACGCGAAACAATTGCTGGATGTGGCATGATGGGGTGAAATCCAAACTGATGATTTGGGAAACGGTTAGAGTAGTTCAATTTTAGCAAGTCTTTTAAGGAGAATTTGTTTAAATACTTTGTGGAGGATGGGAAGTAGGGGAAGTAACTGGGCGATACAAGGAATTTTGAACGGGTTTGCCAGGTTGCGGAAGATGATGATGGTCGAATATTTCGAAAGTAAGCGAAAGTATAAATGTAAGTAATACACAATTGTTATGTAATTAAGTAAAATTCCGCCGCATTTTCCCCACTTGGATTGGTCCCTACCTTATACTGGCAATACACAATATTCTTTTCTATACATATATTATACTTATGGCCTCCAATCATCGCAATTCTTTTTTTTTTTTTTTGTAATCTTTATTCTGTCATGGAACCAATTTTCTGCCATGGGGTCTCATAAAACTTTCAACTTTATCTGTTTCCTTTTCGTTTATCCTTATCTCTCAGTAAGTACGTTACTTATTGCCAGAAAATCTCTGGTTTTTCAACAGGTGTCATTTTTACTTTCGAACCTTTTCCCTTCTCACGGCTGCAACCATGCTCCAATAGAGCGATAAATATCTTGGCAGGTGGGATAACGTCTTGCTTCCATATATTTGGATATCCCTAAATAAAAGGTTGTGGTTTATTCTTAAATTGGCGTTCTTGCGATTTCCTGGGATATCCACAGCTCTTAAACCACATCTATCTGACGTCATTGCAGCAAACTAACATTCAAAGTCAAAATTCAATCAAGGCGTGTTGCCAGTAACCACCATTAGGGCTGTAAATTAAACTCTGTAATGTTTGTAAATCTTTGATCTAGAGAACAAGTCCTGTAGGAGAAGTTCGGTTGACTGACTCGGGCACGAGCTCTGCAATATAGCCCGGGTGCATTAATTTAACGCTTTTCTTGTGTTAGTAGAGTAAAAGTATGCATGTTTATTAAGCAATAATAAAAGCAACAACTTTCTCTAGTTTTATAACAGTTATTGATTTATTTAATTTATTCATGTTGTTTTGATCAATATTATGGTCTACCTATGCTAGCTTTACTATTTATTAGCCGAAAAGAGGAAAGTAAAATCCGTGTTGGACCCCATGTCTCCACAGTACTACTGCAGTCTTAAACTTTATGTAATAAATTCGTACAAAGGTAGAGGAAAATTTAAAAAGGCGATCACGATTACGAAGGTAACCGAGGATAAAGGACGGGGGCGCGTGCCAAAATTCCCCGTGCTAAATCCGTTCCGTAGCAACCCCTCCTATGTCTTTTAATTTGAAATATTAAATTAAAACGTTACGTAAAACATGCAACAGAAATGAGAAAATGCCAATCCACTTAAAAGCTTGGACGAAACAAGAGTCAATTACAGACAAAAAAATCAATATCTGCCACCTCCTGCGCATAATTTTAATGCTACGTTTTAATTAATCGAAAATACCATAGAAAAAGATTTATAAAATAACTTCAAGAAGGGAAACTTGCATGGAACGTGCTTATTGGTCATGTTACTCCAAAACAGCTCACAATCAGATGAACTTATATTTATTATGACTCATAAGACCATCACCAAGCCGCCCTTAGAAATCTAACGACCCATTGGCCTTTTTTGTCATTTAGTCTATTTGAATTTATGACGGGAAGACTTAGGTCGCTATTACTAACACATGAACCATCCAAAATATTTTTTACAAGTCCACGGCTCAAACTTTTCATCTGACCTCGACATACTCTGAGTCGCAAAAGTAAACTTCAAAACAACACGTTGCCACGGTAACTCATCGAAATCACTAAAGACTTATCTGAATACACCATCACGAAATGTGCAATTTGCATAAAAAATTTCTTGACGTATTTGCTTCGAATCTCGTTGCCAATTTATGCTCTATTCTTCATTTCTCTGTCTTGTTTAAAAAATCAAGAATAAATTAGCAATGCGAGATCCGCCACTGAAGGGTTCTTCTTGCATTGTTATTCTCTTGTTTATACTCAATAATTACTCGTTAATGTCACTGTTAATCTTCAACTGTTCTGTAGATAAGAATGTAAGAAGAATGATTACTTCGAAAAAATAAAATTTATAAAATAGTCATAGTATGATTAACAGAATGACGCGTTTTGACTTTTCGATCACTTCCACGATAGGTTTATGCTGACAGCCGAATGTATCATCTATTACAGGAGGACTTATTGTTTTTCCCGTACAACAATGCAATGCAAGTCTTTTTCGTACGTTAGGTTAAACTTCCATTGAGCTGTTGCTTGGCATTCGAAGATGATATGAGTGTCTGTTTCCTCCAAATAGGATCATCATTGTATATGCTGTATGTATGTTGTGCGGATGTTTTCTTAGATGCCAGTGGCCGGTGAGTAGTCCCACCACTCCTCTGAATTTTGCCCTCTCTAATTGCAGTAGTGTTTCTGCCAATCTTGGTGAGGATTGTTTCAGCATAAGTTTACTATGTCTAGCGCCTCTAGAGTTTATCCACTTCTCTTTTTGTTTTGTTCTGATCCATTCTGCGATGGAGGATTCTATGTTTGTTTTTGTTATCCCAAGGATAGGTTCGGGGCCTATGTATGGTCTTGCAGATCCTCCTCTGTCTAGTCTGTCTGCTTTCTCGTTACCCAAAATTCCCCTGTGTCCTGGCACCCACGATATCATCATGGTGTTGTGTTTCCCCAGGTTCTGGAGATTTTGGATGCATTCACTAACTAGTTTTAATGCTTTAATAGCTGCTTGGCTGTCTGATCTTATGAGGATTTTTTGTCAGTGTAACCTCGTTTAAGATTTTCCAGGGCACAAGCGTTGATGGCATGTATTTCTGCTTGAAAGACCGAAGTCTACTTCCCTAATGAGTTTGATTGCTCATGTTTTGGGCTTGTACAGAAAATGCCAGATCCGGTTCCTTAATTTGTGTTGGAGCCATCTTTGTACCTTATTATATATATTATATATCTTAAAACAAGGTAAAGTCAGCGATAAGTTCGATTGTGACGCAAATACGCGTACTTCCTGAAAATCCTTTGTACCTTAACAATATTTGTAACAATTGGGTCTTTTACGTTATTTTGTAAACGCGGCAAATATCCATTTCGCAAATAAGGTGGACCCTCCTATTGAAATCTATTTTCATCGCGATTACCCTGGGGTCAACCAGGTATGATATATGCGCAATCACGGGGCTTCTGAATTGATTTCAATCGTTTTCGTCAATGGACCAGCTTCAAAAAATCCGATCTTCTAGCCTAATTTAGAGTAAGGATGATTGCAAAAACTGCCAAAACCACAAAAATTTACACTACTTGTTAAATATTTCTCAAAACCTATATAAATTTCTGCATATAAAAGGACATCAAGAATTAAAACAGTTATTTTGCCAATAAATAATACGAATTTGGCCATGCTTTAAAAAATAAAACTATAATAAAGTTTTTATTATTAAAGCATGTATTACAAACTCTTTACAGTTTGTTAACTATTCTTTGAGTTGATTTTCGTAAGTTTATCCTAGTTGTTTTGCTGCCAGATGCATTTCAAAATTACACAATGTTCAGTATGGTGGTTTTGGTGGGTGCCTCATCCTGCTTATAACCCTGTCCGAGTCTTTTATGAACAAATGTGAAAGAGGAAAAATTTTTTTGATAAGCATTTAAACAAACAGGAACCTGAAGACATGTGTCCCATCTTAACAGTTGGGTTTGTGTCAGTGCCACCCTTTTTATATCCCTGACCATGTCTTCAGGAGAAATATGAAAGGGGTAAAAAAATTTTGGTAAACATTGAAATAAATCACATAAACCCAAATGAACATAAAGTATAGTCAGAAGTGTTTTGGTATTGTGCCATCTTAACTGCTGAATTTGTGTTGACACTTCACCTTGCTTTTATTTCTGATTGTGTCTTTTATGAGAAAATGTGTAAGAGCTAAATATTTCTTGATCATTTAAACAATCTCACAAACCAAAAGAACCTGAAGCCTAGTCAGAAGCGTTTCGGAATTGTGCCATCTTAACTGTTGGGTTTGTGTCACCCTGCTTATAAACCTGACCAACCGAACTCAAGGTTCAACATCCCACAGATCTCCAGAATAAATCTTACATTATCCTTTAAGGTTCTTTAAGAATAATTCCTAGTCTGTTTAATTTTGGCTAAAATGTTCTGCTAAAACACAGATATAATTCTACAGTTGTAAATACAAATACGTTTTGAAAGAATCATAGTGAGGTCTTTACCTTGCAGGTTGGTAATGATCATAAGTCACAGGTCAATGTACCACATACAACTCATGGTACGAATAATATAAAAATTCTAATAAAAATTAAATCTGATTACAGATCCTGTCATTGTTTTCATGCCAGGCATTGACCGCAAACCTCTCTACAGCTTGCCCATTCAACAGCCTGTGCAAATGTACTTTGTATGCAAATATCGAGGACATACCCCACTACAAGTCACTAAAATCTTTCAATGAAATATCCTGCAATGATGTACCATTTACAAAACTGCCAGGTAATTCTTTTAAAAGTTTCTATTATATATATATATTTTTTTTTTAAACTGGAATTTTGTAAGTTGCGTAAAACGATTTTTACTTTTTCAGACATTCCACCCTATAACGTTACCAAACTAAGTATTGTAGGATGTGGATTGGAGATTCTCGAAGACTATTCTCTTGGAAATATGAAACTAAAATCACTTAGTTTTGCTAATAATAATTTAATGATGCTCTCTCCAAAAGCCTTATTGTAAGAAAAACATTTTTATTGTGATTGTGTCGAATGTTGCACAGTTTCGTTCTTTCAGCCTATCAAATGAGACACTTCAGGCATTAGATTTCAGTTATAACTCACTACATACGATCCCTGAGGAAATGATTAATGGTCTTTTAAACTTGAAAATTCTTAGTTTGGAAAGGTATGTAATAATCAGTTATATTTTTTCAAATGCATACAAATTTTTGATGTTTTGCATAAAAAATGTTGATGTTTCAGCAATTCGATAGCATCATTAAAAGCCAACTGGGGGAATTTGAAGAATACACTTCAGTCTTTGTTTTTAGGAAAGAACGAGTTAAGCTTCCTGCAATTAAACTTCAACTTCACTCTTTCCAATTTCCGACAAATGATTTCCTTAAATATCGACAATAATTTCCTAACATCTTTGGAAGAAAATTCGATGCCTTTCTCATTAAAATCTTTAAGTGTTGAACACAATCTCATAGACTACTTTCCTTCTGATCTTGTTGATAATTTGAAGCAATTGCAAAAATTCAACTTAAAAGACAATTACATTAGATATTTACCTATTTATTCCTTTAAAAGCAGGCAACCATTAATGTATCTTGATGTGTCTAATAATCTTTTGACTTCTATTACTGAAGTGTTTGGTAGAACGATCAGAATTGATGATTTGGACTTGAGTTACAATCAGATTGGCTCAATACCTTCAAAACCGTTTAACGGGCTTTTTTGTTCTAAAATCAATTTGTCTCACAACAAAATCACCTCTTTATCTGAAAAAGCATTTTATGGACTTTCAAACACTCTTGAATCTTTAGATCTAACTCATAACATCTTGACGAAATTTCCCAAAGCCTTGATACGAATGAAAAAGCTGAAGTATCTATCTCTGAAAAGAAACTATATTTCTTCTATGCCAGATCGTGTGCTTAGGAATTCTTCTAATTCACTCAACTATCTTTCTTTGTCCCACAATAGTTTTCATTCCATTCCAAAATACGCTTTGAGAAATTTAAAAAAATTGACCACTTTGTCATGTGCATACAATAAAATTTCGAGCATTTCAAGCTCAGACTTTTCCCATTGGGGGGAAAGATTACAGTCTCTTTCATTGAGTAGCAATAGATTTTCACAGCTAGAGAACAATGTTTTTAAAAGTTTACCTCGACTATTGACATTGAAACTTCCTTTCAATACGATCACTACTTTGAATGATAAAGCTTTAGCTAATTTAAACAGCCTTCAAATTTTAGATTTAGGGTATTGTTTGAGAAATATTACGTTTCAAGGGAAAACTCTTAAAACTCTTTCCAATCTCAGGGACATTTATCTTGACAACAATAGGCTGAGCAAATTGCCTGAAAAAGGGATTGACCATTTGCACTCATTGACAACGTTTAATGCAGATTTCAACGAACTCAACCACATCCCTTCTGATTTTTTCAAAAGCAATTTTCACATCAATCTTATGGATGTCAGACTTTCATTTAATAAAATCACATACATTGATATTCACACATTTTCAGGATTGAAGTCATTAAAATATATTACGTTGAGCCACAATCAAATTACCACAATTAGTGCTGAAGCGTTCAAAAATTTGCCCTCCAAACTTATAATAATATTATCTCATAATAAGTTAATAAATATTAGTAACAGAACATTTATGAACCTTCCACATTTGGCAGAATTAGACCTTCATAGCAATGATTTAAAAGATATAAATTGGCAGATGTTTGATAATGTCACAAGTTATATTCATCCTATGACTCTTAATTTATCACATAATCGTATCGAAAACACTCCTTTTGAAATTGTATCATCTTCAGATCAAAATTGGCACCCTCAATTTATCGCCAGTGCGATTCATATTGAAAAAATTGACCTCAGTCATAATAATTTTAGAGCTGTACCATTCGAATCTTTGAGGGCCATTAACAGTTCTCTTAAAATAATTGACCTTGGATACAATTACATTAAAACTTTACACAACAATCCATTTCTGTCTCTTTCAAACCTTGAAATATTAAATCTGGAGCATAATACGATTGATGACATAAGGGGATCTAAATTTGAACACCTTAGTAAACTTCAGATATTAGATTTATCACACAATCATATTTCCACCATACTTGCAGATCAGTTTTCAAAGTTGAATGAACTCAGAGTGTTGGATCTGTCAAATAATTATTTCAGTGCATTGCCTGGTGAAGTTTTTAAAACCACCAAACTCGAAAGGCTGATATTGAAAGGCAACCAATTGGTTTCTGTGCCGTCCCAGGCTCTCGTACCAATCAGCCACACATTAGGAATTTTGGATCTTGCAAATAATAAAATTCAGAATATGGAAGTGGACCAATTTACAAACGTGCCTATGTTGACTGAGCTTAATTTGTGCTCTAATTCTTTCACCCATGTACGGATGGAAATGTTTCGTAATTTGAACTTTTTGCTAACCCTCCGACTGTGTTCCAATAGGCTAGCAGGTCTGGAGTATTTCCAACACTTTAACAGTTTACGCAATTTAGACTTTGCAGATAGTTCTTTAAAGAAAATCCCATTTTTGGAACAAGTAAATCTAGTTTCTTTGAATTTATCTAACAACGTAATAACTGAGTTAAACCCTGGCTTCCTTTTTGGTATTCCAAATTTGAGAAAATTAGATCTCAGCCACAATAATATCACCACTTTAATCAATCCAAGATGGAATGAGGCTGAAAATTTAAATGAACTTGACCTTTCATCAAATCCCATTGAGGTAATTAAAAACTAAACATATTTAACAGAAATTCACCATATAATTTATCAATCTTCCTAGGTTTTGACAAGTGATAGCTTTTCTGGACTTCGCAATTTAAAAGTGTTGAATGTACAAAATCTACACAGACTAAAACGATTTGATGCAGACACTTTGTCCACCTGCAAACTTTTGGTGTCCTTGAAAATCCAGTCATGGCCGAACATAGAAAAGTATCGCTTCAGGCTCCCGAGCATACTTTCCAATGTTCCTCACCTCAAAAAACTCCACGTCAAGATCATTGAAGACAAACTGACAGACCAGCTTGTGGGCACGCTCCCACCCAAGTTGAAAGTACTTGAAGTAACAGGTGAGAACTTGACTGAGATAAATGGTGATGCTCTTAAAGGGTTGCACCCTATCAAGGAGATGCTGATCAGATTTACTGGAACAAATATAACTACTTTCCCACCGATGTTCTTCACTAAATTCATAAATATGAAAGCCACCATTGACTTAAGAGGCAATAACATCCGAATGATGGGACCCGAAAGCTTCTACAAAACTCCTGCTTCTTTACAAACCCTTGGGACACAAGCTTACTCAGGTATAATTGAAAACAAGAAAAACAAGCTAAAACTGGTAAACTTTTAATGTTATGTGATTTAATTTCAGGTGGCATTCATGTGCAGCACAATTATCTCATATGTGGATGTGAGGCTTCGTGGATGGGGCAGTGGCTGAGAAGGTACATTCGTGAAACGTTGCTCGTTCATACCAAAAATGTCAGATATAGCAGGAGCATATATGAAAACATGTTGGAGTTGACTTGCCTGGATGAGTTTACAGGTGCCAACATGAAGCTAATCAGTTATGAGCAGTCTGGCTGTTATGTTAGCCGTTCAGCAGTAATACAAATTAATTCTGTACTTATTTTGATTTCTGCTGCAATAAGTTTACTCAAAATACATTGAAGCATTGGATGTGTATAGATGGTTAGATAAGTCCAGTCATATTGTTAATATAAACAAAGATGTTGATATAGTTTTTTTGTACTTGTGTCTTTTTGTAAAATTTAAAATGGCCTTTTTAAGCTATATTATATAAAATATATGTATGTTGCCACCACAGACAATTTTTTGAAAATATTGTAAATATAATTTAAGACAAAATGAAATATTTTATACAAGTGTTATTTTATTTTAACTATATTCTCTGCAGTAATTTGGCTATAACCAACCTTATTGAAAACATGTGAAGCACTGTTTGTATATACACATATAAGTACGATTGGGAACAATCCAGCTGCTGACAAATAATTCAGAGTGCCTGTTATTTTGTATTGTCTCAGCATAAATGTTTCACTCGATTTTATATGCATTTCTAGTCAAGCCAATTTACCTCATAATGATGCCAAAAGATGGGAATATATTGTAAGTTTGAAAGGCTGTGAATAGTCGAAGAATGCATTTCTACAATTGAACGATACAGTTTTAAGCAACAGTAATACATTTTATTTATTCTTTTTTATTATCTTCTAATAAATGTTAGTTTAAATGTATAAACGTTATACACCAAATTAAATCTTGCATTGTATAAAAAGTATTCCATACTTTGCACATTGCGTATAAGTGTGATATATTGCATAGTTTTAAGAAATAAATTCTTATTCACATTTTGTATGTATATATTGCCAAATAAAAATGTAATATTTCTTTATTTCTCAAACATCTCTTAACCTTTTCATATAAGTATCTAATTAGTCAAAGCCATGGAATTAACATTGTAACCACTTTTGAACTTTAAAAAATGGCAATTTCAAACAAGAGCCAAAGAATATGTGATTTTAAGATATTTTTTCCATTATAAAATCTGTAAAATAATGATCTATGTCAAAAAAAAATGTAGATGAAAATTAAACCATATATGTATTTTGCACTTGTTTTAACCCAAAACTTAATTAATTTAATTTTTTAAATTAAAGTTATTTTTTAAAAGGAAAACAGCACAATAGCACCCCTACTCACTCCCTGACCATAACTGCCACACCCAGCCAAGCCAAATCCTCTAATTTATACTTCAATGCCACATGACACCATAAAGTCAAATATATGAGCATAATCTATGTCATTACTATCAATTAAAGTGTCCAAATTGAAAGGCCATTCAACACTTTTACACCCAGCAATATTCCATAATAAGTCGGTCTCTCGTTCTTCATGCTTGTTATATCAACATTTTGTGTTTGAGATCCTCGACCTCATCCCATGTAGCACAATTAGGGGTGGGCCTTAACTTTTTTTATGCAAATATGCTCCACATATACCATGCCCTGTCCTAAGGCAGATATAGTGGAACAGAAGTAGAATGGTTCTTACATTCACTAATTTCATGGTCCACTTGACCAATTAATATATTACAGTTAACTAAGGTTTTTAGTTGAGAAAAAAAGTCAATGGGACGAACGAGATTCGAACCCATGATCTTCGTCTAGATACACTGCTGCTCTACCACTTGAGCTATCGTGAACTCCATCCACTCGGACACCAACTTCCCAACTCAACCCCACCTTTTGAATTTTCAATGAAAAATGGCAAAAAGGAGAGAAAATACAAAAGGTGGGGTTGAGATGGGAAGTTGGTGTCCAAGTGGGTCGAAGTCACGATAGCTCAAGTTGTAGAGCAGTGGCGTATCTAGCCGAAGACCGTGGGTTCAAATCCTACTCGTGCATTGATTTATCTCAACTAAAAACCTTAGTTAAATGTGCATAATGTACTAGTATGAGAACGAAGTTCTTTTGACTTCAAATACAATTGACTGACAATTAATTTTTTATCCTTTTATTCTTCCATTCAAATACATAAATACGCTAATGCTTCTTAACAAGAAGAGAATAATAAAACAAAACCTTTTTTAGAGAGAGCTATCTTTCCTGATTTAAACTGCAATTGTATGTGGTTTATTACCCTGGAATTTTTATTTTCTTTTATTTCATTTTTCCTTTCCAACAGCATCAAAAATTTCTTTCAATTTGAATTTTAAAAAATATTAACGATGAAAATGTGTATTTGTTAGTGCCCTGCTGATTCATAATTTATTGAAGTCGTGAGTAGTGGTCAAGAATGAGGTGGTTTAGGAAAAAAAATTTTTGTCCGTATTTCGACCTTTATTTGTGTCATCTTCAGAGAATAAAGTATGGTGCTATTCTTGTGGTGGCATATTGGTTTTGTAAACAAGATTCACACAAAACACTCACGACTTTAACAAATTAATGATAAATATTCATACATAAAATTTAATATTGAGGTTATACATTTTTTTCCTTTGTAACTGTATATCAGTGTGAGGGAAAAATAAAGATAGTTTGTTAATAGATGTGCAAAACGTACCAGTATGATGATGGAAATCTTTTTAGGTCAAAAACAATTGACTGACAGTGGGCAATGTTGGAAGAAATTGTCAAATTTGACTGTCAGACGGCCCCGGCCTTGCTGTAGTAGTTTTCAGTCACTTTTGTTTCCTGATTTTAATTGCATGGACTGATGAAACGTTTCATAGGGCTACTTTATAGAAGAGCATTCCCGCCATTTTCCCATAAGAAAAATTGAAAAATTCTCTTTACTCGCACGGGCAAAAAAGAAATACTTTCGGAACTGGCTGTTTTTTGTAAATACTTATTTGGTACAATTCCATGCCCCTCCGGGTTATTTTTCTAGTCCGAGGTGGTCCTCGTGAACGAAAGAGGCCGTGCAGACGACTCCGTCATACCGTGACCATATGATATTATGATCCCCCTCGTCCCTTGTCAGTACACACATGACAAGCCTTGTTTTTCTCTGATCTCCACAGGCCGTTTTTCATTTGGATCAAATTACAAAATAAACCAGGAAATTTAAGGAAACGCGTTAGTTAGCTAGATTTCGACAGACATGAACTGGTTCGAGGGAACGATCGCAGAAGCTGTCTCCTCTTCGAAAAGGAAGAAGGCCATTTTCGTCGTTTATGTTGAAGGTGACTTGTGAATTATTTATTCGTTTTCAATCGAATTTGATCAGTCTGTTAAATGAGTTAAATAGCCAGGTGTGCTATTTGGCAGTAAATCTGACTTGAAATGTACACGGGATCGTATGTCAATTCTGCCCAACTTCCTCCGAGTAACCCAGTTGATTCGATTTACTGTTTAGGTACTGGAAGTAGTACGGCTACTCTATACCTGATTGTCTTTTCCCCCAGCCCTTTTCAAAATAAATAATTCAATTGATTTTCTGCGTTTTACTTATGGAAAGAATAACTGCCATTATGTAAATATTTGAGGAGACATGTTGATTTTAATTTTAATAACAGTGTTTGCTAGGTTCTGTTCTGTCAATTACACAAAACCATTTCATTGTACCTTTGCTAATACATTGTTGTTATACCCTGTAGTCCAATTTGAAGCTAGACTCTCATTTTTAGGCCTATGTCTAAACTCCCTTGGTGCTATACTCAGGGTATTCTAATTTGTTTTTTATTCACAATTCTGGTATTTACATTTTTCATTCTGAACCAACATTGGGTCGTTTATTGGTCACTTCAGTCGCCTATTGAACAACTTGAATGCTTTTGTTGTGTGCAATAATTGTGCCATCTTCAGTGAGGACCTCAGTTTACGTGTTTTCAGTGTAAGGCTCCCATTTTCAAAACCCCATATCTCTACTAGTTTCTCGGCCACTGACATCTCCCACAGTTATCAGTTAAGATTTGGATAGTGGCAGTTTTCCAGACCCGAGGAAGGTCTGGAGTGTCTGCTTTCCTGAGCTGCACATATATAAATATATAAATCTGAGCAAAGAAATATTTTACCAGGCGGCATGAATGTTTTTAACCTTGCCAGTGTCCCTCGTGATAGAATGCCATGCAGACTAGTCTGAGTGTGCAGTAAACTTGTAGGATGTATAAATGGCTGTCTAGTAATAAAAATGTAGAGTTGCCAGTCTACTGTAATCATGTTATTGTTCTGAAATTATTCTGGCAGCAGGTCACACAATTTCAAGATAATTGGGAGAAGTGTTGCTGCAAATGGGTGGGTAATTCTAGATTGGATTGATATCCTAACTTACATAAAAACTGGAATCACTGGTAGGACGTGAGAAATCATAGGTGTGATTTACTATATCTATATTTACCTATTGATAATTTTTTATTAGTATTTTGGACATAGCCAATCAATTCTGGTTTTCCTATCCTTAATATTACATCCTGTAAATGGCAGTTGAATTACTTTAAGAAGGGCACTCACATTAACAATCAATTAAGTTTTTTTAAATTGTTTTACATATTGCAATGATTGGTCAGTGTTATTTTATTTTGTCGAGCTCTTTATTTACATTTCCATGAAAGTTCGTGCTTATATAAAAGGGATGCAATATGTATAATGGAGTTCTATTGTGACAGTAAATATTAAAATCACAAAACAATCCTGATATTTTATTGAAAGGCTTCAGGCTGCCAATAATGTGGCCATTTCTCCATATTGTCTCCAGGGTGATGATACTGAAATTTAGTCATTAACAGACATTTTGATCACCTTATCTTGACCTGATTGCTGTCTTACATATTTCGGCATCTCCATTGTCTTTATTTTGAAGTAAAAAGACCATTTCCTTGTTGTTTTGCTTTGCCAGGTATATATAACAGTAAAAATCAATTAAGTGAAATGAATATATTCATAAGAAATTAGCTAAATACCAGTCTATCTACTCATGAAGCTGAACAAAAAATTTTAAAAAAGAAGGAAAAACTTGCCTAAGTCAAAATAAAAAACAAATCCACCATCCTGAAGATCCAAGAAGCCTAAATGTGATTGATAATCCCAAATGATACGAAAAGAGCAAATAACCAATTCATAATTTATGCACTTCTATATCCATTAGAAATTTAACTTTTTATTTTTGTGTGTGCACAATCAATCTTTTTCCGTGCATTTTAACTATACTTTAGCTTCATTTATTCCATTTCTTTGTCTTAGTTCATCTCTTCAACCAGAAATCCCTTAAATCGCACAAAAAGACTGAAACGACAGTGGCCAAGATATCTATTAAAAAAGCATCACAATATAGAATGACGATACAATAGGAAAAAAATTAAATAAAGTGTGGGATGGAATGATAATCTATTATCTCATGGTGGCCGAGTGGTTTGCAGGTCTGACTCTTTTGGGGATGGAACTAGTATTTGCCGTATTAGCAGTCCTGATCGAATATTTAATTGTGAATAATATAGAGAAAATATTGTAAAATCAACCAATGCATAGTTAAGTCCTCCTGTATAAAATTAAAACTTTACATTTCAACATTATGTATTAAATAATTTAAAAACTGTTTTAATGGGAAGTGAGACAGCAAAGAGAGAGCAGAGTTTTTTTTATACACAAGTTGTTGATAATCAGTCATAAATAACAAGCTCAAATTGTGAAGAAAAAATGCTAAAAGTTATTTTTTATTTGATTACAAAATAATTGTTTGTAAAAACAACATTTAATTTCTCTATAAAAGACAAGTTGAATCTTTAAATTTCAATTTTGTCGCTAGGGACTGATGAAGCGTCAATATCAATGAGCCAGATATTGAACGGGGGTGAAGTTGCTAAAAAATTAGATCCCTCAAAATTTGTATGCATACGATTAGAAAAGGACTCTCCGAGTCATAAACAGTTCACTGATATCTGTGAGTAAATACACTTTTATATCTGGCCTCATTAGTATTCTATCTATACTCATAATGATTGGTTTTTTTAGATAAACTAGTGCCAGTACCTTCCGTCTTTTTCATCGGACATAAAGGTGAACCCTTGGAGATCGTAGTAGGAAGTACGCAGAACAGCGTTGAAGAAAAGATATGTGTTGGAATTGAGACATGTATAAATTACTTGCAAGGTAATAAAATAGTTTTTAATATTTTTTTGAGCAGTAAATAATTATCTTTTTATGATTGCATTCTCTAACTTTTAAACAGCTGAGCATTGCCATCTACATACTCAATACTACATAATTAATACATTAGTTATAGCTTATTGTAAATCATTTATTTTTATTTCCCTCTTAACATGATTTTTTCATGATTTGAAAATGAGGAAATCGTTAAAAGGCCAGTTTTGGGTTGGAAGAGCATTCTTGATATATTCACTTTGAAAAGTCAACAAATTTTAAAGAATAAGTTTTAAAAGGCAGTGATCAGGGTTTATTTTCTTACAAGGTTCTGTCCCGTTGGGCGAGGCTGTAGGCGATACAAGTACCCCAACACCAAGCAGCTCAAATATTCACCATGGTGACCTTGGTACCGACAAATCGTACAATAATTTTATATGACCTTAAATTAATATTGTTTCTTATTTGACCATAGGTCAGTTTATAAAAATGGAAAGTCAAACTACCGAGAATCCAGGAAAACCTCCCACAGGTAAGTTTTAAAAACTAACTACTTGAATTAAAATTTTCATGTACCTGTTTAAAATTACAGTTGAGCAAACATCAACCCATGCGACAGCACACAAACCTCCTGAAGAACCCGAAGGTATTTTTTTTTTTTATATATAAGATTTAAACATAAACAATAATAACAGACTGCGCATTAAGCAACGCCAAGCAGCAGAAATCATATCTAAAATTGAAAGTGTTTTACTGACAGGAAGGAGACAATGATGATGTTCTGGTTCAATTATATTTATTTTTACCAAAGAAAAATTTTGTTCGATTTATTATAATAGAAAGTTCTTTATTATTAGGAAGAGGGGAGTTGAATTATATTTTGTTTTCTTTTTAGATCACGAGACAAATTTATGTGACGGTTGACCACTCTGTCGAATATTATCAAATGAAAATATAACCAAGCACTGAAGAGTAACTGTGATTACACTAGATATTCAAATCCTTTGAAAATAAAACACTGAAAGAACGGCTCATTTGAATTTTAAATTTCTTTTAAAAACTTTAATAAAAGGGCATTGGTAATGTTTGCATTTGAATCTAAGAGGGGATTTTACACTTCGCTCTGCTGTTTGTTGCAAAGTTTCATAAAAATAATTATATAGTAGGGTTTGCATAGCTGACATGATAATGGAACTGTTTTCTACCAATGTCGATAGTTTTGTAGAAAATGTTTTACATTGTTATAGTAATAAGATGTATTTGTTTCCTAGAATGATTAGTTATTTTTAAATGTTATAATGTTTAGCTTATTAATTTGCTTATCATTTATATCTTTCTTTTATAACTAGAACTTTTATATTTCTTTTAGGTATGTCCATGGATCAAAAGGTTGAAAGAGCAAAGCTGTTGTTAGCTAGGAAGAATGAGCAGAAGAGGCAGGAAGAACTTGAAGTAATGTTTTATTATTGATTTATCATAAAATTTGAAAAGTAATTGCCTACCACCAAGCATTTATTCATTAGAAAGAGAAAGAAGCAGAACTAGAAAGAAGAAGGATAGGTCAAGAGCTTCAGAAAGCAAATCAACTTAAGCAGGAAATGGAGCTTAAGCAGTTTATGGAGGAGAGGAAGAAGGAAAGGAGGGAAGAAGCAGAGGCTAAGAAAAAAATACTTGATCAGATAGCAGAGGACAGGTTTGTTTTTTATCGATTACATACATAATAAAATGATTATAAAATCATTTTTTAGAGCTGCAAGAGCACAAAAGATGGCCATGACTTCTCAAGCCGTGCCGGACCCTGCTGTAGCATCTGCCTCGACTGCTCCCTCCACATCCCCTCCACCGAGCAATGTGTAAGTTGTACATAGTGATGTTATATTTTATACATTAATGTTAATGTTTATCCAGGAATATTGCGCGACTACAGTTCAAACTACCTACAGGTGAGGCTAAGACTCACACTTTTCCAGCTGAAACTACTTTAGGTCAGGTTCGGCAGTTTGTAGACAACAATATTGTTTTACCATTCAGGTATTTATGTGGTGTATTAGTAATTAGAAAGATAAAAATAAAGTATAACATGTATTATAATTTTTATTTTGAAAATTCAGCGAGTACCAGATGGCGACTATGTTCCCAAGAAGGGAATTCACTCACCGGGATAACAATATCGATCTGAGGACTCTTCAGCTTCTTCCTTCGGCTGTCATACTCATCCTTCCTGTAAATCCAATTGAACCTATGCTGATAGTTGTAACTTGCTGAATAAACGATTATTGCAGGTGACGGGAAGCCAAGGGGGAGTTTTGTCCGGCCCTTCTTGGACCCAAGTATGCATAGATATGTTCTGGGACATGGTGCAACCCTTATTCACTCTGTCTAGGTACATTCGGTCTTATTTGTTCGGCCACCCTCCGCCAAGAAATGACAATGCGCCAGGCTGGAGTTCAAACTCAAACCAGGGCCAAGCTTCTACGACTGTAAATACAGGGTAAGTACGAAAGTACTTTAATTGGCGATGATTTTGGAAAAATAACATCCTGCATTAGTTCGCTTCGTAACATGTTTCTAGGATTAATTGTTTTCAGGGTGTTTAGAAGATTGTTTTTTGCAAATAAACAGAAGTAAGTTTATAGTGTAAAGATTGCTAGGTGTAATTTTCTAAATTAATTAATCCTAAATAACTTTTATTTAAAAAATTTCTTTTTATAATCATGCTTCTAGCTTTTAGTGAAAAAATCTGTTTTTAAAATCATTAACTGTTCATTCCTGTTTTTAAATAATGCATGACTTTTAGATAAATCTATGATTATATTTCTTTCTAAAATTGATTTCATGCATTTTTAGAAGTGGAATTAGAAGGAGAGGAAATGTTCACACACTAGCTGACGAAGGTGACAGCAATGATGAAAATAATACGTGGAATGGAAATTCAACACAACAAATGTAAAAAATATATTTTTGGCCAAGTGACTCTTGGTATGTTGTGTAAAAAAAAGAAAAAATTAGGCTAGTTTTTATTTTTGAAATTGTTTTATTTTTAACCCCCTTCCTTTCTAACAATAATAAATATAACTTTAAACAATATATAGTACGACGATTATGGTTGAATGCCAAAACATTTGTTTAAATAAAATAAATTG
>CM077108.1:8347376-8379072 GCA_039619505.1 Cimex hemipterus
AAATAATTTTTTTTTGTTGTATTAATTTGTTTGATACAACCTCGTTATTTCAGCTCCAACCATTTTCTTTGGGACGGCCTGAAATGGGTTCATCTTTTCGTAATAGGGTTGATTATTTGGAAGATGATGAGTCCATGTGAAGGCAATTGTGAGTGATGGCCACGGACTATAAACGCTCAAGGGATTGTCTGATATCGCCTATCGGCTGCGCCATTTTATATACGGGCACCAATGCATTAAAGTTTATATTTATACCACTGGTGTTTATGCACATTAAAAGTAAGACAACACAACATAAACCTCTCATTTAATTATTGTCTATGGACAGATTTTGTCACTGCAAACAAACTTAAAAATAGCTTTTTTTGAGTGGTTTGGATGCTTCAAATCATTCTGGTTGGTTATGCATTTCACCACCAACATGGGGTTGCATGAGTAATCAATTTTGTTTGGCAAATGGCAAATTTAATCTGTTAAGCTAACAGAAAACACAGTTTTGCAATGACAAAACCCTATTTTAATAGACAAGATTAACACCTACTTACTACATTTAAATAGACTGGTTAAATAACTCAGAAACCCATATAAAAAATGGTGAAGCCTTGTAGATTATGATGATTAGAAATGATCAAGATTCACCACCCTGTAAACCTCAATAATAATTTATAGGTTGCAAATGTTTTAAAACATTTTAATGGTAATAAAGACAAACCTATTTATTAAAAAAAATCAACTATATTACAGTTTTATTTAAAGTTGCATGATGTGATTGTAATTAGCTTAATTTTTGTTGTTCATACAATTAACAATGAACAATAGGATATTGGAAAGGTACAAAAAAAGGTACAATTCAGTACGTATCCTTAGACGAAAGAAACAAATTTAATAATGGTTGTGAAAATAATTAAAATTATGGTTAAAATAACAAGCCAAAATGTTAACACTGATTTGTAGTTCACATTGTCAGCTCCTGCAAAACAAAAATTGAATAAATAAATTTGCTATTTATTATGTTAGTTAATAGTAAAAGTATGGAAAATTACCATAATGGCATTGACTATATCATTCTGATTATTAGTTAGGGCTTTCACTGCTTTATTTCTACTGACGTTAGCTTGGGACATCACAAGCTCTATATCTTTTTCCTCGATACCCGAAGCATCCAGCTCCTCTTCTTCGCTCTCTTCTTGTATTGGAGGAACAACCTGGTTCTAAAAATTAATTAAATTATTATATAAAATTTAAGTGATAAATAGAAAAAGTACAAATTTATAAATGCATACAGTAGTAGCACCGCTAACATCGGCGTATTGTGAAAGCTCTGGAGGAGCCTTAAATTTCTCAGCAGCGGCTACTTGTGCCTGTTGACTGAGATCTTCAATCTGAAACAAATATGAAATTTAAAATTGTGTATTTCAAAAATAAATAAAACAAATAAATTACCTTCGTTTCACCGAAGATGATATAAGTGTCGGAGGCAGGATTCTTAAAGACATCTGGCTTATTTATTACAAATAGGATATTTTTTGACTTCCGAATGGTAACTCGTGATACCCCTACAATTGGTTTGAGACCAAGCTTAGACATTAGTTTCCTGGCCTTTTTCTCCCCTCTCGACTGTTTGGCCTTGCTTATGTCTGGGATGAGTGAGACGGACCCTCCAGTAGCCTCTGCATCCGGGGCTTCATCAGGCTCCGAGTCGGTGCTGGAGCTGGCCTCAACAGGCTTCTGATCAACTTCAGTTTGTTCAGGCATATTTCCACCGGTAGCAATGATCTAATGGAATAAGAATAGTTTATTTTCAAATAAATACAAATATGTGTAAAAGTGTGATACAGATGTTTCAGACGCCTTGCCTATATACTATCGACTAATTCCTTTTTATTGTCCAAGTTATTCATTGTTATATACATGTTGAACTGTGACAATTAAGGATCACACCATGTTCAAGAATATCATGCCAACTGTAGGTACAGTATATTATTAATATTATTTATTGGGTTCAGTCCCATTCATTATATTATATTTAAGTTAATTTTTTATACTTATAATATAAATATTAATAATAATATAAATAATATATTTCAAGTTAATATAAAAAAGCCAATGTTATAGACGATACCATGTCACAAATCAATGGATGGCCATTGCAATAATCGCATCAATGGTCTTTTTTGGTCATTGTTAGGCGGTTGTTTCTTATCATTTTGGTCTGCTTATCCTCACTAGTTTTGCCTGTCATATGTATTTTTATGTTCTCATTCAAAGGTGTAAGTTGAATTATGTTTTAAACAGTTAAGGTTTTTAGTTAAGATTTAAAAAAAGTCTGGCATGGATTCAAAGCCATGATCTCTGGCTAGATACGCTGCTGCTCAACTTCTCAAGCTATCGTGACTTCGAACCACTCGGACATTAACTTCCCATCTCAACCCCACCTTTTTGAATTTTTCCTCCTCTGCTATTTTTTGAATCCCGCTCGTGCCATTGACTTTTTTTATCTTAATTAAAAACCTCAATTAATTGCAATACATTAATTGGTCAAGTGGACCACAAAATTAGCGAATTTAATGAATTTTTAAACAATTTAAATTATCTTTTGTGTTTGTTATGGATTTGTGTATTCATGAGTACTTTTCTCTCTCAAATAAACGGGTTGCGTTTATATATTTTTATATAATATACTTGTACATTCATACTATTGAAGATTGCCAAATGCCATATTTTACTGACAAAATGACAAAACTGCAAGTCATCACTTGACCACAATCACTAGGATTTACCTAGTATTACTTAGAACATTTCCACCACTGGCAGATAACACACAGACCAAAGCGGTGGATGTAAAGGGCTGAAATTTCAAAATGCATTCCTATAATGACATGGACACCTGCTAAGAAAGGAATTTTTACAATTACATCCCCAAGGTGAGCCACGGATAAAAGCTAGTTCTTTAGAAAACAATATAGTGAATGAATTATCTACACAAGCCTGTGGTAATGTTAGGCGTGGGTTGTCTTACTGCATCCAGCTGTTGTAATCAATGGTGAAGATGGCAAAAAGCTGATATGTTTGACAATCCAAAACAGCAATGTAAAGTAATGCCTAACCGCCAATACGATCCAATAGCACAAAACTATTTTTGTTGTATAAAATGGAGAAAAGCTAACATGTTTTAAACTAATTTTTTTGCATACATTGTGATTTTTTCTTGATGTGGGATGAACCTGTAGTTTAAGTTTTCAAACCATTTACTGTCTGCCTAAAATTGTCTTGATAAGTTACATATTTCACTTCTTGCCATCTTCCAAGTGGAGTTTTGTTTTTAACATTATCCTTTAGTAGGCAAGGTTGTGAATTTGTGTAAATAATATTACCAAGGAATGGGTAGCCTCACCGCATCCGGCTTTATATCGCTGACCAACACTGAAGATAGCAAAAAGACAAAATGCGCCTGCCAGACCAAAACGATCGAAAACAACCACAAAACCAGTAAATCTCACAAATCTTAAGCGATAACCACCGGTATTGTAGTATTTTGAATCGGGATGAACGGAAAGATTTTGCGGAAGATAAAATCCGGTTAGGGTTACAAACTGATTTTTTTTTGTATTAATACAATACAACAGCACAAAATTAAGTTATGTATTATACACTAAATTTAAAAAAAATAATCTGTATTCATTTGTGTAAAAATGGAAGATGGCTATCGTTGTTTCTTTTGAACTTAATCGCATTAGTTTTGATTATCTACGCCGTTTTACGTTAAAAGGATGAATAAAACGAGACGCTCATATTAAAAACCAAATGAACAGTGCGTTATAATTGTTGCTAGGAAATTACAGAAGATCCTCGGGCTAGAAATAACCGAGACAAAGGAAAAATACCGCGGAAGGTCCGACCGATGTTGGGAGTTCGCCTCGTGAAGGAAACGTGATACTAATTCTCGGCGTACATGAAATTTTTCGTTATTTTACCGAATGCCCGAGGATGTGAAGAAATACTTAGCGGGTCATGAACAAATGATTGAATTGATGAAACTGGATTAACTTACGACTTTTGGTTGAGTACGAGCTAAACACAAGAGAACACGCGAAAATGTCCTTCTGAACTGGAATGTATCAAGTTACCACCGAGCCCGTCTTGTTGTGAATATTCGATATCTTTTTAAATAACACTTCTGCCCTAGGAAATTGTCTAATTTAATCTAGTTTAGCATGTTACGATTGTGTTTTTAATTATCGCACGATCTTTAACTCTGCAAAAATGAAAAATTACAATGAGAATACTAAATTGACTCAGCTGATATAATAAAGGCATTGGTAGATGTTACTTCTCGCGAGGCGCGAAGTTCGGCGCACAGTTCTTTTCCTTTCTTTTTTTTTATTAGCTTCATGCACCACGGTTTCATGCACGTGTAAGCCTATTTATTATTCTATTTTTTTAAAATAAACATTATTTACCATAACGTGTCAATTTAAAAAAAATGTTGTGTTGGTTTTTAAAACCCAAATAGGGATGATTAGGATTTAGGGAAGGAATTCTATTTAGGAATTCTAGACTTGGGCGTCAGGTTCACTTGTAAAATCGATTGGAAACTTTATATTAAAAAATCAAGTGAAACAGCAGTAAAGTTAGTAAATGCTGTCGTCAAAAATTGGATAGGAATGCTGAACATTTATTAGAGTTATGCGTGACGGCGCAATTGTATTAGCAGCTAAGGTTCACCAGTAAGAGCTGAGCCATCAGAAACCAAATAAGGGTTTTCCAAAATTGAATAACAATAACTATGATTATATCCTACCATGTGGCTTGTATTATAGCTAACACAATGCCCAGACTGAAAGTAAACCAACTGAAATATTTCTTTCTTATTTCGGAAAGATATGCTCAACTGTTAAAAGAACGGCTAAACAAGGAGGATTCATTACAGAACATACCGACGATACATACCAAGCATCACCTCAGATAACAAGACCTGTGGGTAATGGGAAACACCTCACATTTCAGGCTTTAAAGCATTCCCTTCTATCTAGATACCAATCAGACACTTTCTGTATGTTTTCTTCAAAGTTGTGTATGAAGTTATTTACACATAAGGATGGTATGACAAATGTTGCAATGTGTTACAAGCAATTGTTTTTCTGTAAGTCACCACATTTCCACTCTCCTCTAGGCTTCTTCTAAATGGGGAACCATAGATGAGTGAAAGCATTAAAATTTTAGTTTAGATTATTATTTTGAGTTATGTATTTCTTGTTAATTGGAATTCCATTTAATATAACCATTGTAAAATAAATTATGGTTTAGTCAAAGGAATTCCAAACTCCTGCAGATGATCCTTTTGTTATGTCTGAAATATATTGTAATTATTTCGTAAACCATTACTTTTGTTAAAAATGAATGTATTCTTTTTTTTTTCTTCTTCAACTAGCAATTTTAAAAAAGGGACTAGAATGGATTAAAGATACATAGGGAAAATTTGACATTAAAAATCTTGCGTTCATGACAGACAGTCAGGTCACACTTAATTACATCAAATTCGGGAATAATTACAATTTTCTTAGTGAACAGGACGACAATAAAAATTTGAAAAGAGAATTGGTTTAATATAACCCTCAACTGGTGAAAGCATATACAGGATTACAGGGGAATGAAGAACCTGACCTACTTGTAAATGATGCATTGACTTATAATACAATAAATCTCGTAGACCTGGACAAAGAAAAAGTTAATGGAGGAAAATATAAAACAGTGGGAGACTGGAAGGACATACAAAATGAAACACAGACCCAGATTTTACTCAATGGTGGAACAGAATTATTACTTCGATTCTACTTTTAGGCATACAACACAACTCTTTTTCTAGTCATGAGCGCATAAGTACATGTCTGTCTCCTTGCATATCTGCTTGTTTTAATGTAAAGCATATTAAACAAGATCAGAAATTCATGAGTTTTAATAAAAAATATTTAATTACTATGTTTGAAAGAAAATTCACCAAAACACCAAAAAAGCATTTAGCAATATAATAAATTTAACCAAGAATTTATTACCTGGTTTTGCTACTAGGTAAAAAAAAAATCTAAGTTAAATTTTAGGATTTAATAAATACATTTTCATTAAAACTCCTGGTTTTTGGATTTAATGTGGATACATTAAGATAAGTATGTTGCAGTTAATATAATGACAACAACTTTGAAATGATCCAATAAAATTCATACAACTTCATGTACAATTTGATAATGTTTCTTTTGAGTTTTTGACACCTTGTTGTTTCATTTGGTTGGTTTCATAGAATTCTTAAATGACATACAAGTTGTTCATCCTAATATGGATGTACCATTTATTCTTAATAATCAATTTTGGAATTTGGGGACGTGGTAGTCAAGTGGTCAGTATGATAGATTCTCAGTCTAGATGCAGGCACTCATGGTTCAATTCCCACCATCACCCCTGGCCTTTTTTTTCAAATAACCTCCCCCCCCCAAAAAAAAGAATACATATCATATAAATTATTAAAACATTCCTTGGCTAATATGAAAAGTTCATAAGGCTGTTAAAAAATGTACTTGAGATAAAGAGGCAGAGCCAAAAATTTTACATCTATGGACCCAAATTGGGTGTATCAGATGTGTAAGCTATCTGTTTAAAGTGGAATGAGAATTTTGATTTTGCCATCTATAAGAATTTAAGTTGTTTGATTCAGTGCTTTAATTTTTGTCTAATTAACTCTGTATAAGAATTCATTCTCACCTTGAGCAATAACTTGTCAGTGAAGATTACTGTTGTGTTAGATAATATGCTAAGCAACGGCTCGGTGGCACCCCAGTTATTGTGGACAATAAAAAAAGATTCAAATGTAGAAATACAACTGATCTACACCTGAATTAAAAGGTTTTTAGCTATAATTTATCAACTAATTTATTATGTTATTAAGTCTTTTTCATTTTCATTTATTCCATGATATGTAGGGCCATTATGAAAATTAATCTATGACCTGTGGTTTTCCATCTGTTAAGTGAATTTAAACGTCTTGTAGGGGTGATTAGAGGAGTTTATTTTATTGCTTCTAAACCTGTTTATATACTAATAAAAAGAGAGAATTGGTAGAGTTAGTAGCAATGTTTATTGCCTTGGAAATGTAAAAAAAAGGGGCGATAACTGAACACAAAAGATGTACCCAAGACATTGTAGGAACCTGACTGGAAAATCCAGCAAAGATTGTGTTCTCACTGAGTGTGTAGTTAATTCATTTCTGTAGACAATAGTGAGTGTTTATGTGTTTTTGGGAACTTCTTAGATCTAATTTCATGTTAGGAGTCGGTAAGTAACCAAGGCATAATTGTCATGGTGGCTTCTTTTAGTAATATTGTAGAGCAATAAGTGATTACAATTTAAATAACAGTAACTTTCTGAAGACAGATTTTCTTAGGAATTTTCTAGTTCTTGTGCCAATAAAAACTAGTCTTTGGGTATAGACCATTTAATGATTGAAAATTTCTTAAGTATTTTTATTGCATCCAGAAAATACTGATAGGATCAAGAGGAGGTTACTTGCCTCAGCCAAAGTTGATAGTCTTAAGCAGAAAGCTCCCAATGCAAGTTTCAGATCTGCATTATATACTGAGTTTATTATTAGGTTATAAAATTATTATGTACAGAAGGGTACACTACACCCATAATCAATATAAGATCTCACAAAACTTTTAATATGTAATTCAATTAGTTAATGGTTCTATCAAAATTAAAAATAAGTATAAAAAAATGAAAACGCTAATTTTTATTCACTCAACCCAATATAAGATATATTAAACATGAAAACAATGGATTGTAAAAAAAGCACATAAATAATAATAATAAAGAAAAAAATAATAATAATAGTAATAGTAATAATAAATTATTTTACCATTGAATGCCTGCTAATGTCTGCATAAGAGTTGTGCGTGCACGATTTCTTTTTTCGGAAGTTTTTGAGGCTGCCGGAGTGGAAAAATAAAATGGAAGACAATAAAAATTGCGGGGTAATGCACTGCAATGCTCAATATCGCAATTTAAATAAGAAAAATAGCTCCTTAAAAAAATATATTATTGTGTTTTGTTTCTTATTATTGTTATTTAGAATTAGTTATCATACTTGAATGGAAGAATAAAAGGATAAAGATGAGCCTATTACTACGCTGATACTGTTACTAGTCTGACTCCATTATTATTATTATTAGCCATACGAGCCTATGGGGAAATTTTAATTTATGGAAAAAACTCACAATTTTAATTTAAGAAAGAAACAGAAAGAAATTTTATAATTTTATTAAATTTAATGTAATTTGGCCTTCCGAAATAAGAATTTGAAAAAGAAAATCAAAGCTTGGATGGCAATAGGATAAATTAGATTACGAGTGAATGTTGGTCAGAGCTTTATAACACTCAGAAGAGGATAACGCAAGACACATATATACTTAGGCATTCCTCTTAATTATCCTTCATCATGTCCACATTGTTTTAAGTGAGCATATTCTTAAACAATGATTGTACAAATTTTTCAGATAAAAGTTATTCTTAAGGGAAATAGGGAAAATACAATACATTTTGTTAAATAATAAACGAAAAAGAAATTAATTTTATAGAATGAGTGGATTTTGGTGAGCTAGCCCCCCTTGCACGACATGTAATCAAATGCAAATTTCATACAAAGAGCCTTTTTTTATATAGGTTGTTGGCCACTTTAGCTCGAGATAGCAGGATAAACTTCCCATTGGATCTATTTGATTACCTTAAAGCAAGGTATGCCATACGAAAAGGTCAAAAACTTCGAAAATTAAAAAGCATTTCCTCTTAAGCAAATTTACTGTACATTCCTGGTGGCTGACTTTTCATGTTCTAGGAAGTAATTTGTATTTATTGGTTATGAAAGAATTGGCAGGGAAATGATAGGTTTTTGAAATTTGAGCAATTATTTAACTACATGTAACGAATTTCAGGCGAATCAGATCGCTGAAGTGAAGTTACTACTGCCCTCATTCTTGCGTGTATTTTTTTAGTTTACGTATTATATTTTACTGGAAACTTTTTTTTTATACTTTGAATCGTCTTGCGACTTCGACAGATTACTCTATCGGGAGCGCAGGAAACACCCGGCCCAGACAATAGGGCTAGAATTAGCTAATTAAAATGTGGATGTGTGTCAATGCCACCAAGGAACTGCCCCACTACTTTCAGCACACCGGTCTAGGCGTGGTCGCAACCTTTCAGTTTCAAAGTCACACACTGTACCCGGTTCCTTGCTTAACAGTCGGGACAAGAGGTTGTCGTTTCATTAACAAGGTGACAGCTTTTCCCTGGGCCGATTTGTCCGCTTGGGTAGGTTGTTTTTTTACTTTTGCGGGATTGCCAGAAAAAGGCAATTTGCCGAGGGCGCGGAAGAAGGCTGTCAGCGTTGAACTTTGGAAACTAGGTGTGCCGAGAAATCGTGTTACGTGATGAAAAATAAATTAAACTACACTAAAATAACATAGATGGTTACTGATAAAAATCTGCCGCAAACAGAAATAAATTACCATCTCTGAATATGACCATGATATCCTTTCAGAAGAATGCCTTATCATGCAACATTCTTATGTTGAGAATAACAATGAAAAAATTCCCCAATTAAATAAATAATTGACGATCACTGCCAAACTGAGAAGGCACTAATTTATTTTATTTCACGTGCATTAACTATCACGTTAGTTTAAGTTCAGTTTTGGATTTTACCTTCCGTGCCTCCAGTTCTTTAAAACAACTATGAGAGTTATTTTTGAAATCTACGGAGTGATGATGTAAATCCTGGTCAGCCTGTCTTCACCGTTTTGGCCTGTCCGTCGCTTTTGGACATTTCATCATATTCAATGTTTGGCTCGTCTGTTGTTTTGTCTAAGGCACATTAATTAATTATTAGATTTCTTGTTGATGTCTGCAGATTGATGTACTTATAGTTTCTTAACCAGGCCTGCCGTTTTGAAGTTTTGAAGCTCCTAAATGATCTCAATCCCTTTTCAAGAGCCGATTGTTTGCTGAGTCCTCAGAGGGTTTATAACATAAATTGAACGAAGAGCGATATTGAAGAACTTGTTCTTGAAGATAGGAAGTTAAATCAGTTTTAGCATTTGGATTTTCCAAGGTAAAGGGCGTTTTATTTTCATTTTTAAGAAAGTTAAACGACTATCAGTGATGTTATGAGTAGCGGACGGTTTGCCTTTCAAAACTTCCTTGAATAGACATCAACAGGTACCCGCATCTTAAAAGCTGCGAGGGTCGCTGGCATTTGGAAGACGCATTTCTCCCTCGAAACCGATCACGATCCATTTACGTAAAAAGAGAACCGACAGCACACTTCGAAGAAAACACAACGCATGATATATGACGAAATGAAAATATCGTTTGACTGTTGTTGCTCCACACGTTCCTGCGCCACAAATGTCTATCCAATTAGGCCATCTTTCACAAGTCGTGGTACGGAGGCCGTTCCATGCCGGCTCGTAAGTAGCTCGGGACGCGTTTGTTGACGTCTACAAAAATGGGAACAAAGGGCGTCATCGTCCTTAAATTGAGCAAATCCTTGTTCGGCTAACTTGCTGGCTGTACTATCGAACAATCGGCCATATTTGGGCCGAGGAGAGGTCAGTATGGGTAGAAAGTAAACCTCCTGGATCACTGCCCACGCCCTCGGTCCGTGAGCAAACAGACCCGGGCATACACATAATTCGAACGTCTAGAGGCGAAATTCGTCCGTAACTTTATTACACAATCTGGAGAAAACAAATCAAAAAACGAAATTGTCTACTTTCTTGAAATGAATTAAAAATTTAGGGTTCCAGACCACCGCCGCGTCATCCAATAGGTAATTAAAAGTTCACGAAATCCTGAATGATTTTGTGCTCTCAGTAGTATTGACACTGTTATCACACATTGAATTACAACCTTAGACATACATAAAATTTTATGGATAGCACAGCTCTACCATGTCTTCTGTAACATCTAAAAATAATAATGTAAAATATTTTTTTAAATGGACTCTCAGTAGAGGTAAAATAACAATCTTTCACACGGTGATTTTATAACATTGCATGTCCGTAAATAATTGGCAAACTACATTTCTCTATTTCTAATTCTAAAAAAAATCACTTAAATGTTTATTTTTAATCCTTGGGTTCATTTATTCATTCATTATCATTAATTATATATTTCTAAGCACTTCATCTATTACGGAAATAATAATGTAGACAAAAAAAAAGGACAGACAGTATTATTAAAATCCCAATATCACACTGAAAAAAACAATAAATGTTTTTTCAGCCTCAGGGACTCATTTGATCAATATTTATTTTTTTGAATAAAGTAATAATGTAATTTTTTATGGGAATCGTGGCAACTGCAATCGGGAATTCAATTTCGATTTCACACTTCGATGTCAGCTCAGTTCGTATATAATGGGGTTCTTTAACTTTTCAGTTAATTAAACACAATAGTGCAATACAGTGGAAATTTTCTAATCATGGGTACGTTTCACAATGTAATTTTCATGTTAAGTGTGAATTTTGTAAAAATAATAATGATTTTAATTTGAGGATAAGGTATTTGCTATTTTCTTTCTGGTTCTGCTCTTCTTTGAGTATCCTCCTTTTCTTCTTTGAGCAAATTTGTCTATTCTTCCATCAAGTTGGTTTTTCAAAATTTTTCTTTGGAAGTTTTTCAATCTATTCTGTGTCCCGGTTGAAACGGTTTGTTAATCTGTAGACATACCCCTTCTAGATTTAATCTTCTTGCGGTCATCACTAAGTCGACTTTCCTTTTTCTTTACTTTTCGCTCAATTCCCAACGCTTGGCCAATTTGACAATTTGATCTTCATTGTAGGCCGAGTTTGAATACAAAGATGATTTATGTCTAGGTTATCTTATAAATAATTTAGAGACCAATGTTTGTTTTTTGATAAGCATTACAATAGATAGTACAACATAGTACTATATGGAACATGTTTTGTTAAGTCCTACTTTGATTTCTTAAATCGGAGGCATCATTTTCAGGCGTCGTTTGGATAAAACGGGAAAAAGATAGTATTGGAATGATCCTCCATCGATTTGTGGAGGCTATAAATTCATTGACCTGGATATCAAAGCCTTTGTGAAGTGCTGTGGTCCTGACGTACCACGGTGCGGACGTGATGAATCTCAGTACCCTGTTCAGTTCGGCTTGGACCCATTAATGTGGGTTGCGCTTGGGTCTCCCCAGAGTCTAGAAGCGTTCTTCCGTATAGGTAGAATGGAGATTGGACTTATAATCGAGATTGAGGGAGAGTGAAGTACCAACAGTGATTTGAGTTGAAGTATTTTTTCATTTGTCTAAGTCTATTTTCTTTACACTTCGTGATTAAGTAAAAATGTTAGAGAGTATCCCGTGGTGAATGATGGAAAACATAAGATAAGACGTATTTGTGTTGACTTCTTTGGCATAAATCGTGTTACTAAGAAGGACATCGGCGCATACAACTCGATCATTAACCGCTTGCATTATTAAGTTTTCTCCTGTTTCATCACGATCTGTAGCCGGCCCATGATTTCAATGCACAGCTCGCGTCGTACAAAGCACGCCCGTCTAAATTTATGCGGACGGGGGCTGCTTAACCGGAGTTGTACTCTTTTGACCTTTAGGCACGGCCGGCCGGCGAATTTACAACATGTTGCATTCATCAGACCAGTTTAGGCCCGCCCAACAAAACCAGAGCATGGGTTTCACGCCAACGACGCCTGATCTTGACAAATCAATCGACCGCAATTTGCGAACATGAAGACCTTTTCGATCCCTTGGCAAATTTTCGTATTTTTATTCGAATTTATTAATTAAATGTGTGGTATTTTGTGACCGTTAATTGATGATTATTTAGAGATAGTGAGATGCGGTCTGGTGTGAGGCAGGTTTAGAAAAACATTCTCTTATCGCACGAACGTTTCGATCTTTATTGAGATCATTTTCAGGACTCAAAGTGTTTGTTCTCTATGTATAAGTGACATTATTGTGTGTCTTGTCGAGAGTGCCCCACTCGAGGGCAGAAAACAAACAAACACTTTAACCCCTGAAGATGATCTCAATAAAGATCGAACGTGACACGATAAAGAAAATGTTTTTCTTAACTTCGTCATACCAGACCGTACTCACGATCCCTAAATAATTGTTAATTAAAATTTATTTCAATCTGAAGTTATACAAATTTCAAGAAGATCTAATTTACCTTCATCCTTTTATGCTAAATGTTTCATACAAAATACATATAATCATATTGTGGCGAAAAGACTATTACTGAAAATCGTTAAATTACAATAAACAACGTTAATAAAGTTAATAAGGAATTAACTATAAACTAAATAAGCAAATAACATAACATTTAATTAATCAAAATAAAATCTATTGTTTTGATGAATGTGCTCCTCATCAGGCCACTTCTTGTCTCCCAGTAGGCTTTCCATTATTTGTACTTGGCTAAACTTTTTTCCATTGTTCTAGACTTTCTTCATAAAGCTTATTTATAACTGATGACTTGGAAAGTTTGTTGCCAAATTTAAACTCGTCACGATATGCTAATTTGGCTAGTTGATAACTTCTTCATTTCCCTCTATTCCGCATGAGCCTTAACCCAGCCTTGTACATTACCATTCTGTTTCCCTAGAGTTTGAATACTTTTCCTTATTTGCTCTGACAAGAAACCAACATTGTTACAATTAATAATTGATTCTAAAGACACTTGACTGTCACTTAAAACTATAAATTTGGCAATATCCAATTTTGATTTTATATTCATAACCCATTGCAAGATCTTTAGAATGACCAAATGTTCTGCTTGAACATGCCTGACGCAGTCTGTATTTTGCATCATACATTTTCGAACCATTCTGGAAACAACAGACACACAAAAACAGACACCACCCTCTGACTTGCTTCCATCAGTGATTACAGACATATAATCACCATCGGCCATTTCGGTAGTATTTAGATACTGAATGTCAGTAGCATCTGCCGGGTGTTTCCGCTCTTTATGTTTCAGTAATCTATCATAAGTCGTGCCTTGGAGCGCATCATTACTATTATTCATACAATTCACGTTCATTGCAAGAAAAACTATTTTGATTTGCCACAGATGACTTTTTATGTCCGATACATTTGCAAATAATTTATTTTTCGATTGTTTTCACCGAAAAAACTGTAGTATGCATAAGTCAGATCTGGAGACTATAGGGTGAGAGATGTGGTAATTTTTTATACCCAAGTCCCTTTATTTGTACACAGTAGACATGAGGTCTGGTTGGCCGTGTAATACAGAATTCCAACCCTTAATTGTTCACCAGTTGTCTTTCGACCAAATTTGGCTGCATTTATATCAATTTCGTTTTGCCGATTTTAGAGGGAAGTAGCTTATTTTTTCAACGTGCAGCGTTTTTAAACGTTTCTACAAATGGCATAGGAAAGCCCATCAAAAGGGGCAAACTTTGATTCATGTAAAGAAAGCGTGAAATGTGAATATTACCGCTGATACCAATATTACCACTAATATTACCATAACCCAAACAATAGCATAGCCGGACCGGACAAACGAAAACCCCAATTAATCGATTGTAATTTGATTTATGCCAACCTGAAACAAATCATGATTTTCAGTTCTATTGCTTCTTCTTTTTTTCGATATTCCGCGATCGGTCCAATGCTGTACAGTAATCACGTATTGTATTTTAATTATTTTCAAATTCCATAGATTTACAATTCCACATATATACATATGTATAGTACAAATAAATATAAACATACATATCACATACTCACAGTAGGTACATACAATATTTAATTTTTGGTTTTAGTAAATCAATTACTTATTTCAAAATTTATTTGGACATTTCGGGGCTATACACGTTTTTACACTTTTTTCAAAAACATGGTGATGATTGGTTTAAATTTACTAACAACCACATAACTTTTTAAATAGGTAATGTACTAGTAGATGGAAATGCTTTTTAAACTAAAACTAAAAAAGGCAAATTAAACTTAAAAATTTGCATGTTATAAAAAAATACCTACAATGTGAGGAAATACACTTTCCTTTCTTAAGAGAAACCGAACAGGGACCCAACATTTGGCCCGTTCTCCCGGTGTCATCTTTATTCCAGGACTCATGCTTACTCGCTCCCTGTAAGGGGCCAAGGCATGGCAATCCCTTTGGTCATATACGCACACTGAGCAACTTTTCCCTGCAAAGGGACACCTGCACGGTCTAGGACACGCCCTTCAAAAGCAGGTGTTCTAGTGTCAGAAGGGTTTGTAGATCCTCAATGGAGTTAATACGATCCTTTCATTTCGTTTCTGCCTATCGGGGGGGGGGGGCATCAATAGTAATCAATGCAGTTCTACTTAGACGCGATTATATATTGCTTCTTTATGATTCTATTGTCCCAGTTCAGCATTGGGCGCATTCTTTAAATCAATGAACACGGCAAAATGTATAAAAAATAACATAAACGCCTCATCAGAATAAATTGATGTGAAATCATCTTCCGGGCGATAGTTTTTCTTGAGCGAAGAACTGATAACAATTACATTTGTTTTTATTGGATTGGTCAGAGCCAAAAGAGAAGAGAGAATAGTACTTGCCAATTCATTGTGATATGGCTGCTCGCCGGCAGATTATTTTTATTAAAAATCCTTCGCACCTGCTGACCCTTGTTAAGCTGGCTATTCATGAAGAACCCAGGTGGGATTGTTAATAATTGACTGCCATTCCATATTACTTTAATCAGAAATATCTGGATTTGTTTAACATTCATCGCCGAGGCACTTTAACAACTTGATGACCTGTAGTTAGGATGGATTCACATTTTGTTTTAAGTGGGATTTTCTGAAGAACACGCCCAGGTTTTAACGATACTTTGAGAATCCAGAGCAAGGTTTGGGAGCGGGGTGCTTGGCCTTCTTAATTTTAAGATTTCAGCTTTACATGTTTTAATATTTTGCTCTAATATCAGCCATTCTTCGATATATTAAACTATAACTCTGATAAGGCAGACTGAATCAATTTTAATTTTCCTTTATGACTAGGCTTTGTGCATCCTCAAATGTTGTTGCACATATAACATTGAATAGGTTTGAACAACAATTGTCGTATTTGCCTTACAGAGATGTACGTCTAGACCAGCATGCAAAGTTGTCTAAGCAAACGCTTTCAATTCAAAAAATTTTATTTACGAGCCAAACTTTAATTATTTCAATTATATACTTGTTTTTCTGGTCTCTTTTGGGCTGTTTGAATCCAATGTTTGCTTGGATGGATAGTCAATCGTCGTCCTGTCCTTGTCCTGAAGACTACAGCTTTTTATCAGATTAGTTATTAAACTAACCACAATGGGATAGTAGAAGTAGGTTGAAAGAGATGATTGTTCTGGTCCAAGGTTTATTTGAAATAAAGCCTTGACGGTCTTACTAGTGAACACGGTATTTGGATTTTTTGTAAATCACATATTGTATTAGTTATATTAATATTTGGCCTTAGTGAATGTTTAATTTCCTCACAAATTCCAATTATATAAAAATAAATTTAAATTTTCAAATGGAAACTTTTGTAAAACAATTTCCAAGGCTGACAGGGTTTTAAAATATTTAAATAAGTATATAAATAAAGGGATAAAAACTGAAGGAGCAAATTGTTCCCACAAAAGGATATTTATTGTCGTATCCAAACAAAAAGAAAATTATTTTTATTGTTTCTTCCTCATGCCATTAATTTTGTATATGATGGTATGAAATTCGATTTTCTATCATTAACAATAAATCGCAATACTTTATGGCAAAGTAATTGGGATAAAAGTTCATGTATGCGTTGAAATGCTGCCCATGATTCCTTGCGCCCTAATCCCTGAACGGGCCGGTAAGGGACTTCTTCCCTCGTAGCACCGTCGTAACTATCTTTCATGCAGCCGAGAGGAAATACGTTTGCTTCCCTGCTTCCGTGCATAAAATCCGAAGTGTTGTAAGACTTAGAAGTTATTTTCAGTTTACTTTTTTTAAATTTAAAATCACGGGAGTGCAACAGCCAGTTGTGAACAGAAAAGGTTCGGACGGAACCTAGCAGGTATCGTGGTAATCTAAGCCATTATCCAGGGCCTTGGTTATGTTGAGGGTTTAGGTGCTGTATAGCTGGATTCCGAAAAGATTGTCATAGAGGGCTGCACAACCGGTCACCTCAGGTATTGGGGTTTTATATAATTTTAATTTATTTAATTATTTTCATTAATAGTTACTCCAACGCAAGCCCTATTTAACGGCACCTACACTTTTCAATATAAAAATAAATTTTTACAGCGATGTTTTGTTCAAACAATATCGACCAACTAAATGGAGCTTATATATGGTTTAAACATGTGTAACGTACTACAATTTTAGGTGTAGAATTTAGCTGTCTAGATAAATTTAACTTCACAAGGTAATAGCTTCTTCCTCCTCGTTACAAAACATAAATATCGGGTCATGCTGTATAATATACCGATATTGTGTAGTTTTTCAGATGGCAGGTATAGAGCTTATCACCCCCTGAGTTTTACCCTGTCTTGCTGAAGCAATGTGTTCGTCAGTTTTGTCGAGGGTTCTTTAACCACGACTTTACTCTGTCTGGCACCTTTAGCACTTTTTTTTTGTATTGTGTGCCCCATTCTAAGATGAAGGAGTTTGATTTGGTTATCCTTTGGGATGCTTGTCTGCTTTTTCACCACCCCTAATAATTCTGTGCCCTGGCACCCAAGATATTGTCTGGTAGTTATGATTTACTAGGTTTTCGATGTGAAATTTTTACGTGGTGATCGTTATTGTGGGCAGTCAGTAACCACTTTTAAGAGTTTTTATAGTATAACTTATAAAGTGTACTTAAATATTAGTATATTTTGATTCTTGTAATTCTATTGTATTAGTGATGAATTAATAATCTGAAAATTAATGAAAATGAATGGTGTTTAGTGACTGTTAGTGAATGATTTACGGAGATCGTGAGATGCGGTCTGTTGTGACTTGGGTTTTAGAAAAACATGGTCTTTATCGTGCCTAACACCATCTCTCAACGCGACACACAAGAATGACACAATTACGCAGAAAACAAAGACTTTGAGCCCTGAAGATGATTTCAATAAAGATCGAAACTTTGGCACGGTAAGGAAAATGCTTTTCTAAAACCATTAATCAAAACGGTTAATGACAAAATTGATTCCAAATAAATAAAATGTGATAAAAATATCTTGAACTGGTACTAGTCATTTATATTCATAATATAACAAAAAGCTATTAATGGGAATAATTTAATTGAGCATTTAAAATTTAGAACTTTTCCTAATCCGCACATCCGATATTGAAATGACTCAGAAGAAACAGATTGGGTAACCCACTTTCTTGGGCGCGGGTGATTTGAATACCACCACGCTGTCCAAATTCAAAGCCTTGCACCATTGAAGTTGAGAAACACGCAAAAGCCGATTGTGATACCCAGATTTATGAAGGGACATACAATAATGGAACTTTTGCAGGAAAAAACTGTACAGGATCAAGATCGGTAAATTATTCTACTAACTGAAATCATGGGTTCATTGAAAGAATAACATTGACTTCTAGTAAATTTATATATTCATTTATTCATAAACTGTACGTGGTTATATGTTGGTATTACTTTTTTTTCCATCCGGTCACGACTCTGACAGGATCTAGAGGACACTTGTGACATGCGAGACCACAAGCAATTGTGCTTACAAAGGGGCAATCGCCGTTTAAACAGTACAGTGCTTAGGGCGTTAGATCGCGAGATCATTCGAGCATAAAAAAGCGCTTGTGGCGATCACATGTTGATCTTGGAAGGGCTACTTTATCGTGGAAGTTGGAGAAGTCATTTGTCTGTGGTATTATTTTATCTATGGGCACTAAAAACCATGAGTCCGCGTCAAATTGGGTCCATCCTATTTTAAGAGATAGATTTGTTATTTTCTTCGTAAAATTACCTGATATGAACAAAAATGTTCAATTATTTTAGAATATCGATTTAACTGTTGCCGATTTTTTGCGTTTGATTAAAAGCGCTATGTCATAAAGTTGTCAGTGTGTGAGGGAATCCATCCCTCCAAAACAAAAACTCGTCTTAAAACATGGATAATGTTTGAAGAACGCGAGTACATCGACTTTTAAAAATACATTGGAGAACAAGCTAAAAGTTCCAGACATTAGACAAGTTTAAAAAAGCTCCAGAACTTCCGTATCATACTGTGATGCTGAATCGCTCGATGGTAAAACCACCTCTAAATCATTGGAAAGTGAAGAACGTGGGGGTTGATGAGATATTTAGTTATTTGTGATAGTTATGGCACATCTAAAGGAGCTATATAAGTATATTAATCGGTACACTCCAAGTTTAACAATGCAGGTTTTTTTTCCAATTTCTCGATCAAGAGATGGGTATTAAGAAGTTACATTTCCGTCATGATGTTAGAAAAAAAGAACATTCTCTGATAAAATGCGCGTTGAACTGAACAGACCGATTAGTTATTCACCCTTTTAATAAAATATTATTTTGAATTTTCCTATTTGACTGAATAATTTTAACGAAGTTGCTGCTAAACCCGCCGAAGAACCATACATTGTAATTGGTCAAACCCTCTCAAACAGTATATTTTGTATACTTTTTCCTTTTGATCAAAACTATGAGATAGAACAACTTATTAGCTAATTAGCTTAAATAAAAGCATGCATTTTGAAAATACAAGGTAGAAAATAAACATTTCATTAGCTTATCAGTTTCAGTCATATATATGTTTATTGTGCCGATAGAAAAGTAAAATTATCCGAACACAGATAAACCCTTCACAAGAAAACCAATACGTTGAAATAATATCAGTTACCACTGGCCCAATTTCTCCTACAAGAGACTCAAATGACAAATTGAACATATTTACTTAATACAATACTTGTAATTGTAATTATCAACTAAATGTAATAATTTTTTAAAAAACATTTTAAAGAAAACAATGATTTTATATTTCAACAAAAGTTAAATATCTAATATTTTTTAAACTACCTGTTGGCAGCTAAAAACAAAACATCAAGAAAACATTTTCCCCCATAAAAGGGATAACCGTATGGTTTTATAAATCATAGATGGGACGAGCCTTTAATTTTATTCCAAATAATTAATCTTTATGTAAGGTTGGTTGAAATGAAAAAGTCAGTGTCACGAGCAGGATTCGAACCCACGGCCTTCTAAATAGCCGCTGCTCTATCACTTGAGCTATCGTGACTTTGACCCATCTCACCCACTGGACCATCGGACCACGATATATAATGGATTTAATTTTACGATCTAAAAAAATAGGAAGAGTAATTGGCATACTATTTCTGTCTCGACTCAGGCGGTGAAACGTGCGTAGTGAGGGGAATCTCGAATCGCGCGGATTCATACGTATGAATCCGCGCGTTCACATGTGTACGCTTTATTGTGAACTTCAATATTTCTCGGACGCGCAATAGAAAACGCTTCATGTGTTTCTTTATAAGACCGGTGGATCGTAAGGTTTGCACTGGAACTTTCGTAATCTGGAGGAACTTATTAGATCTTACAGGCTTGGAAACCCATATTAGTATGTCTACAATGGTTGAAGTAAAGTTTTTAGATTTAGACCACTTCATACTTGTCTAAGTCAGAAGAAGTTCTTTTTACTTAAGCCAGTTTCTATCCAGGCATATATATTCCTAAGTATACTTGAGTTGATGGCCATTGTTCCTCGTTTGTCAGTTGTTATGTAAAGTATTCTGTTTGTAATTGTGTGAATTTTTCTTTATTCAGTTTTGTTTTTCACTATGTGAATTATTTTCTGATAGCTGAAGGTGTTCTTGGATAGGAGACCGGTTTTCGTATAGGTCTTGTATTGTACCTCTTGTTTCGTTCTAGTACATACGCGATTCCTAATTCATCGAGATATATTCGTTATCGCACTCTGAAGATTTTAAGTTAATAGGATTCTAGAATAAAATAATAAGTATCGTTTGAGTTTATAGAAGGGTTTATAGGGCAATTCATTAAGCCTAGGAACGTAATCAATGCAGTACGGTTTGTTTTCAGATGAAACCAACAACTGAATTTTTTCTGAACTCAGACTAAAAATCATTCTAAAACACTTATTTACCATGAATGCCTGCCATATTTGGAAGCATTTTAAATTATAATTCTTCTTGTTTATTATGTTTTCAATAAACAATATCTATTATATTGGTGATAATGCTGTGATATGATCATGCGTAAATCTTGTTACGTGAAGTATTTATCTCACCCAAGGCGTTCGGGCGTGGTCAATTAACATTTGATCAATTGGCTAATTTACTCCTAACGTGCAACAGGTTAAAATCGGTGGTGAAACTGTAATAGTCGTGCCTTACCATTTAAGCCCAGTCGAAAGAAAACAAAAGCAGAATTATCCTACTGCAATGATCATCAGGTAAATTCTGTGCGTCATAGTTTGTAGCAAATACTGGTTGTCTGATTTTGTTATAATGGCACTTTGAATAAGATTAAAGAGTTACATATTGATGAAAAGATATTAAAATATTAGTTTCATTTCAAAACGTGACTACGTGAGTTTAAACTCGGCCATTATTTGCTCAAGCTGAACTGAATAATAACCATACTTTTTGGTGAAAGGAGTTCTAATGAAAGAACTATTCGTCATTGGTTTGAAAAATTGTCTTCAGGACGTAAGAACTATTTATGCCAACCCCACAAGAAAAGAAGTTTAATATCACTCTGGAAGCCAGAGAAGAAAAACCTTATCAAACATTAGAATATTGGAGAAAGAAAATATATTTAACAAAAATCCTGTATCCACATCGGCTGAAAGAACTTTAATAGCTCAAACAACAAAATAATTTTTTTTTATACGTAAAAAAAAGATATATAATATAAATAACACACAACGGAACAATTGATCATGTGACAATCGACGTCTATCCACCATCTGGGCACATGCCAAACATAACAAATCAACGACTTACTGTTAAAAAATTGACCAAATATATTCAAATCTGTTCAAAAAACAACTTACACTAAACAGTTAAGGTGGATCATGTTGCATGACAACGCTCGACCTCATGTTTCGTACTGTGAACAAATTAAAAGATCTTGGCTATCTAATCCTAGCCCCCACTCTGTTGATCTGCTCCCTAAGGAAGTTCAGACTGTCGGTTTTTTCTGATCTTGGAACATCTTTGTTCTGTGATAATTGTTCCAAATTTATAGAAAATAATAACGTTGGGGGGCGTCGGTGGCCGCAACGGTTCAAGCGTTGACACAGGGCTCATAACCGTAAGGTAAAGGTGCCGGGTTCGAATCCAGCTGCCCTAAATTCGGCTGATATGACCTCTGCTGCTGCGAACCCTCGTAAAAAATGTTTACTAGGTAGGAATTATTTCTTTTTGAACTTTTGTTTATTTTTTAACCTGATATAACAATAGATGGGGGGGGGCGTCGGTGGCCGCAAGGTTTAATCTTTGCCACGGCTCTAATCACTTAAGTCAAGATCCCGGGTTCGAATCCAGCGGCCCTGCATTTGAACCCAACATACTTACAAATGGGCTGTTTTTCAAAAACACCGCCACCCTGAGGGTTTATAGGACCTCTGCGTTGCAAACCCTCGTTTAAAAAAAATCGCCATATATTTATACAGTATTTAAATAACTGTTAAACCGTTTTTTGCTATTTAAAATATTCAGTTACTTAAGGCAGATTTAATGGGTTTTTATGGAAAAAGTAAAATCAGAAATTTTATTATAAAATAAACTTTTATTTTGCCAACAATTTCAAGAATGCAAACTTTTCTTTACATGTCTATCGATCGAATAATATAATTTTAACTAGACCATGATCTATGAATATAGCATAAATCGGACTTCAATTGAAAATCTAACATTTGACATTGTTTCTAATTAATATTTATGCCTCTAATTGGTTAATTTTATTGCTTTTAGGCCCAAAAAGCACTGTATTGGTCAAATCAGCTTGAGGCTGTTCTAGGCAGTTTGAAGCAAACCGTCATGAACCTTTTTAGTATGTATAGATTCAAGTGGGAGATAAACCACCCACAACAAATGGTGTTTTAATTCAGTCTGCTCCAGGCACTATCTCGGCCACTGTTTGGCGCGGTTTCACGAAACCTGATGTGCTTCATACATTACAAAACATACTCTAAATTTCAAGAAAGATCGGCTGCTTGACAACGGTATGGACCCTATGATTCATTTTCTGCATCTCGAACAAAGCCATAGGAACCAGAAAACATTGAAATTTTTTAAAGTTTAATTCCAGACATATTTAAATTGTCAATGGCAAGGAAACGAACATTTAATCAAATAGACCGTTTTCAATTAATATATGTATAGCCAGGTGGAAAAGCAAGAAATGTATGATGTGATCCTTTCAAACAGTCCTCCAGCTAATCAATAGCCATGCCGCCGATTAATTATGGCTCCAGTACATCAAAATATTTTCAGACATATAATATTGCAATTTGTCCTAAAATCAGACCGATCCACAAATGGTGTTTTCACTACCACGTTCACAAATATATAAATGCCCTGCCTGAAGAGTGGTTTATGTTGTTCCATATTCATTCACGACGAACTTTTTGTTTCAACCAAATTGACTAATCCGGTGTGTTTTGCATCGAACGTCCGTCAAGTATGCGCAGTCTGCTCTTATGCCATTGCTAACGTGGTATTTCGACAGCTCTGATTTTCGCTAGTGGTCGTTTTCTATTTTTAATTGGCAATTTAGTCGTCACAGATCGTTTTGATTTGTCCACTTTGTTGGTTTGTCAGACGCGTTTCTGCATTGCCCCTGAGACCATACACTCAGAAGGCAGACGATCAGTAACGACCGATACAAGTTCATCAACAGACTGATATCTCACGATTTTAAATTTCTAATTCAAGGATAATTATATTATGATATGGATAATGTAAGGATGGATATTATTATTATAAGGATGGTAATACATTTGTTTTTACATGTAAGGACGTTTGTAAGTATGTTGTTTATTTTATTGTCTCTATGGCAATCTATATTGTTATATATGGAATTTTGTATTTTGCCCGTTTTTAGAATTGTTTCTCTTCAACAATTTGTCAGAATCTTTTTCTAAGTATTACTGTAGGGTTGCCTATTCTTAGTCTGTTTGGTGTGCCAATGAAGTTTTGGCGGTTGTCGGTCGGCGAGTCGATTAACACATTTGAACAGCACACTTACTTAAATCGTACGTAAACAAACTATAATATAGAATAGACAAAATAGTTCAACATAAAGGAGGTTTTTGTGTCAATTGTACTCTGTGGAATTCTTCATTGAATTTTTGTACAATGTCTTTTGTAATACCTGTAGCCACAGTTTATTTTATAATACATAATTCATTATTTTTTATTAAAAAAATAAATGGTCAAGCGGACCACGAAAATAATTGAATTTTTGAAAATTAATTTTGGCAAATTCATCCCAACAATAATTAGAGAATCAATAAAAATAAATTGCTTTGTCTTGTTTAATTTTTTTAAATGATATTTTAGTATTTTTTAAAACATCGTGAAGGGAAAAATAATTACTGCCCACGTGATTTCTTAAACAAGCGCATATAAATAAAGTAGTCATATTTAACTTTCGTCAGTTCGTTTTAAGTTTCCTAATTTTTGATTAGTTCTGATTTGTGGTCGTTACGTTGTAATGATTGATAGATAAATACGATTAGAACTTTATTATGGAAACCGTGACTACGTTATATCGTTCTTTATCGATCCATGCTTACCTCGAGGCTTTAGCCGGTTGAAGCTCGGCTTATCGATACATCTCAGCCGGGTGCATATCTAAAGGAGCTTTACGTTTACGTAAACTTGACACCTGTGTTGCAACTCAAGTTACCGATTCGGCTGTGTGGGTGAGACGGATATTAACTATAGGCTGATATTGACCTTTGAGAAAACACTACTTTCCATGAGGATAATTAGAGGTCGCATCGTAATGTCGCAGTACACCATTTTATCCGAAAGGAAGAAACAGTCACGAATATTAAATTGAAGTATTCAGCATATTGAACGCGCAAAATGTCAGTAATAACGGTAATACATAGCTTATTCAATCAAAGCGTATAAGAATTTGAAGTATACAGATACATCAGAGCAGTGGCTAGGAAGATTGTTATAGTTCACATACAAAAAGTAAATCTTTAAACAACAAATAATACTTTTGGGCTAATTTAATAAATTCACAGTAGCAGTTAAGCATCTTTTTGAACAGTCAGGCGCGTTTAACCATTTGTCATCTTCAGTGACAGTTAAAGTTATAAAACAGGTAGACATCGAAACAGTCACAAAAAACTAGAACTAGTCATAAACTTACAAAATGAGAGACCAAATTACCGGCTCGTCACCCCGCCGACCTTAACGAGAAATATCGCGTTAGTTGAATTTTGAGTAATTTACGGAAAAATTAGAATAAACGATTATTTATATACGGTCTGTTAACCACTTGAATGAACGAGCACGTCGGAACAGAAGATGAACGGACTTTGGCTGTAAATGAAATGAAATTTTATAAATGATATGCACTACTAAATGGTACTTGTTACTTACATATTGCGGAGAGAACGATTTTTGAAATTAAAAATTCTAACTAATCATGACTTTAAGTTTAGGCTCAAAATATCTTTTTCAATCTAAACGGGGAAGTTAAAATCATCTGATTAGGTTGTGGTGATACGGTATCTGTAATCAGCTACCAGCCCTTGTGTAAGAGAAAATGACAAAGTGAAGCCTCTTTCGTGTTAGATTTTATCTTTGTGTCGACCAGCTAGGTGGTAGAAAGAATCAAGGAAGTAGCAGCTGACCGGGAGAGAGAACCATCGTCTAATCCGGAAGATTCACTTAGTCTTGATTTGTAGAGCAACATTCCCAGGAAGCGTATGGTCCGGTGAAGGGCAGAACCTTCAGTCATCGTTTCAAATGAAGGTAGAGCGTGAAAGTCTTAAGAAGTTTCATGTCTGTTTCAATGCCAGCCACACCAAAAAAATCAATTTACACCTTCAAATGTTAATAGAGGCGGAAATATATAGCATACGTCCGAAGCTTTTGTCTTGGAATCTTTAAAACAACACGAACGGTATTTTGATTATGGTGTTTGAACCTTGATCCTTTAGTCTGAATGGTATGATTATTTGTTAACATAGATCAATCGTGTTAATTGGGATTGCCGCAAAGTGGTGGCAAGACACAAACGGTCGACAAGAAAAGAACGTCCTGGTTTACGCAAACTAGGATTCTATCATCGTGCCCGTTGCCATTTTTGCCGTTTCATGGTTCATTCGGCTCACGGACGGCTCTGTTAACGATCATTAATAATTTCATAAGTCCAACAAGGAAAGGCACTCGATTGTGTGAAGCCTTAAATTGTTCGCGTCGACTTTTTTTCCAGGTAACCTTTAGACCATCTATAGCGCAATGTAATAATACACACCTGGCAAACTCCCACCCCGAGTTAAATAAGCTGGTTTCGAAGCCATTTGGTACTAACGACAAGTCCTAACTTTCACCCTCGATGCAGAGTTTCCGAATTCAAATAAGATCACGTTCTACACCCCGAAATTTCAACATCTCCACCCATCCGTGATGTTTAATTGACACATAGACAAATACCAGTAGCATTGTAATAGAATGTCGAACAATTAACGAGAGAAAAGTTATTGGCAGTGTTATTCCAACCCTCTTGGGCGGAGAAAGTGTAGATTTAAATCTAATAGCCATTTTGTCTTCAGATATTTTTCTTAATCCTTGTTACGAAATGGAATAAAATCATTTTAATTGGTCATGAATTTCTTTTAATTCAGAATCAATAAATTAACACGTATCTTTTTTCTCATTTAGTTTGTAGGCTAATTTGTTTCACAGAAACAAGTACTGACTGTTAAACAGAACTCGTCCCATAAAAGCATTTTTCACCCGAAAAAATATTTTATCAATATATTTGATTAATATCCTAACACTACAATGAGTATCAGGTCATGAGGGAATTATAGGTAACGAGTCAGCATATATAGTTGATTAAAAAAAAAGAGCTATGGAACTACCCAGAGACCAAACCAAAATCTGCATTTTGTGGAGTAAACCATTGCCACTTAAAAACGGAAGAAACCCTGGAATCTTAAATAACTAAAAACACAATAGATACCCAGAACCGGCGTTGGGTCACCTATTGGGTCCGTCTTCACTCGCGGGTTTTTTGAATTACTCAAACCGTTCGGCATTGCGCCAACTTCAGCGTTCGGAACAACCAAAACACGTTTGAGTAGTCACAGTACCAACAACAAATATTGGGAAGAAGGACCAGGTACGGGGCAGCGAGGCAAGAGAAAAGACTACTCGCACAAATAACCCAACGGAAAAGAGGAAATCCTACTTAACAGAAAGGAATTAAAACTTCTAACTTGCATAATTACAAGACACACTCTAGTTAAATATTTCTTAAAAATGGAATATCAACAGTTGTTCAGTGTCGATTATGTCCAGAAGGCAATGCAAATGCTTAGTAATGCTGTGCAATAGTTAGGGTAAGTGGGAAAAACCATTCATGATACGATACTCTTGAGAAGAATTCTTTAGTTCATAAAAAAACGTGAATCTATAGTTTAGCAATTTACGATCGTTTATGTCTGCCCAAGTGTCCAAAAGATGAAATTTAAAAAGATGAAAACAGCGATTAAAGATCGGCAACGACCAAACTTAATTTTATTTAACAAGTCCGAACTTAAAGACGTTAATCCGCATTATCGTCGATCGAACCTGATAAAAATAATAATTAACCAAATAATATAATACTCCTGATATAAATTATTAAAACCGACTTCAACGAAATACTTTATCATCCAAAGAACAACAAAACAAGATCCTTTGGAAAATAGTGGATCCCATCCTTATGTCAATCCTTAACCAGGGCTGGAGGGCGTCTTTGCCTTTTACAATCTATTTTATCTGATTTTTTGTGAACTCTTGCATACAATGAGGATATAAAGATATCGACCAGCCATTTTTAAAGTTTGTATGTATATCAGAGATGAGATCAATGAAAGAGAACTGCAATATGTTTGTCAAGCTTCAACATCGAAAAACTCTGTAATCGAAGATCCGTCAAACATAGACAATGTCCCTTCCATTCTCACGTTGTAGTTGTAGTTTTATTAATATCAGGGATAAGTTTGTCAAGTTTATTATTGATATTTTTAAAGGTAAAGGGACTATTTTTTTTTTAACGGTAAACTTCACCATCCCATCGAACCCAACAGTATTTGTTCATCCTCGAAAGAAGCCGCCGTGTTAAATTATTTAACCATTCCACTCACGAAAATTTTCTTTCCGTTAAACTAGCTGCTACCACACTCATGACAATCTATCGAGACTTATGGAAAAAAATATGGTCCAGTGATATTAGAAAAAAGTGCAGTGTCACACTTAATGTTGTGTAATATTTGTTGTTACTGGGTTGTAGTCATGGTAACCCCAATCCTATATATTATTTTATAAAACATGTATAGTACATATAATACATATATACTATGTATAGTTTTGTAAAAGATATGGGCTTTTATATTTACGCTGCCTACTTTATTGGAAAACTAGTGTGGTTACAAAGATAAATCCATTTGTAATGTAAGCTTGTGCTGTTGGAATTTTAATAAGTTGGGGCCTTAAGCCGACTTGCCGATCAATTTTTTAAAACTTTTTTCACCCATTTTGAAAGTCACTTGTAAACGCAAATGTTTTTTTAAATCACAAACTCAAAAATTCAATGATTTGTTCAGGTGATATTGAAGTTTTTCTTCAGAACTCGATTATTTCAATTTATAGTGTAACGGGTTAAAAGAAATATAACAATTTAATTTAATAAAACATGAAATATCTCATGTTTTTTAAGCCTAACTTTAAATAAAAAGAATCAGTTATATGATAATTTGAAATTATCGAGTTTTGAAGGAAAGCTTTAACATCTCCATAAAGAATATCTGAATTTTTGAGGATGAATTTTTTCACACATTTTAAAAGTTTCTTTCCGTTCTAAAAACAATAATTCCAGAAAATCAACAATTTAATTTGTGCTGTTAGTATTATTACTATTTATTTATTTTTTTGAGGAGTTAAGGACAGTACTAGGATTTTTTTAAATTCTTTTATCGTTTCGGGTTAGTTTGTATCTATCTTAAGCAATTATGATTAAGTTGTGAAAATAGGATGTAACCAAGAATAACGATGAGCGTTTCAAATCATAATTTTATTGAGCTTCACGTGCTAGTTCACAAAAATTTTGCGAATCAAATTAACCAAAACGTATCAAATTAGTGATCAAAATTACTCTCTTCTAATTGGAAATTTTATGTGGTCGCCACATGGTAGTAATTATTTATAATTCGAAATTACAAAAAATACTTGAAGAAAGGAAACGTGCTGGTGCCGATTTCGTAACCTATTAAATTTGTATATACAATCAATTATTTATACAAGACTTTTTGCATATATATTATTATACTTACCGTAGGATGTAACTGGGCTAAACGATGTAAAAACTTATAATTTAAGGAATACCGCATTAATAATTTAACATATTCAATTTATATTATTAATCAATGCTTGCAGTAAAATTCAGAAATTTGTATATATTTCTAACCTTATCTTTGGAAACTATTTTATTAAAAAATATTAATATTTGAAGTTCATATTGATCTGGAAATTAGGTTTTTATGGTGGATTGATTTTTCAATGTTGAAATAGTAAAACCTTTGTGGCGGTTTTAGTCAATCAAGTTGTGCAAGTGAATTCCAGCTAGAGTAGTTTCATGTGAACAGTTCTTTTGCACCTATAATCGGATAATTGGCCTTGGTAATGCATTGTACAATTTCTTAAAAAATCTTGTTTGGCATTTACTTAGATGGAATTGTTATTAAATTTTTTGCCTTGCCATCCAATCATTGCTGGATGCGTATTTCCGGACATCGCCCCTTCCGCCAGGAGACCTCTTGCATTAAACAAGGTCGTCCAAAGCTAAGTTACATGTCCCAATACAGATTTGAACGGAAATATTTTAAAAAAATCACACCGGCCAAAATAGATTGGTTGTCTGTGTTATTAAGAAAGGTTGTAAGTGAGTATATTTAATAATGTAATACTATAAATCGATAAATTTGGTGGCTGCACACCAAGTGGTTCAAAACAAATTGTAGAATATTACAATGACAAAGTGATTAGTTAAAAAAATAATCAATAAAATATTACAAATAAATTGTTTAAGGGTATAAGTTTTAAATTAATGCGAGCTCACACCACCTCAATGTTGATAATAGCATTAGCAAAATCATTCGACGCTCCTCAATTTGGATTGTAAGCCACATGTACAATTTTCTAATATGTTCATGCAACGACAAAATCATTACACATTACAGTATTCACACTGAATAACATTTTGTTCCAAGTGTAGACAATACATTTTCTATATACTTTATAAAACTCGCGCATTTTGATTACTTGTCTAAAAGGATTGGGCCCGACGAAATAAATTTGATATTTGCTACTCTAAAATTAATAAGACATATAAAAACAGAAGTGTAAGTTATAAGAATGATGAAGAAGTTGATAATTACCAAAACGTGATTTCATTTGGATAAGTGGATGTCATTTGTGGGATTTTAAGATAGGTCGCCTATCCTGTAGCAAAAATTCTTTCATTAATACAAATTTCATGGCAAAAGCTGAACAACGTGTTATTTGTGTGAGGTGGATGAATAATGAGAACGGTTCGATAGCAGATCATACGTTTGAACATGATCCATCGGGGTGTGGAATGTGCGGAATTTTATGGAACTAGTGATTTAAGTTGAAGGAGAAGTGAGAGGGGTGATATCTGAAAGCCAAGAGTTTCACAAGCGTACGTGTATAAAAGGCACAGCTTCGTTGAACAAAGTATTATTTCCCATCAAGCAATCATGGCATTCAAGGCAGGTTTATAACAAAAAATTATATTTAGTTTTAGTAAAGTCGTGGAAGTGTTGTGTTATAATTTATTTTGAATTTATAGTTTCTCGTGTTCGCTGCTGTAGTAGCTGTCGCTAGGGCTGGAGTCGTCGCCGGACCCGCCGTCGTCGCCACTGGAGCCCACCTGGGATACGCCGGATACGGTGGATACGCCAGAGGACTCGGGTATGCCGCCCCAGTAGCCCATGTGGCTCATGCCCCCGTCGCCTACGCCGCCCATGCCGCCCCTGTCGCTTACGCCGCCCATGCCGCCCCTGTCGCTTACGCCGCCCCCGCCGCTAAGGCCGTCGTAGCCGCCCACGCCGCCCCCGTCCTCGCCAAGACCGTCGTCGCTGACGAATACGACCCCCATCCCCAATACAGCTACGCCTACGATGTTCAGGACGCCCTCACCGGAGACTCCAAGAGCCAACACGAAACCCGTGACGGAGACGTCGTCCACGGAAGCTACTCCCTCGTAGAAGCCGACGGAACCCGCCGTACCGTCGACTACACCGCCGACCCCGTCAACGGATTCAACGCCGTCGTACACAAGGAAGCCGCCGTCGTTAAGGC
>CM077108.1:8384072-8492052 GCA_039619505.1 Cimex hemipterus
GCGTATCCGCCATAAGCCAAGGGAGCTCCTGGGGCGACGACAGCGGGGGCGCTGAGAACTCCGGCCTTAGCCACGGCAACGAAAGCGGCCAAAACGACGAACTATGAACAATTTCAGTTAAAATTCTCAAAATATGAACAAAAAATTGAAAATTAAGACAATTGAAATTTTTATAAAATCTTGCTGTTCAAGACCCACCTTGAAGACCATTTCTGTATCGTTGGTATACGAAAATATCCAATGATCGGTTAAAACTTCTCCTCCCTTTTATATGTGTACCCCGCCACTGTTGTGAAAGATCAATCCCACCTACTGCAACAACCTCGCCCTCGTCGGTCATAAAACATTATTTCACCTTTCCCAAATTAAGTTAATCCGACAACGTTTTTCCTGCTTAAATTCCACAGATGAACTCTAACGACAATGTCAAAGCGTCAAAAATAAGGTAGCATCCTCCTAATTCACACAATACATCTCTGAAGTATTTCACACCGTTTTGCGACAATCATCATACGTCCGTATATAGTATATAATTAAAATAACAGGCCGGCACATAAACCAACCTACAGTTGAGTGGATTTTGCTTTTGTTCTGACAATGTAACATGCTACATTATTATCTCTAGTTAACATACAATAATGAACAGATCCTTGAAAGCTGTCCACCTTGCCAAGAATGTACCCTTTAAACCATAACTCTGCTAACGAACGCAACAAAGTTCAATGTATAGTTTAAAGATGACGTCAAGAATAAAAAATACAACTTAAAAAATTCCGATTTCGATTAAACATTGTATGTAGATCGTCTAATCTCATTGGGAGGAATTATTACTACAATTACACTACAAATTATTTTTTTGTTTGCTCCGCAACTCCTCGAACTGGCTATTATACAATAAAGGAAATACAAAACCAGAAAAAAATATTATATTAAAATACATCTATGTATATATATCTATGTATTATGTTCTTCTGTTGCTTTTCTCTATGACCTGGTTTTGTGTCTGGGTCAGTTGACTCGGAATAGATGAAGGTAAACTACTTACACGGGCGAAATTATCAAATAATGACATTGTCAGATTTCACTTGCTTCCTTTCATGATGTAATGATGTGGTAATGTGTGATACATCAAAAAAATTTTTTTTTGGAAAAGATTCATCCATTCACCCACATGCTTTGTATGAATTATATTTGGACCTATTTATTTATATTAAATTTTTATAATACATATATTATGTGTTGAAATGATTGGATGTTGATGATTTATCGTTGCAATTTTTTAAAAATTCTATCTGCAATGCAAATTGTACGAAACGGGGGTAAAAAGGACAAATTGCCGAACGTTGTCCTACAAATGTTGGGAGGGGCAGATCCGATGACCTTGGCACCCGCAGCTCTAGGTCGTACGGGAAAGTCCTCCTTACGCCGCCGGACCTTCTCTTGTGTCACTGATAGTCAAGAACTCGGGACCGGTTAAAAAAAATGTCGGCCCCCATGCCGAAAGACTTTGGGCCAAAACCTTGATCGTAAATTCGCTCGGAATGCTGATCAGGTTTGCACTTTTTCTGGTTTTACCACATTCAATTGAAAGTGAAAAGGTACTGAAGAATGTACCGAAAACTGAGAACCATTAGGATCATTAGAGAAATTGAATCCTAACCAAATTTAACTTCATTATCTTTTTGTACATTTATCGACCAACCTATGCAGATAATGTTATCTTACTTGTTATCAGGGATTGGAAAGAACGATATTTTCAATTTTAAATCTTTGCCTAGCTTTCGGTACTTTATTGTACCGTCTTTCGGGGCTTTATGAAAAGATATATTATACACTTTTTTGGACAATTTATTCATTATCTATGAAATGATTTGATCTTAAGCTTTGATATCATGTTCTATCATCTATCTATCTTTATGTCTGCCAAGCGTGTTTCAGTTCAGCCGTTAAATTACGACAAATCTCGTTAAAATCGGAAAAAATTGCCAAAGATTTTCGATAGTGACAATAGATTGCACAAAAAATTATAAATTTTTCGTGTGTTTAATCAATTTTCATATTCCAACGGTCTATAAAACAGTAAATTATACTCAAGTTTAATAATAATAAAAGTCTGGTAAAATTAATATAATGTTGTTAAGCACCAATTAAAAACAAGATGTATTATTTTTTTTTGTAATTTTATTGTAAAATCAACATATTAATGTCCAAAAAGAACGACTAGTGTAAATTGTGTGGATAAATAAATATATTAATTGATAGATAATTTCTTGAAATATTTTCGTATGTTATACAACGGAAAAATCGTTGCATGGTATAATAAAACTGGCGGCGCAGTCGGTCCCTAACATAAAAATCAATAAAAAATAGTTTGGTTTGCATACATTGTTAACTAATTGGCACCTAATTTCAACGATTAGCATTTATGTAAAAATAACGATAAATATTTTTATGTAAGGTTTTGGTTGAAATCGGCTAGTGCCTCGAGCGCGATTCGAACCCTCGATCTTCGGTTAAATACTCCGCTGCTCCACCACTTGAGCTATCGTGACTTCGTGACACTGCTTTTTCAATTTAACCTAAACCTTACATACGAATAATTAATAAATTGAAAGAAATAATTTGGTCAATAAACCATTAAATATATTGGATTTAATAATTAAATAAGTTCAAACATTACTTGCGAACCCTTTTTTTAACGTGTCGTGTACAGTTAAATTCACTGCAAAGGAGGTCAATATGTAATTAAATATAATAAAATAAAGATACATTGTAAAAATGTATCTGTCATCTTCATATATATCTACATATGTATTTTTCGAAAAAATAAATCCAAAATCGGTTCAACTTTTCCATTTGCTGCTACATAAATATCCTGTTTAAATTTTAAATTTAAGGCGCTAATTTTTTTTTAAAGTAGGTAGTCCTGAAACATGGTGTAAGGCCTCTCAGATGTATATATAAAATATTGCAACTCGGTATTTTCATCAAACCGAGTACAAGAATAACATGGAATGGGATTGCTGGTGAAGTAAAAGGTCAAGGGGGCAATCTATCACAGGCAGCTGAAATTGTAGAAATCAATAGGGGCGTTTCTTTTTCTTTTTTTTCTCAATAAAAAAACCTTGCCTAAACTTTGGGTGGATTGAAGGGGGTTTGACTTCCTATTCGGTGGGAATGCCAAGACAAGGAAACCGCTCCAAGCGCGAGGAAGTGCCCGGGGCACACTTCGCTTCGTTTTCAACTATCTCCGTAACAGTTTCAAAGCATGTCATACATTTGTTTTTCAACAGAGGTATCATGAAACGCTATTATTAAAACACAAGTTTGCTCATACATCAGACGAAAAACGGCACGTATCAGTTAAATTGACGAAATAGAAGTCCTCCCGAAAAAAACCCAGATGGATCTCGAATTTATTAGTAATTTGATTGGATGCAGAACATATATTTGGTTTTCGGTTTTCTCTTACACTGGTACATCCGGTGCTATAACATAGAATGTGCCACATATTTGAAAATCTTTAGATCAGAAATTCACAAAGTGGGTTTTCAGTAAATGTCAATCCTATCTTTCGAACCACCAAAAATCCTATTCACTAAAACTAGCCGTTGCTCAGTGGGATGTATGTTCTTATCCCCTCGAATTAGTTCCCATAAAGCTGTCTAGCGAAAATTATATACGTCCGTGACTTGGCTTTACTAGCATTGATTTTAACGAATCAATCCTTTGCAAAGATCTCGACCTTCATGATTTTTTTTACAGTCATTGCAGAAATCTTTGGAAGTCCAATTTTAGCCAAACATGAGGGCGAAAGCTAACTACTAAAATTTATTTATCTCCAATGGGGGAGGATACATTTGGGTTAATTCTTATGATGACCTTATAGACATACCTTGCGAGAGACCCATAATCATATATGAAGTTAGATATGGTGAACAAAAAAGGCAGGGGGATTATTACAAAAAGTAAATAGCATAACTCAGCATCACTGGTGTTCTTAAAACAACACCTACATTTCCTATAATATATTCTTCTACATTCCCGCATTTTACCTGCGCCAAAAGGATTATGCGATTGTGAATTCGAAAGTCAGTGGTAGGCAATCATCAAACAAAACCCGGCCAAACCAAAGTTTCTGGTAATGTTTTCCCTTCCACATTAGAAAAAATTCAATACTTTAAAAAACCATCGAACATAATTATCGAAGGGAGAGCAAAATTAAAAGACATTACAAAATAATAAAAGCCTGAAGCGCGTATACAAATGGCTCAAAGATGGCAATGGATATGAAGAGGATAACTATAGAAACACGAAATAAATAAAAGAAATCTCAAGGGTAATCTCAATCTACTTCACGCAGCTCTAAAGGCACTCCAAGTCTATGAGATCGAAACTAGCCTGAAACTGCTTCAACACCCTGAAAAATTGTGATTGACAAATGGACTAACGCTAAGCCCAGCGAGGAAGCAGATCCGTATCCAGCTAATACGGAGCCTTGGAACAACATCCATTTTTTAACATAAAATATAGCCACATTAAAAGAGAACTGGAAATTCTACCTTCCAGAGAGGAATAAAAACCGCAACAGTAATTACAGGACATGATCAGGATTATAACGACAGAACATATATACAACTGTCCTCAAATATTATAGGATTATGCTATGATATTAGAAAAAACCATGCTTGAACCACGCTAATCTTGATACCATACCTCTCAGAAGAATTCTTTGCATCCTAAAAGAAAGAAATATCACCCAGGAAACAATTTAGCAGAGATCGGCATCATAGACGAAAGTTTTTAAAGAACGACTACATACGGGACAGTAAAAATGCCAAAATAAAAACAGGACTAATAACAGATGACCATTGTCGACTAAATCCTGTGTAACCGTTCTGCAATAAGTAGGAAAAAGACACGTAAGTACGGTACGAAAGATACGTAAAAGGCTATTTTTGCGCAATGAAGACCTCGATACCATACCCCTGAGAAGAATTCTTACTTCATTAAAGAAACGACAATATTCTAGGAAAATCATAATGATAGATCTGAGACAATAGATGAAGGTTTAATGAGAGAAAATATTGTTTTATCTATCACGTTTCTTGGTGAATTCGAATCGAATTAGTTCTTTTTCACCATTTTGACCAGAATCAATTTATTGCCGCACAAACACATCTGGACGTGATAACGGTCTCATATTTAATTCACCCTTGACCTTCTCTTGTGGCAAAATAGTTTATCGTACAATAAGGCGAAAAGTGCGGAGATAAAAATCCGAGACTCCTTGAACCTGTAAGTGAGGCGGTTTGCAAGTTGCAAGTTGTGCAATTGTCTTCACAGACTTTCACCGGCTGCTCCCGAGCCTTCGTTATTGACATTGGCCAGAATGCGGGTCAGAAGCCTATTAGAAGTGAAATGGCAGACTTGAGCAAAAATTAAGGTTGCGTACTGAACTTGGGCGGAAAAAAGACCCTATTAAAATTGGACGTTTAAACAATCTTTACGGACAATAAGTAACATTTTGCATAGAAATAATATATGTTATCATATAAAGCGATACAAATGAAATTTTCTACTGACAACTGGCTTACTTTTTACTGCATTATTTATTACTCGAGAAGCAATCAATCACACTATAATTTACACATAAATTATTGTATAAAACAAAAATATATGAAATAGAATAACAAGATTTTTTCAAACAATCGAAACAGGGGTGGTTTTTATTTCAGACCTCTCGCTCCCTGTATAGAGCCAAAATATATAACCATTGCATTAACATTGGAAATATTGATCAACATTTTTCGATATTCTGATTAATGCTTTTAAACATGACCAACAGAAAAAATATATTTCCAAGCCGCAATTTAAATAGAATAGATTGTCATCATCAAAGAAACAGGAGTATTATGTACAGTACATATATTATTTATATAAATAAAACGTTAATATTAAATTGAATTGACTGTAGCTAATTATATTTGCATATTTATTTATTCACTTAAATACATATGTGTAATATTATATATATATATACATACTATGTACATGTACTATATAGTTATAAATTAGTTTAACTGTTTTTCGTCACCTTCAGTGGTGTGATTTTTCACCTTCAGACTGAAAAACCGAGGATACACGGACCACAATGACACTAAACGACGACAAAGACTAGAAATCTCGCATATTGTTAACGCTAGTTATACTTTTATCTATTAGGTATACACCATTTTTTGGCTCCGTATAGAGAGCGCATAGGAATGCCACCCGATACGAAAATTTGTGCATGAGTAGAGCAGTGAATTTGTGTCCTCTGTTCCGATTCATGTATTTTTTATGTTTTATCATATTATAGTATTGATAGTTTTGTGTCACCCAGTGAGTGTTGAGTGTGAATGTATTTATTGGCGTGAATGTGAAGTGTAATTTATGCTTGATGGCGGAATATAAGAGTTAGTTATATATTCCGTGTAAAGAGGAAATATCAAATATCACCCTGACTGATTGAATGATATGTAAATAAGAAAAAATTGCATAGTTGTTCATAGCCTGTGGAGGTCAACCTCGGCGGCTGGACGGATAAGACCGAGATATGACCCTAGACAGCCGACACTTGGCGTGGGTGATTCAGGGCCTGCCGGTAATTTATTGTAAATTCCTAAAACTGGAATTGCCAATGGACTGCGAGAAGTGACAAGTTCAACTATGTACATTCATGCCTATGTGTGGTACATGCATATACAATGTCCTGATCATTTTGTACAAAAATGTCTTACACTTGCATAGAGTAGAAACAGGAAAATTTGTTTCATGTTATTGAACAATTCAATACGATTTCCTTCTAACTTATCAGAAATTTCCAAATTATCACATGTATATGCTAACTCCGAAGGAGCCGGTGGTGAGTGTGAAAAGTAGGGACTTAAAGGAACTGTAGAACAGTTGAAAAGTCAGAGCATTCTGAATTCATTAAATTCACTAATTTCGTAGTCCGCTTGACCAATTAAGGTTTCCTTTATCTCAACTAAAAACCTTAATTAATTGTAATATATTAATTAGTCAAGGTGACCACGAAATTAGTGAATTTAATGAATTAAAATGAAGTATACTTCACTAAAGCTCCCCGTTTCATTTCATTTGTCGCCGAGAATCAAATAGATTGCACGACATAAATATGGCAAAAAAGGAGGGAAAATTCAAAAAGTGGGGTTGAGATGGAGGTTTTTTTACGATCTGGGTGGATCGTAGGCACGATAGCTCAGGTGGTAGAGCAGCGGCGTATCTAGCCGAAGATCGTGGGTTCGAATCCCGCTCGTGCCATCGACTTTTTTATCTCAACTAAAAACCTTTTCAGCTGTGAAAGCTGGCCATTCGGATAATTTTCTGAGCTCCATTGCGACACTCGTTTCGAATAGTGTGAGTTCATCTTCCTCTCAGCCAGCAGTTATCATCGCATTGTAAATTTGCTCCACTCATTATGATAGGTTTTATTTTTTCTTCTTTGTCGGTGGGGATAGAGCGGAGTTACACCAACTCTGGCCTGTAGTTAAAGTGGTGTGTTGGCATTATCGTGAGTTTCGAGAGACCGAATCTTAAAATATCAATTTTAGTACCTACTGATCAATTTTTCTGTATTAGTACTTTTAGAATTGTTTTTAGCTTCGAGAGAGGCGGGACAAAAGCGGTATTACTTGGTCCATGAGCGTTATTGATGAGGCAAAAGCCACTGTACTTGTTCCGTGCCATTTTGATATTTCGAAGAAATTGATCTTCGGCATTCTTCTACACGTCCGGCCAATCGGCACTCGTCCATCTGACATTCCTCAAGATTCTGTCGAAACGGCTATCCTCGTTGGCTTGTGCAAATACGTATCGGCATTTCGACGTGCATAGTTAGTTATTGGTAGTGTGTTATTTTCCGATAGTGTTTGTAAAATGTGAAGAAGTCAACAAACCGACCCTCGAGTCGTCTTAAAATTGTCCAATACCTGATAGACCAAACCAGTTAGACCAGGAAGACAAGGATGATTGGCGACTCCCAACCTACAATGATTTGACCTCAATTGATTAAAACTTTTTTTAAAGAAATTAAGGGATATCGATTCCTTTTTCTGTAAAGGATTTTTATATTAACAGAATTCCTGAGATTAGAGCAATCCTTTACAAATAGAGAAAAGTTTAATTTTTTTTGTTTTCATTTTACATTTTACTTGACGGACTTTATGATAAATAAGAAGACAAACTGCTCAAGCTGAAGAAATGCCTACAACATACAAATACATTTAGTTTTTTGTAATCAAAGTATTTGTAATATAAAATAAAAAAACTAAACGTATTTGTATGATGCAGCCGATTATCTTGTGTACCTTGAGAAAGGAGGTGGTGGACGTCCGAAACGTCGGTGAAATATATGTAAGTGAAACGAGTGGTGTCACTTTTTCACTGAAAATCCCCCCCCCCGAAAAACAAACCAACAGAGACATTATAATTGAATAGAAATCATATTTAAAAAAAAGTTTAAACGTGATGATAGGAGAACAGTTCAGTAGAAATACAGAATAAAGTTTTAAAATATATTGCTCATTAGATCGCTTAAGACGGATGAAAAGCTAGGAACTTAGATATCCTTTTGTTTTTTCTTCTACTGAGTTTACAAAAATACGTTATTCTCGATTAGGCTGATCTGCAAAGTTAAATTTCCCGTTGAAAGTGAATTCAGTTCATAGATATGCTTAAAAATAATGTATAGAAATGTAGGATACTTCCAGATATCACGACTTACTAAGGTGCTTTATGAAAATTAAAAAAAAAATGTATTTTGGGTTATAATTCAACACTATATATGACAATTGCATCTGTTATGTCATATTGGTACTGAGGAATGGGCACGATCAAGGAAAGTGCGCCGTATTCCGAATGGTTAGATTAACATGTAATGCATTACTGTAATCCGTGGTAGAAAAGAAAAACTTTTATCTGTGATCTTTGTTTCTGAAAGATTTTTGGAATTATAACCCGAATGTGTGAGGAGTTATATTTGATCTCAAAAACGAGCAATTATTATTTTAAAAATTGTTCAAATAACAGTTAATAATAGAATAAATTTGTAGTTCGGTTTTTTCAAAAACATTTGGTCTAAATTTCTGATGCATTTTGAATTTTCAAAATTTTCAATGGCAGGAAAAGCGAGACTTGCCGGATCAGAATGATCAGGAACGGCTAAATTACAGGCTTATCACATTGTAGAATTCATGAGGAATAAAGGAAAAAACAGACTTCTACGTACATTACTGGAGTTGGAATTTTTTTCTAGACTCGATAAAAAGGAAGAATATATCACGGGGAAGAAAAAACGGCAGACGACGGGATAATGTATGCTATTTTGATGTCCAAAGTTTTTCAAGTAACGACTTTTTCTCTTTATCTGGCGGAAGATAATTGAAGAAAAGGCGTGCCCGTGAACCTTGAATCGGTACATTTTGGCTATCGCACAATACAACCGATTTTATCCCAACAACTTTAAACCTGTTTTTATCCTATTGGAGTTATACTAATAAAAGGAAAAAAATACTTTATCCACTTAAACGTTCGTTCGATGACGCGTGAGCGAACCTTGAAGTGAGTAAGTTGAAATTGATAGTTGCACTTGCAACACGCTTCGTTCAGTGACCTCAGCATAAAGCCAGGCTGTAGAGAAATATGTATTTGTACCATGGTTACGCATGAGATACCAGTTCTCAAAACAAACTTTAACACAGCACCGTTTAGAGCTTAAAAGTGCATTAATGCTCGAGAAAGCGCGAGTCATTTTTAACCGGTTGCACTTCAAACTTGAAATGGCTCATTGTGGTGTAAATGCAACCTTTTCACGTAGGTAAAAACCCACCGTTGAAAGTTAATGGCATGCTACTGAGGAAGCTAAACCTACATTTTCTCAAGACGTCTTAAGCAATTTATACCATACGATCTATTGAATATGTTGTTCAAAAGTCCTGTGGGAGAGACATTTCACCCTCAAACAAATCAAAAATGTTATAAATCGAACACCAACTAAAAAACCACCTGGTGGAGTGACGAATGTTCAACGCATCAATTAGAAATGCCGTTATTCGATTAATACTAATGCCATTTTGCCGGTGGTTTATTTTCTACAAGAATGTATAAATTAATAACCATACAACCTTGAATATTCAGTGCGGGGTAAAATGCTCCTGGACATTTCATAGTTTACTATCATTTTGGTTTCTCCTTCCCTAGTTGTTTTCGCGTTTTGCTATCTTCACGGTATACAATGCAGTTTTAACTAAATGTGTTTTCAGCACGGCACTTGGAGCTTGATTTGTCCTCTCGTCATCATGATCCGCCTATCCTCGCTGTTTTGGTCTGTCCGACAAGCTTCGGCAAGCCAGTGCTGCCTACAGTCAACGCAACACTTAGAGCGTGAACTATGTCGTCTATGTTCATCACGGTATACCTCGCTTTTTGATCTGTTTGACGAGTTTAGTATTCTTGCTATCGTCAGAGACACAATATAGTGGTAACTGAATGCTATTGATAGCACTAAACTTAGAGCTTTAACTTTTTTGTCGTCTAAAGATGGCGAGAAGCGAAAAAATCTGGCACACAGCTGAAAAAGACCAACCCAAATTATCGGAAACGAGAGATTCATCACCGCGAAGACCCCCCCCCCCAAGCGATAATCTTGTTAAGTATTTCACCTATGGGTTTCCAGATCATTTTTTACGTGGAAGAAGCGTACTAAAATGTAATACCTTTGACATCAAAAATCTACGAGTGCCCGTTTTGGACATAAGAGCGTCCTTAGAATAGAATTTTTTAATTTACAACAGATCTTCTAAGTTAAAATTAACTCCTGGAACCATTGAAAATTTACATATGAAGTGACGCCATGCTACACAAAGCCGACTACCCATATTTAGCCCAATTATTTTTTGGGCGTTGAATTTTGCTCAGAATGATTCAAAACTTATACGCTAAAACTACACATAAAATAATGTATCATCGTTCTTGCTTCCTCAACGACTGTTGTGTATCAAAAATTATTACTTGTGCAATTCTGGTTTAAAAGCTTCCATCCAAAAATTCGGTTTTATCAGGGATACTCTGACGACGTCTTATTTCCATTGCCTCCTTGCTTAGTATTTATTTTTTACAAGTATAACTTTTTATTTATTAAATACAAATTATTATTATTTATATATAATAAACTCCTGCTCAAAATTAACGCACCACCTTAATTTTTAAACAGAAATTCTTTTTAGAGAAATCCAGCTAAATCTCTTCATGTTTATTCTCTTTTTTATGCTTCACAATCCCACAAAAGTAAACAAGAATTGTTTACAATCGTGTTAATCCGCTTTGAAATGGATTTGGTAAGATACACAAGAGTTTCCTCCTGGTTTATTCCTCAGTTTCACTGCATCTGCTTAACAGACACCATTTCTTTTGGAAGTTTAAACTTTAATTTAGAACTTATGGCGCCCATAAGACATTTGAGTGAGCGTGAAGCCGTCAGAGCGATGACTCTTCTTGAGGAGGGCTACAGCCAGCGACAAGTTGCAAGAATAATTGGATGTCACCATACCACCATCGGAAGAACTCTCCAACGGTTCAATGAAACTGGCAGCAACACACGGAGGCCTGGACAAGGACGTCCAAGAGCAACGACCGAGAGGGATGACCGATTTTTGCGCTTACATGCCCTCAGAACGAGGCAGGTGACAAGTTCGGAAATGAGTAGCCTCCTTCAAAGCACCAGGAATGTCTCAATTTCGGCTCCCACTGTTCGAAGAAGGCTGAATGAGTTTGGCTTGAGCAGTAGACGGGTTGCTTCAGGGCCACTACTGACCAGAGACCACCGAGTAGCCAGGCTGCGATTTGCCCGGGATCACCTCAACTGGAGTTTTGATGCCTGGAAGAGAGTTTTATTTTCTGACGAAGTTAGAATCGCTCTTAATTCTCCAGATGGTCGTGCTCGGACATGGAGACGAAGTGGAGAAAGATTTGCTCAGTGCAATATTATTCCTCGCGTCGCCTTTGGTGGAGGCTCCATCATGTTCTGGGGAGGTATCAGCATGGAGGCCCGCACAGAGTTAGTCGTTGTTCCAGGACGGTCTCTAAATGCACCAAGGTATGTGGAAGAGATCCTCCAACCTCATGTAGTGCCTTTCGCTAGGAATATTGGACAAGGCTTTTTATTCATGCAAGATAACGCTAGACCTCACCGTGCGAGATCGGTGGAAGAATTTTTAAATGAACAGAATATTGAGCGGATTGAATGGCCAGCTCGTAGTCCTGACCTCAACCCTATTGAGCATATCTGGGATCAGCTAAAAAAAAGGATTAGGAGCCGAATACAACCTCCTAGCAACCTTTCGCAACTGCGCCAAGCGGCATTGGAAGAATGGGAGAATATTCCACAAGAAAGGGTAAAAAACCTCATCAACAGCATGAGAAGACGCCTGGATGCAGTAATCAAAGCCAGGGGAGGCAACACCAGATACTGAGTAATTAAATTTGTGTTTGAACTTAAATGAAAATTTTTGACCTTTTCAGTCTTTTTTATGGAATATTTTTTAATAAAGTTTACCGTCCTTTTCTGCTTTTCATTTTCATTTGTAATGTTTTATTATTAATAACCTACAATACTAAAAATAAAAATAACGTTCAAAAAACACCTGAGAAAAACATATGGTGAAATATTGAAGTGGTGCGTTAATTTTGAGCAGGAGTTTATAACGTATTGATGGACAGTAGTAAGAATTACTTTTCTTTGTATAATCTTTGACTTTGGACGACATAATCAAATCTCTGCCGAAACATATAAAAATTGTAGTAACCAGTGATTAGTAATAAAATAGTTTTCACATTTTAGTTAATGTTGAATAATGTTGTTTTTGCTGAAACAGTATTAGTATAGACCTCACCATGCTATTGCACCTTACTATTTACACTGTTAGAGGCATTGAATATTCAGCATATTGAATACCATAACGTTTGCTGTTGCTTTAAATGAATAGCAAAAATGTTTTTTAACTGTTGCCCTGCTACAACGTAGACTTTAATAAGAAATTTAAAGAGAAAGTAATGTAAGTAAATAACTTAAATAAGTTTTATTTACAAAAAAAATTGTACAATGCCTGTAAAAGAAGAAGATTGATTGCCTAGTAGTAGAGAGCTGGTGAAGCGAGGCCAAAAGGACTAGTGTATTTGGCAAAAGGTGCGGCATATCCGAGGCTAGCGGCATATCCAAGACCAGCAGGATACGCCAAAGAATTCGCAAAATCGGCACGGGCATATCCCAGGCCGAAAGGAGCCGCTGCGAGTGGCGCTGCGTAACCTAGTCCTACTTGCGAAGGAACGGCATAAGGAACAGCTGGCGCGGCGACCTTAGCGACGACTGGGGCGGCAGGTGCAACGACGGGGGCGGCGACGGCGGCTTTGACTACAGCGCCTTCTTTATGTACGACTGCGTTGAATCCGTTGACGGAGTCGGCGGTGTAGTCGACGATACGCCGAGTACCGTCTGCCTCTATGAGGGAGTAGCTGCCCTGGACGACGTCTCCGTCACGGGTTTCCTGTTGGCTCTTGGAGTCCCCGGTCAAAGCGTCCTGCACATCGTAAGCGAAGCTGTATTGCGGATGTGGGTCGTACGTGTCATGGACAACAGTCCTGGCGACGGGTGCTGCCAGTGCGACAGGTGCTGGTACTGCTGGAGCTGCTACTGGTGCAGCAAAACTAACTGGTGCAGCCGCCAACTCGGTGTAAGATAAAGGAGAAACAACTCCAGCCCTGGCCACTGCCAATAAAGCAGCAAATATTACAACCTAAAGCAAAAAATTTACGCCAATTGAAAACGTTTATAAATCCAAATTAATGATTGCCAAAAAATTATAGCTACTTTTCATGCAGATAATCATAGCTACTTATAATTCATATATTATAACTTACAATAATTTTTTTTATCATTTCTGTTCCTAATTTTTTATGGTCTTTATTTTATTAACCAAACATTTAATGCGAAGTCATTCTAACACACAACCTACTTAAAATTTCATTACAATTAAATTTAAAAGATCTTATTGAACATTGAGTAGCAGCTTCTGATCGATAGTAGTATAATTTGGACAGTTAACTTCATTTTTCTGATGAAGACAAAAGTAGGTTTATTTATTTACACGAAGTTGTGTTATTCAAAAACTAAGTTTACATTTTCATTGATTTGTCTTATACAACCAAGTCTTCACAAGTCATCATAGTACATTCGGATCCATCTTAACACATCAACACTGGGTAAAATTTCACGGATATTTAATTTATTAGGCAAAATTTAAGAAACAATGTAATGTAATCTGCTTTCAATTTATTTTAAAATATAGACTTATGCTTAAGAGAAATTTGTAAATAGCTGGTTGTTTTCTACCAAAGAAAAGTTGATACCATGTTTTTTTGAATTGCGTACATTTTTCCATTTAGGATAGTAATTTAAATTAGAAAATTAATAAATTACACTCCTCTGTAAAAAAAGGTATGCCCATAGGAAATTTGTCTTTAAGACCAAGTAATAAGTGCCGTCTCAGTTACGAACAAAATACAAAATTTTTACCTTTAAACTCATGTCGCGAGCCGATGAGCTGTCAGTACGGTGTGTCCATATGTCCGAGCCCCAGGAAACTTATATATTCCTAAGGCTTACCGTGTCGTAATGGTGCCCCACCTTGCGATGTCCAGCTCTTCCCTTTAATGTAACAATGTCGCATTTCACAACCATTGTTAAAATTTTGCGTCTTATTGCCGGCCGCTAGTTTTGTACGACTGACCGTTTGTGCCTGGCACTGTTTTGTTAAGGATTAGAATCTTGACGGCGATCACTCTTTGGAACAAATCTACAGTCCAGGTTAAAGAAATTTGTATTCCAAACAGAGTTATTATTTAATTCGAGAAGTTATGTGGAATGGCTGTTGGAATTGTCATTTTCAACTGGAACAACTAACCAAAAACCATATTAAACCAAAACCTATAATATTATACCTATACATAACCTATTATTTATAACCACAATTATAGTTAAAATACGGTTATGTCTGGGTTATAACACTGAGAGGCAAAAATCTAAATCAACAATTAAATTCAGTAAAATAATTTTTCCAAAAATGTTGCTATAGAGATTATGAAGAAAATATTCAATACAGTACGGAACCTTTTTTCCTCTTGCTTTGATCACCCCTTTCATTCCATGTGGCATCTGATTTATGAGGTTTTGAATGAAGTGCCGTGGAGTATTTTCATGTTCTGCCATCATCGCCATTCTTAATTCGTGCAAATTTTCTAGCATAACTAGGTGACTTTTTACCCTCTTTGACATCTCGTCCCAATGATGTTCGATAGGATTTATGCTGCGTCTATATGCTGGCAACTTCAAACATTGAATTGAAGCCCGTTGCAAGTAGTCACCAATGATCCTAGCTATGTTGCATGCATACAAATAAAGCCGTCATAGTGACATATAACGAAAAATTTCCGATAATTTATCCAATAATATACCGCTAGCTGGCAATGGAGAGCAAGTTTGTGCGACCTCCCATAGAAATGTCTGCTCAAACCATAACACCACCACCTCCACGGCTGTTCTGTCCCTTGTCGGAAGTTATGGACAGTCCTTTTTAAAAAGATATTCCTACTCACAGTAAGTTGTTTTGCAACGATCCGGATTTCGAGTTGTGGAAGTCCTTCATCAACCTGATGAAGAGCTGAAAGGCTCGAAATCCGGATCGTTGTAAAACAACTTACTGAGTAGGAACTATCTTTTTAAAAAGTACGGAAATTTTTCGTTATATGTCACTATGACGGCTTTATTTGTACGCATGCAACATAGCTAAGATCATTGGTGACTACTTGCAACGGGCTTCAATTCAATGTTTGGAGTTGCCAGCACGTAGACGCAGCATAAATCCTACTGTGGTGCGCTCCATTTATCATTTCTATTAAGTTGTGGACCAGTACGTCTTCTCGCACGTAATGCAGCTCCTGAAAGCCTTCGTCTTACCGAACATAAACTGTCATTACCATTTCTAACTTGATGTCTCGTCTTGACTTGAAGCCTCGTCCACATTTTTCTTTACATACAGATCTTTTGTAATTGTTGCTCGCATTTTGTGGTTTTTCCATCCTGTTCTCCTCCTCCTTATAGCTTGGTATGGTTTATTAGTTAAGATTTATATTTTAGGCGATTTATAATTTATTAATAGAACATCCTTTTTGCAGTAAAACGTCCATACGTTTTACATACCTTAACCTCACAGCATCTTCGATTATTTTCTCTTACCAAAAATAATAAATATTTATAATTAAGCAAAGTTAATTTCGGTTCATTTACAGTAGTCACCTTAATAACCTAACTTAAAATTTTGAATCATCGTTTTATTTTTATATTAGATATTTTTATGATTTTGAATCGCACTTTATCATCAAACGTGTGGTGATTAGTGACCGTTAATCGATAATTATTTAGAAATCGTGAGAAGAAATGGTGTGTGTAGGTTTCATTCAGGAGGCACTCTCAACACGATACGCAAAAATGGCACAATTACACATTAGGCAAACACTTTGAGCTCTGAAGATGATCTCAATGAAGATCGAAACGTTGGCACGATAAAGAAATTTTTTCAACATTATCGATTAACGGTTAATTAATTAATTTTCCATCAAACCTATTTCATTCTTGAGGATACCCCATCAGCTTACGATATTTTATTCTGGCCGCTGCAATTGTAAAGCAAAAATAAGTCTTTCAAACGTTTTTCACTAGTTATTCAGATATCGTGGGACGTGGTCTGGTGTGATGTAGGTATCAGAAAAACATTTTCTTTATCTTACCAACGTTTCGTTCTTTCATTGAGATCATCTTCACGGCTCAAAGTGTTTGTCTTATGTGTAATTGTGCCATTTTTGCATGTCATGTATAGAGTGCTGTTTTTTATGTTTTTCACCAGGTTCTCATCCTAACACATTTTCTAGGACTCTTGTTTCTCTTAGGTCAGTTGTAGGCGCAGGTCATAAAAAAAATAGTTCAACATGATTGGATTGATATTTTGTTGAAAAATTTTATCAGGGTCTTTACTTTTCTTAACCTTGATATAATTCTTTTGGCATGCAGGACCTCAACCTCAACCCTGTACACTTTCCACCTTGGGTGTGAGCCATCATGAAATTCACCGGAACTGATTTGATCTGATTTATTCTACACATCGGGTTATGAAATATGTATACTATGATGTAATCGGCTTCTATTGATATGACCAATAAAGCTGAATTATTTCAGGTTCAGATGAACGATATTTTTCAATTAATCCATCCATTTGTAAAGCTTCAACCACCCTCAAGATAATTTTATGTATAAATTAATGATCTCGCGTAGCTTCCTTCTGGAGGTCTTGACATCGCCCACCGGGGTCGTGCAGAACAAGTTTCTTACGGTTGTACATATATCAGAACAGCACACTGTAACATGCATGTCATTTCTCTGCGTTTGATCATTATCTACAGAATGAACGGAGTAACAGACAAGAGAGAGTTAAGAACGTTCTACTGTAACTAAGATAATTTGTAATGCGTTTTCCTAATAAAATACTAAAAAATATTTTTAATGATAGCATGTTATTAATTTTTTTAAATCCTTGAACGTAACTGTTATGCAGAACCTATCTTGCAATAGATTCAAATTAGGTGTAATACATTCCAACTAATATATATCATCTTTTCATCTTATATAGAACAAACATCTAACCACGATCGTGTCGCAAATAAAACCTGTTTTAATTTTTATATAAATGTACCAACCTAAGGAGAAGAATTATGACCTCAACCGTTGAGAGGACAACCATAGCCTCACTGCCGCGTATAAAAAAAAAGTTAAAAATTTACCAAAGTAATCGTTTTTTTTTTTTTTTTTTTTCAAGCATTCCAAACAAAATTTTTGTATTACAAAATAAACATCAATATCAAAACTGTCGTTTAAATATTTTAAATCTTTGTAAAACTATTTCTGAAAAATGTATATGTAAACCTTTTTGAAGTGCTTGTCGACTTTCTCGAGTTTTAAGAAAAAACTGTGTTCTATTGTCAAACCCATTGGCTAACTTAGACAAGAGCTTAGATTACATGGACGAAGGAAGTTATCTCGACGTCAAGACTGCAGACGGTGAAAATAGCAGTTTTGTGAAATTTTGAACAGTGTGTGCAAATTCTCAATTAAAAAACGACACGATTTATCTCGATATTTTTACTACTTGATTGACAACCATATAAGATATTTGAAGTTGTTTATATTTACCTCTGATAAATTAGCAAATTAGACAGAATTAGGCCCGAGGAAATAATTCGCGTTATTAAGATCAAAGCAGTCAATTGACGTACCTTATCAAAGCCATGGTAAAGTTCAATTATTCAGTACTTTTATACCATTGATACTCCAGTATATTTAGTTGTTTTTTTAAATAACCTTTTCTAGATAATACGCAACGGCCCAACCCAGACTTAATTGGCTTTATTCATACAATTTCGTGCTAAAGTCAATAAAGTAATATGACATTTACTGGTGAAAGTTTATGAATTTGGATCTTTTCTGCTTTTAAATGAGAAGGTTCACTGGACTTGGTAGAGTATTAAATAATAACTTAATAAAACGTCATTAGGCGTATAGCAGGATGCAGTAAATAAATTTTCTTTCTCAATGAATTTTAACTAGTTTTATCATAAGTAGTCCTTTTTATTGTAAATATATTAAATGTTAAATGTGTTTTCTTTTTATTAGTTAGACGTGGGTGAACTGTTTTTCATACTCGTTAAATTAGACCTTGTAGGTTTTGGTGTTAAAGAAAGTATTTTAAGTGAAAAGTCGTAACGTTTCTGACTCGATACTCAAAACAATTCCGAACCGAAATTGACACATCTCTTTCCATGTAGTAAATTACGAAGCGTTTAGAAATGTTCGTGACGCTTTTAATAGAGCAAAGAACTCAGTTGCAACCCTACGCGACTTGAATAAATTCGGCCTTGTGCTTTGAATTTCAACTTTTGACCAGGCGGAACGCCTAGTTTCTATTTCAGCCTTAGTAAACAAACCGAATGCGGGAAAATAAGCTGTTATCGGCCGTTTGGATTTGGCGTAAGACTTCGATTTGCTGTACAAGCCAAAAAATTATCTAAAATAATAGAATGATCTGTCAAATTTTACAAAAAGATTCTTTGAACCTTGTCAAACAAGTCTACTGCAAAAAGAAGTAGGAATGTGCATGGTTAATGGTATAAAGAATATGACATAGGATACATCTTTGCGGGACACCAGATTATTATTAATAACCGATCGTGGCCTACCTCCTAGCCTTCTCCATCAAGGAATGTATATACATGTTGTTTAGTGTTTAAGTTCTAGAGAAAACCGAAATCATCAAGTTTTATGGTGTACATCACAGGAAGTGGCGGACTCGGCTGGGAGCGAAAGAGAAAGAGGGATGTTCAGTGCTTTAACATCAACGGTTTTAAGTCCGCCACATAAGTAGAGTGAATAATTTAGTAAGTTAGTCAGCAAAATAGCTTTGTCTTTCTTGTCGTTTCCCCTCAAGTAATGGACGTCGTATAATTGAAGGACGGTACTCTTTCTGTAGCGATTTGTCTTCTGAAGATTTCCATCTTTTCGTACGTCATGGTGCAATTTTAACTTGTCTGTATTTTGGGTGCTTTTGACTTTTGAGAAGTGAGTCATATTTTTGTTTTATTATGTATGTTCTTGTATTTCCCTGACAGTCTGTTCGATCTATTTTTCCCTACATACAAGTTATTGCCTCAGACGTGATCCAACTGGTAAAAAAATGCCTGAGACAAAAGTAGCCATGATGATCAGGAAACGACCAAATTTCCATAACTCCGCAGACCTTACAATTTTAAATACTAATAAATAAAATACTTAAAAAACATATGTTTTTATTTCAGTAATAATTTTTATCCAAGTGTCATTGTACGAGATAGGGACCACTTTGGTATGGGAACCATAAACTGGCCGATAAACAGAACAAAATTGCACATACGCTGAGGACGAGCATCGTCAAAGAAGAGGTTATATCATTAAGACCAATAATCGAATGACTGGAAATCAATAAATTATTCAATGCGAAGAGGAAGGCGAACACGGAACATCTTAGCTTCTGCGGCGATTCCAAATAAATGAACCTTAAAAATGAAATAGTGGCAACTGTATTGCCCAGGCATAAGGTTACGATCTGAGGTAGTAAATACACGTACGTGATCCAGATAGCCTTTTCCAGTACGTACACCGATACGTTCGCGACGTTTTCCCTCTTAAATGGAAAAACGGCATAAAGATCGCTTTCTATGGAAACCAGTTGGGAACTATTGTGACTGCCGAATGACTCGACATCTACCGCAATCATGTACTCGCCAGGCCTGACGCTTATCACATTTCGGTCCTTGGTGGCTATGTTGCTGAAGGTCACACCGTGGATCGGATCCGTAAACGTACATTTCGCAGTCAAACCTGGCGGAACTACGACGTAGATCAGAGACTCCAAATCACCGTTGATCCTGTGGTATAAAGTCGGTACGTTGTTCGACAAACTTATATTTTCTTCTGTAACCAACACGCTAACTACAGGAACACTGCTCACGTTGAAGTGTAGGGTTTTGAAGTCTTCTTTGCTGTTTTTCTTCGAAATGTAAATACTGTCGCTTTTGTCGTTGTACACGACATCTTTGAGGAGTTTATATCCGTACTTAGGAACCGTGTAGTTCTGAACACTGGACTTGATGTATATTTCTTTTCCGATAGAATTGAATACCCTGATTTGCAATAGACCATCAGTCGGTATGTACACAAGCTTATTTAGCATAATTTGTTGACAGAATATCGCCATACATAACGACAATGTGAGAATGGCATAGCCTATTACGAAAATATAAGTGTCCCTTTTTAAAAATCTTGAAAAAAACGGAAAAAGACCAAACTCGACTATTGGAAACAGCAGAAGTTTAATTATTATTATTAAAAATATTATATCGATTTTGTCCAATATCTGAAAACTATTTTTTTTAACAATGGCATTTTGCAACACTGTCAATTCAGTGATAAAATAATTCAGATAAGTAAAAGCAACTCCGAAAATAAGAAATGGCAATATTTTGTATGCTTCGTACGTCTGTGATACTTCGAATTCGTTATTTTGAGGTCTCGCTTTGCTCAACCAATGTTGCAAATTATGTCTGGTAGTTAGCCCAGAATCTGTACAAAACTTTTCTCCGCTGGTCAAATGCAGACATCGGTTCAACTTTAACTGACAATTATTTGTATCCGCAAAATGTACCCGGTGACCTCCTACAGATGGTTTCTTGGCGGTTTTGTCCTGATAAATCAGTCGTCCCAGTGCTCTACAGAAACAAGCAGCGCATTTGTTCGAAATCCCGTAGTAAATCGATTCGAACATAAACATCGCTCCGAGGCAGCAAGGAAACAACACGAAATAGATTAATATGCCCAGAAATGCTAATGTACAAGTCATTAGAGATATAAGCTCTTGTGGTTCAGTATTTATAACAACACAGCTGAAACCTCTTGCAACAAGTCTCGCGTAGACTAAATAAAATATGTACCTTCTTAAATACACAAGTTTGAATTTCACCTGTTCGAGTAATATGACGTTTCTAATCGGCGATGTGACCACGTAAATCAATAAAGAAAACATTGACGACAACATAAGAATGTCTTTGGCCGTTTTTCCCAAGTCGGTAAAGTAGAAATTACAGAAAAGACCTGACATGAAAGAAAAAAACAAGCCGATCACTGTCAGATGATACTTACCCACATAGCTGTCTGCAAGGTATGCTAAAACAAGCGCGATAACCGAACAAATCACAAGCGCGAAGGGGTAAGAATATGGTACTGCGAAGTCCAAATTAAGTTCATATCCCATATTTAAATTCATGAATGATTTCATTATGTCGATTGAATACGAAAAACAAGCGTCTGTCAATACAACTGAATTTATGGTGCCCATAGCTCACAACAGAATCGAAAGATAATTTACTTACATATGTCATTTACATTTATTCTCTTAATATATTTACACCTAACATGTGTTTATCTTTTTTAAATTTTAAAATCATCTTTTATTATTACTGTACGTGATTAGTGACCGTTAGTCGATGATTATTCAAAAATCAAGAGGTGCGGTCTGGTGTGATGCAGGTTTCAGAAAAATATTGTCTTATCGTGTCAACGTTTCTATATTTAATAAGATCATCTTCAAGGCCTGGTATTTACAAACACTATTTAAAGTTAACAAAAACACGTAGGATTCGGGAAAAAAGTGAATATATACTTTAAGCCAAAAAATATTTTTGTATATTCCAAATATTTCTACCCACTGAAAGTGTTTCTTTTCTGCGTACACACGTTTGTAAATTCCAGGCCATGAAGATGATTTCAATAAAGATCAAACATCATACCAGACCGCATCTCATGATTTTCTTATTACTTTACTTTTTATAACTGTATAACCTCATGTCATACATTAAAGATATTTGGTAGATATGTAATAATGAATTAATTAACGTGGTCTTTGTAAGTATTAACATTTCTAAGGGATTCACACAACCAATGATCTTAGATAAAAATGAGGAAACAGTGGAACGCACTCATTCGACACCAACAATCCAAGAACCTATAAGCGAGTGGGAAGGAAACAAGCAACAAAATGACTCAAAGGAAACAGAAACAACTTCGATTCTAACAATATTTTTAACAATGCACATCGAACTGAATGCGATTTTGAGAAAGATTGGTATAATACAACACGGTGCAGAAAGCACAGAAGACTCAACCTACTAAGAAATTGTCAGCTACTTGCCCGCAGTAGTAAGTGCTTTGGATTTTCATCGTAAGTGTAGAAGAAACTCAACCCTTAAAACTAGGCCTATTAATTTCCTCGATGGACTACGATTCACAGTGTTCTAAATGCAAATAACGAGGGATAAAATACCTCTCGAAGAGCGCAGTGTATTACACATCACGAACATCTCATGAGGATGCTGCGGTTGTTTATCATTGTAATGTTCTAAGCTTCTCACCTTTATGTTTACGACGATAAAACGTGGATTGTGAAGCGGAATTGATTGTAGACTCAGGTTATCTAAGAGAGTTCAGTTAAAATTCAGGTTTAGCAGTTTGCCGTTTGTACCCTCTGCAAGTGAGATTGTGCAGCTGAGAGCCATAAGCCTCGAGGAAATTGCCGAATAAAACGAATTACTGATAGGTAGATGTGGATGTATTCGCCAGGGAGTAATATACCGTGATATAGCACACCGGTGAGTCCTATTTCATCAGGGAACTTGATTAGCAGGCCCGCTTTCATTGGTTGTATTTCTTCTACAGTCACAATGTACATCCCAAGACCTTCTGCGAGCAAGTGTGGCGCTACAGGTTGGTAATAGATGTGTTAGTGTCTCCTAGGCCTCTTTGCATAGATACAGCTGTTTTTTGGTTTCAAGTGCTAGGGGTGATCGCTGTCAAGGATGCACTTTACTTTTCAGTTTCAAGGTGCCTGATGGTTTGCTTCCAAATATAATCGTATAAATCAATGTGTAATCACTGTCCGAACAAATATAGATAATTGATTTTATAGATAGAACCCGAAATTTGGTCTTTTCCCATCATTTTGGTTTGTTTGGTCAAAATGGTTTCAGCTATGGTTTAGTTGTGGGTGTACAACCTGTTTTGTATCGGAAACGACTAAGCTGCAAGAACATTTAAATGAAACAATAACAGTAAATATAAAAAATGTGCTAAATAAACGACGGTGGGTTATGGTTTTTCAATATTTATTGCATATAAATAATATTTACACTTAATGTTATGAGGATATCAGTGGTGGAGGAATGTTGGGCCGGCGTAAGCCAAAGGAGCAGCATGGGCTACAACAGGAGCTGCGTGAGCGACTACAGCGGGGGCGGCGTATTTAGTGACTACGGGGGAAGTATAGGCGACAGGTGCGGCGTGGGCGACGACGGGAGCGGCATGTGCGACGACGGGGGCGGCGACAGCGGCTTTGACTACGGCGGCTTCCTTGTGTACGACGGCGTTGAATCCGTTGACAGGGTCGGCGGTGTACTCGACGGTACGACGGGTGCCGTCGGGTTCAACGAGGGAGTAGCTGCCTTGGACGACGTCTCCGTCACGGGTTTCGTGTTGGCTCTTGGAGTCACCGGTGAGGGCGTCCTGGACGTCGTAGGCGTAGCTGTATTGGGGATGGGGGTCGTATTCGTCGGCGACGACAGTCTTGGCAACAACGGGGGCAGCTACGACAGCCTTGGCGACGGGAGCGGCGTAAGCGACGGGGGCAGCATGGGCGACGGGGGCGGCGTAGGCGACTGGAGCAGCTACCCTGGCGACAACAGGGGCTGCGGCATAACCTACTGGAGCGCTGACTACTCCAGCCCTAGCTACAGCAATTACGGCGGCGAAAACAAAGAACTGAAACATTTCATCCATTATTAGAACATTCCTGTACATATTAGTACACAGACTACTTCAGTTTTGCATTTGATCCTGAGTTTTTTCAGTCTGTACCTTGAATGCCATGGCGGTTGATAACGCAAGTTAATCAATGGTGACTATACCACCACTGTTTGACCCTTATATACTTCTAAGCCCCGCTTCTCTTACGCAAGTTTCCCCACGACGGAGCGGCACGACCTTGCCAAGGCCGCTGACTGACCCACATAACACACCCTCTTCAAGCATTTGGACGACTACTTCACTGCTCCTCAACATACAAAATATCCATTTAAAATAATTTAGGCGATATATAGTAGACCTATGTGCCTTGTATGACATGACTGGAAATTCCCGTTTTTTGAATTTCAGCATATACCTCATACCCAACATCTCTGAGCACACTTATGCCAAGTTACACCGAGTTAGGTTTTACTGGTCGTTTTAGATCAATTCCGTCTATTTTTGTCAGGTAAACGAGTTTTATAAAATTAGAAATCCTCCATTATAAATATAATACCGACATTTAATCACCACATAAATTTCTTCAGTCCATCGACACGGTTAAAACATTTCCTTCATTTTTAACTATAAATTAAATATTTAATTCTTCCTTAGTTTCGGTTTAAGTATACCATCAAACTTTTCTCGGAGTAAATTTTTTTTTAGAGGGTTCGCGACAGCAGGGGTCATAAACACTCAGAGTGCTTGTGTTTTTAAAAAAAAAGTCCATGTATAAGTAGGTCGGCATTCGAATCCAGGACCTTATAGTGATGAGCGCCTAAACCGTTGCGGCCACCGACGCCTCTAAAACTTTTATTGCCTAACATTTTTATTGTTCATTACAGGCTATTTAAACAGTACTTTAACTTACTTCTTCGGGGGCGCATCGACTAATATTTAACTACTTAATTGACAGTCCCTCTTTGCTTAATCCAATCTACACCGAGCTACTAGACCAGGCATTACAGACCAAAAAGTTATTGTGTTGTACTACAAATGATTTTCCTCATCTTCTTATATTTAATTCTTCCCTTTCCAAAATCCAGTTCGCAGACAAGCTCATTTACTACGTGTATTTTAGGTTATATATTTTTTTCACAATTTCACAGTTTTGATAATTGATTATAATATAATTTTTAGGTATGAATTAACTTCTAATTATATTCATAGATTTAAATTAAACGAGCAAAAGTGCATCCGATTTGTTTATAATTGAGCTCAAAATAGAATCGAGATTAAACTAACAGTAGATTATGCAGACGAGCTGATCTAAAATTTCTTTTCTCAATTCTTAAGATTTAGGGGAAATCAAAATATGTTCAAGGTTTCCGCAACTTTGCATCCCTCGCATAATAGTGAATGTTTCAACCCAAAGTCTTTGCAGAGGGCATGGATCTTTCTCTACTAACTACAAAAAAACACCGGCACCCCGAGGGTTGATATGAGCTCTGTTGTTCCGAACCTTTGTAAAAAAGTATTCTTAGTTTGGTTCATACTTTTGGGTTTTTAACACTTAAAATAGGATTTAGTGTTAGTCTTATTTTTTAGATACTCCCCTTTTTAACCATAGCTTCTTTGGCCAGCTCGTTTCCTTGTGAGTTACGCTTAACCCCATCATTGAAATTGCTGATCCATTAGGACAACCATTGCTATAAACATACTTTTTCTTCATTATATTAGAACTACAGATGAAATTAATGATGAAAGGAAAAACATATTTTTTAAGATAATGATTCTTTCGTAATAGGACGAATTTTTGTAGAAAATTAGAATTTTTACACACTTTGTTGGAAATTACTAATTATAAAATGATAGGCGAAAAACCAATATGTAATTATTTTGAGTAGAGATTAGCGACCGTTAATCGATATCTGACTAATTATGTAATTATTGTTCGACAAGCCACTTTATTATATATAATTTATGTGCTTGCTGGCCGGAAATAGCATGAAAGTGCTACTGTTGAAACATGAATGGCCAGGAAGAATGGATGCCAAGTTGTTCAGAAGAAATTAATGATGAAACATCGCGACTCTGATGAGCAGTCAGTCGCTCATCAATATTAATGATCAACCCTGTTTGCTAACGGCTGTGTAGAGGCCCTCTGAATTTCTCCCGTCCTGTGTCAATTGCGTAACTACTATGGCGACACCTGTGCCAATACGGTTTGAGCTTTGTTTTCTTATCCGAGTTATATTTCAGTTACGACTGATTTATCACTTTCCAAATTTAGACAGCGATCTGATTCATTATCATATGCAAACGTGGCGTATAAATTGTGCATGTCATCATGGTAAAAGTGTGGATATAAAATACAGTTTAAACAGTTAAATGGTCTTATATCGCTGAAAGCTGTAGAACTGTTTTTAGAACTGGTGGGTCATCGACCAATAAAGTCCTCCTTGTTAGATCATTATTTTTTAAAATATGGTCAATAACTGATCAGTGGTCATTGTCGTTAAACATTATATTCCATATCTAAACTATCGGGGAAGTGTGTGCTTTGTTCCTGTCAGTAAAGTAACCCTGCATTAAGGGCGTTCTCCCAAATCCGACTGCAAGTGTTCAGATCGTGAGATGCGGCCTAGTGTGACCTAGGTTTTAGAAAAAAATTTATTATTCGTGCCAGGCCCTGAAGATGATCTCAATAATGATCGAAACGTTAGCACGGTAAATAAATTTTTTTTTCCAAAAATTACGTCACACCAGACCGCATCTCGCGATCTCCAAATAGTTATAAAAAATAATGCACATAATATATAAATTAAACCCCATTATTTTTACAAATGGCAGAAAATGCTCCGAGTATCCTGCATTCAGAAACGCAACTTATGGTAGAGCCAATCTGTAGTTTCTTGCAAAAGTAATTCTATACCACCTTCAACTTAATAGTGATGCTCCAATTACAAGGCCATCAGAAGCTACCTATTGTCTTAAAACGGTGTAGATATGCCTTCCTTTTTTTAAATCATCCGATTATTAATTTGAACTACTGGGCTGTAATTTGAAATTCGGAATTCAATAAACTTATTCTTTAGTTCCTTGATTTTTTCGGCAATTTTGTACTTGTTTACCCTTATATCCATCATTTTTGCTTTACAGACAAATTTTTGACAAAAACTTCTTTTTAACAGACAATTAATTTTGGAACTTTAGCAAAACTCAACTTTCTTATGGCAGTTCTTGCCCTTTAAGTCTTCTCCTTCATTCCCTAAGCCCCATTATCCGCTTTGACCCAGCCCTTACTTTCTACATGGTTGACCTCTCTGGTTTATTTGGCCGTTGATGTAACATTTCTTGTGTGAGAGTTGCCTTGGACTGATACTTGTCAGTTTTTGTTACAATTATTGTCGCATCAACAGAAGTAAGACGTTAAATATTGCTAATAGCGGAAGAAGCTTAAATCGAAGAACTTGTTCAGTCGACTCCCTCCCTTCCCTGAATATCACAACGCTAAAACCCACTTGATTATCTGCCATCAGTCTATTACCCACGGGCTTCCTTTAATGAAGATGTACGCACAGTGAAGTGGTTCCGACTTTTTAGGCAGTGGTACGTCAATTTTAATTGAGGTCATATTTTATTAGCTGCGGCTTCCTATAGTATCATATCTGTACACAACGTCTTAAACTTTTAATTCATAATCTCAATAAAATGGCACACAACTTTTAAATATAGAAATCACCCGAAATACCTTTTTTCACTAATTTTTATTTATTGCGATCATTTGTTAATTTTACACTGGTTAATAAATGTAACACTCTTTAGTGTCCTAGACTATCTTTTTGTAACATAAGTCAACCTTGTTACAAACTACATTAAAAATCTAATTCAAACAGCTTGGTCCTATTCAGGCGTGCTAGCAGCCTAGCAGATTACTTGCCGTGGTGTTCGGGTGGCTTTGAAGTGTTGCTAGCATAGCATACCGTGTGGTAACACTGTCGAGGTCCAGGATATTGGACATACATGGCTACGATCATCACGATCGTGAATGACGTCAACCACCTTAAGCAACCACACTTGGTGAATTAAATGTAGCAAATTGTTGACATGCGGGAAGCTCCACGTTCACAGTTGCAGAAACGGAGAAGAATACTAGATCCACATTGTTGGGCAGGTATGTGCTAGACATTGGTGCGAGAGAAGAGATCAGGGTAAAGGTCCAAAAATGTACCAATAAACTTGGTTTATTTTAAAAAAATCTCTTATTATCGGGTGCAATTTTGTTTTATAATTTAATTTAATTATGCTTTGTCTCCTAAAGGGGGGGACTCTGGTATAGAGTAACAAAGACGATGGAATCCTAGTTTCTTTACCATTAGCATCTTTAATTTTATTATTTTATTTACTAAATCCTACCCGAAATACAGAATCAATCTCAGATCTTATGCTCCCTTTTTCAATTTTATTATTATTTTTTCCTTAAACTATAACCTGTATAGATTTTAAACAAGTTTCGATTTTTCTGGGTTACATAAAACTATTTCTTTGGAGATTATTTCCAAATGATGGAACCCGCATCTACTCAGTGGTTTAGCCTGAAAGTTGAAAAATCAAACAGATTTTCCAATCAAGGTCGCAAAAGGCCGATGGTTCTCTAGGTGCCTTACTGCTTATACCCCTGACCTTACGCTGAATATGGCAAAATACCGAAATGCTTCTGACAGAACTGCCAGCGAGGATAGGCATATCTAAAATTATCCGTAATGATTAGATTACACGTTCGTTGCCGAGCACACACCACGCGAAGAAATCGTATTTTTCTATAATTTTATTTTTATTTTTTGATCAGTTGAAATTCTGTGGAACAAAATCGACGTAAACTGAGGTTATATATGAAATTATGAATGAAGCTTAAATTATCACGAAATCTCACAATAATAAATATGAATTGTTGATCCATGGGACATTGTCCGTTCTTATTGTTAACACCATCAATTTTTTCCAAAACGCTCTACAGGACATTTACACTTGAAATTGCTCTGTACTTAAACCTTATTTTTTTAATGTTGGCACTTTGACATATGCCTGTTCTTTTTCCCCTTTAATCCATCGTAGAACTTGGAGGAGTTATCTGCATGGTGAGTTCCTTTGTTTTTTCTCTTTCTTTTCAATTTTACTCTATTATTTCTAGTTCATAAAATTACAGTCCACTTGCTCGTTAACAAGGTACTTTTAAATTTTTCAGCAAGGCTTGATTATTTTCTCATCTTGCTTTGATCACGGCGTCTTTTACCCTCTTTGACAACTCGTGTTCGGTAGGGTTTATATCGAGACTACATGCTAGCCATTCCAAATATTGAATTGAAGCCCGTTCTATGTGGATATTCGAAGCTGTGTGCGATGTCACGCGTAAAATAAAACCGTAGCCAGTTAGTGGCATATAAGGGATAATTCTTCTGATGGCGCATCTTCAATGTATCGCGCAGCTTAGAGAACCCTCAAGCCTATGGGACCTTCCATAGCAATCACACTCAAACAAATTTGAGACTTAAAAATGGTACAACTTTAAAAAAAATCAAACCACCGTAACATTAGAATGAAGCTTTACTACAAAAATAAAACCAACGACGAAGAGATTGATTATTTGAAGATTTATTTACAAAATCCAATGGTAAATACAAGTCGAAGAGTTTATCTGTATTTTATTAACCTATAAACCGTTAAAATGATCTAAATATTGTTGAAAGACAATCAAAAATATTAAGGGTGGTCACTTTTTTACCTTTCAGTCAATTTATTGCTCTTTGCATTTTGCATAATAAATATAATACATTTATTGTATTTTTTTACGATTTAAACTCATTTTTCTCCGTACGACATTTTAAATTGTGAGATTATTTTTTTGTAGCCACCGAGGTACCTGTGGTTCGTGGTGGTGAGTTCGTGAAAGCAGAAATGGTTTTATCTGTATTCTCAGACTTTGGTATATTTAACAGATTAATCTGGAGTTTGGCCTATAAATGTCTTCATATTTTGTAGGGTTTTTAATTGAGTAACTGAAGAATGTAAGTTGTTAATGTGTTCTATGAGAGATTCTGTTCTACCTTTTCTCGTTCACAACACAACTTTAACTAAAACCAGTATGAAAAAAGTTAAAGATTCCTAATAACAAATATTTAACTATTTTATTTTTAGTATTCTCCACATAAAAAAAAAGAAGGGGCAAGAGGAGATTTTAAAAAATTGCCAAATGTTAAAAGGGAGGAAACGACACAGAACTGAAAAACAATCACAAATAACACGTAATGGCTTCCTCCGAACACAACAGCAATTCGTTATTAAGGAAGTGTTTAAAAAAGTAACTTTTAAATTTAAATTGTACAAGGAACATGGCAACCATAGGTTAGCTGCCCTTTACCTTGACATTTAGCCAATGAGAGGCCCGAGGGAGCTGGAAAGAAGGAAGGCGTGCCCCTGCTTCTTGCTCTGGCCCAGAAACCTCGCGTTACCAGTTCTAATCTAAAGCTGTGAAACTTTCTCGGATCAATTTTACCTCGATTAACCTCCGACGAACCTCGACTTGGCATTAGAAACAAAGAACTTTTAGTCAATGGATTCAATTACCGTTGATAACTTCACACCCTAAACACCGTAATCGGCGTTTAACCTACTGGCACGTACTAATACGTGTGATTTATAGTTCAGTTAATATGTAATAAATATTGCATAATGACTAGTGAAAACATACTTTAATTACACAAGAATCAACAATGACAGTATTGATTGTAAAAGGTATACGACCTTACTGAGGTCAGACAAACATCATGGTGATGGATTGACCATGAATCCGTACATTTCCTAATTTGGACACGCAGAGTCCCTCTTTATTCTTTGTTGCGCCACAACCTTCAAAATTTAAGATATTTTCTTAGTCCGCAAAGTAATGATCCTGAAGTTTTGGATACTTCTGGTCCGCCCATCTTTGCTGTTTTAGTCTGCCACACACGCTTCGGCATTTCCCCATTAGGGTTGAGTTATTTTGTCAGTTTTCTTGCTAGTTATTTTTCTATAGTGTGGTCGTTATCAGAAGAAGAGAGGAAACACTACTGACAAGGCTACGAATATTGTCATATGGTCACCTAATCGAACTCCCAAACATTTTCTTTATCGTGCCGGACCGCACATCACAATTTCTGAATAATTATCGATTAACGGTCACTAATCACCAAACAAAGAGAAGAAAATTCTGGTCCTCGCTGATTTGACCTAACGCATGTCTCATAGATAGGTCGGGATTACTAGCAGGCTCAAACCCTGCCCATTATAAGCCAAAACGGCCAAGCTACAGTTTACATGTTCAACACAATCAAATCATCGTCACTGTGAACATGGCAGTTTGCATTGTCTACAATTACAAACCGATCGGAAACGACCTACAACGAACATCAAACATTAACTATTTCGTTTACATAAAACGGCGAAATAAGTGCATAGCTTAAAAGTTGTTCAAAGTTGCTAAAATTATTGAATTATGTCCCTGTATTGATTAGATGGTTTGTAGATTGATAGAATACGACCATTCTCTCATGGCAAAAGTTTTTCTATTACGGTAACTAGATCATATAATTAGAAGCTACAAAAAAGTTTTATATCGTTAAAGGGCACAGAGAAACCTAACCCACAATTTCTTGTTATCGAGTAATAAACTGGACGATCAATTTAGCCAAGCAGGAACAGAATTTTCCTCCTTCCAATTTAATTAAATTTATAACAGTAAACCCCCAAGATAACTTGACTTTTTGTAATGCAAAAAAGATGATTACTGCACATAGACAGTGAAAGTGAAATAAAACAGGGCTTCGATGTATGCAGAATTCTCCACCATTCCAACGACGTTGATCACTTTTGAGATGGATTTTGTTGATCTGTTTGTTTCCAAGTTAGCCGTAATGCTAAAGGTTATCAGGGTCCCAAATGGTCTCCAGGTGACTGTCGTTTGCCTCATTGTGCAAAGTAAGACGCAGAACACCTACCAATTAGTTTTTAAATATCACAACTAATGTCTCTAATGGGTATGCGATGAAATCAAAATCAATTTCTCCTCGGCCGAATGTGACCGGCCTTCGCAGGGTGGTAGGGTTTGCGCAACCGACAAACGACAGGACACCAGATAGGGCTTGGCCCTTGAGACACCGGACACTCCCTTGTTCTGCAGATGGCGTGTGGGTGGCACCTTTAAAAAAACACTGACCTTTCGCAATACTAATGCGGATTTTTTTCACTCCTTAGACCGGTTCGCATCGCGACTGTCGGATCGGGGCCAACGATATCGTGCCAAATCGAACGGCCATTGATTAATTACAAATTACGATCTGCTGCGGCAATGCCCGATGGTTATCTCATATTGAAAAAATGAATTTTTACTTGCCACTTGTTCCATTTTGCATAGAAGTCGTTTAACTATATTTGTGCAAATATCCGAGTATTTGTAACATAAACTAAAATAATAACAAGATAAAATATCTGTTAGTTATATGGTTGTTCACTATTTCAATGCCTATTCAACATAAAGAGGGGCTATTTTCATTTATTATTTTTCGTTCCGAACGGATTATAGTCTTGCAATATAAGTTCCCAAAGATTTACAACAAGATAAAAATTAATCATATGAACATTGGTTGAGGATTGCTGCTCACATCTCAAGACCCTTCTATGATATTAAAAGAGCTTAAAAAAATGCTATATTGGAAAAACTCATATCAACTTCATACCGGAACAGAAGAAAAGAGGAAACATTACTGACAGGGCTGCGAATAGGATATGCCAGAATGACATATAGTTACTTAATTTATAAAGAACGCCTAAGCATCTTCCAAAGCTGCAGTATCGGCCCTATATAAATGAAAGCTAACAGAATTTATAGAGAAAATCCCTTAACAAGAAGTAAACAAATCTTCAAGGCTGATAAGTAACCAATAGTGATGGGTGATTTGTTAACAATGTTTTCTTTCAACTAGATAATCATATTTTATTGAGAAATTTCTGTCTGGGTCTTCATAGTGATGAACCTGTAATTAGATCGTTTTAGCATACTAAAATCAAAGTTAGATTATCTAACCTTGCTGATTTGATTCGATGCATGCCTGTCAGATCGACGTAAAGGTAATAAGCAGGGCGAGGCACTAACATAAAACCCACCCACCTTTGAAGATAGCTGTAAGATCAAACCACCGAGCTACGGTTTTCATTTCTAAAGAAACAATTATGTTGCATCTACAGTGTGAGATGATAAAGCTATGGCCAGACGAAAATTATCAACCTTGCACGTAGAAGAAGAGAAGAAGCGACACTGATAAGTCTACGAATAGGATCCGCCAGACTGACGCGGGACACCTAAACGTCAACGAACCCCCAAGTATCTTCTAAAGCTGTACTCGTGTTTTTGGTCCTGCGCTTTCTCACTGAATGCCAAAAATAAAAGAAAAATGTATGAAAATAGACTTAAAATGAGAAAACAACGAAGCTAATAAAATGTGTAAGGTAAACTAATCTAAAAAACCCCATAACCCCACCAAGATAACAAAGAGCTTTATTTTAGCCTACCAAATAAAAAACCCTTAAATATACTCTTTTTAATTATTAGTTTATTAGCAATGTTTGTTTTCATTCCTAGTACACATTCACATTTTCTTGTATAATTCTTCTCGGTGTGTTCAGAGAGATGGACTTGTAAATAGATCGTTCTATTACAAATCATTGTCAAATTGACATGGTTTGTACAACTCTAATTACTTTGTTTCTACGTTGACCATCAATGTCAAAGAAGTTGTCAGGGATACAAGCAGGGCGAGGCACCAGCGCAAGCCCTCCGCTCAAAAAGTTGAAACGTGGTGATATTCTTACTCTGATAGTTTAGAAAAATGTGGGACTGTGGACATTCTTACAAAAAAGGATAAGGAACGACAAAACAACAATTCGGTTTACCCGTATCCACAAAATGGTCAATTGGAAAAACCCGCCAAACCACAAACGTCCGATGTGATTATACGAAGGTTGAAAGGTTTTGTTTGTCAACAACCTGTTGCCACAAATTTCACTAAATCGGTTCCTCATCAATATTGGACGATTACCACAAAATGAAACAGTTGGAAGGATGGCCAGGGTGATTCTTTATTGCGTGAAACCAGAAAACAACGAAGAGGTATTGTGTGGATCGCTGTATTTTTCATATACTGATCATGTTTTTTTTGTTTTTTAGAAAAGGATATTAGATTTGAATTCAGGGGATAAAGTGCGATTAGGAAGGGCGCATAAAAACGAATTACCTAGGGTTGAAAACGGACTTTTTATTTTAAGCAGGCCGTTTATCTCTTATAATCATGCAATTATCTTTCATATCAACAACGAGGTAAATGAATGATCCACGGTCACTTGATCTTCATAAACTTTTTAAAACCAATTTTCCCTCGGCTTTCAGTTTTATTTAGAAGATCTTAGTACAAATGGAACTTACATCAATGGAAAACAGATCAACAAAAATCAACCGACACCTATCACAACAGGAGATATTGTACAACTCGGAAAAGACAAAATTGACCAACATGGTATTAAAAAAGAAATTTTTAAGCGGTATTTCTTCAATAAAGATAATTGTAATAGTGTAGGATAGAACTCTTAGCTTATGCCGATTATTCTTGCCTCCAACCCTAGTTCACAGTAGAGGATGATGAATTCCCTCCATCATTGTATTTACAGGATCATGGAAATAAATATGAACAAATATAAAATTGTCCAAGAATAGCTAGTAGATTGGGGAGGAATGAGAAGTGTTTTTTCAAATAGAAATAGTTTATGAGTATATAAAAAGTGTGTTATTTCAAAATTTAAGTAATTCAATAATTTGTTGAAGTAGTGAGGAGTGGAAAGGAACCTCTCTACTTCAACAAATTTTTTGGTAAGCATATACAGAATAAAATGTCTAAAGCTATATAAGGTTCGAATACTGTATGGGAGAACTTTGTAGAAAATAATTATGTAAATTTTTATTATAAAATACAATTATTTAATACTATTAGTACAGCCATAGCTTGTTATGGTGCCCAAGTTTCTATTTTGAAAGACTTATTTTGATTTTTCATTGAAAAATTATTTGTTACTCTCCATACCATCATTTTCTATTTTCGGCAATAGAAATTATTTAGTTCATGAATATCAACTAAATTAAGAAATTAACTTGAACAAAGCTAACATCTGGGATTATATTCTTTATCATATCATTGCCCATGTACAAGATGAATTCAAAAGATTTTAAGAGATGTTAATTAATGCTGTACTTATAAAAATTTGAAGTATGATCTGGTAGAATATCATTATCTTAAAAATGCAATTTACCTCTTAATCGCATCAGATAGGTGGTGAAGGTAAGTTCTTGTCATTTCGATATGAACCTGGCAATTAAGAATATGCGAGTTGGGCAATGAGATAGTTACTAACCAAATTTACCACTTCATGGCTCTATATACTAGACTTAGTGAAATTAGATTGAAATATTTTTCAATAGAATATCTGGCTAAGAAATGTTTCAGTACTTGAGTCATCCTATTTAGGTGTTGTCAAATTTCTGTAAAAACTGCTACAACTATAGAAGACTCATAGACCCCATAGTTCATTGCCACCGTCACCCCCTGGCCCTTTTTCTCATGATCCTTTCCCCCAAGACTATAATAAAATTTTCGCACCTCTGAACTCATACTCTGGCTAACACTGTAAGGCCATTAGGAAAAACCCCTATGGAATGAGCTTAATGTAATTTATATTGTATTATTTATTATTTTAACAGAACAATTAAATTAACGATTACATTATTTTTGATTTGCTTAAGTTGCATTATTATATCAAATGCTTTAGTTATTTATGAGTCAAATACAGCTTTATACTTTTATATTGTTTTATGTTGTGTAAAGAATAAATCCTGTTCCACCATTAATCTTCCTGATCACGCTTGTCGTATTTAATGTTATTTTCCATTTTATAGAAAAAAATGTGTGTAAATAAAAAAAGACAATAGCAGTAATATTTTCTTTTAAAATGTTGACTATTTTTATTTCAGATGATCTTCCAGTGGTAGTGTTTTACATTCAACTATTTCTGCCTGGACCGGAAAATGAGGAATATTTGTAAGCAGTGGAATGTTTTCTTATGTAAAGTAATGATTTATTACCGATTTCTTGTGTAATAGTGTTTACGTTTTAGATTGAAAATAGAAAACGAATATCCAAGTGTGATAAACACTTATTCTAATTATCCGACATTTCCCTTAAACCTTCAATACTTGTACGATGCTACGCTAAAAAGATTTGAACGTAAGTTATGACATAAATATTTTAATTGGATATGCAATTTAAACTAGACTGTAAAGTTTTACAGCACCTTAACAAGTTTGGCGAAGTGGAATTCAATGGATTGAGCAGTGTTAAACACATGGTCGACGAGCTGAGTCAGCATGATCTTCACACATTTTGTGATTTGGTAAAGATCAATTATATAAAAAAATTACATACATATATATTTTTTAACAGATTATTAAATACTAGGTTACAAGAAAACCGATGTCATGTAAGGATTATTATTTGGCTAAAATATGTGATGAAGCTTCGCATTTTATCCTTCGGATTGCTTGCTGTCGGAATTACCCCTTGCGAAAATGGTTTATCAAGCAAGAAATTAAGCTTCTTTTTATTAAATGGTTTTACCTAAATGATTTTGAAAGGAAGAGACTTCTGTTTTCTGAAGGCTTACATTACCCAAAAGTGATGAGAGAAAATGAGAAATTCAGTGGTGATAGTTATTTTATTTAACCAAGTAATTTTCAGGCTGATGATTTAGAGAAAAAAGAATTAGCTAAAAAGTCAGTAGGGTTTTGGGATGTTGACAAATCTTACTTTAAAGTACCATTTTCTGAAGCGTCCAATTTACTAAGAACTAAAGCTGCCATAATTGAAAATGGCATTATATTTGTTAAAACTGATCAAATGGTTTTAACCATGATGGTAAAGCTAGACACCACAATGGATATAACAATGAAGGTCAGTTTCTTTGTTGTGATTTTGTTTTAATATTTTTATTAATACATTTCTTACAAAATATTGTAGCATGTTAAAAAACGCTTGCACAACATTTGGGACGATAAGAGGATTGTTTCAATAATAAACTATGTGGAAAAAAATATCCACTTTGACCGTTATTCGTTTTCGCAAAGGGATGCGAACATTCTTCCTGGACATATTCAAAAGGTTCAATTCGTTTATATCTTATATGTATGTTTTATGAAAACATATTTAATTTAGATTTTCAACAGCTTTCAGCAGAGTCGTTTCCTTTGTGTATGAAAGTGCTTCAGGATCAATTGATGAAGGACCACCACCTTCGAAATGGTGGACGATTTCAGTACAGCCTCTTTTTAAAAGCTATTGGCCTTTCGTTACCCAACGCAATGGATTTTTGGAGGTATCATTTCACAAAGAAAATCCCCGTTAGCAAGGTAATTTTTATGCATATATATTACTTTTTTTTAATTTCTGTCCCCTCCCCCTATATTTTTTACTGGAGTTTGAGAGAAACCCCGAAACACAAACTTTCATTTTTGTTTAATTTCTCATGAACAAGAAAGTTTTGTTCTTACTCTCCAGAATAATGGAATATGAATATGAGAAATATTTCAAATGACAAGATTAGATTAGAGATTTATTAAAGGTTTTTTAATGTTGAATTCAATGGTGCAAACAGTTTTTAATTTGGAGCAATCGTTCTCAAGTTATTTGAATGAAATTATTTCTAAACTTGTTTTTCAGATAAGCCAATCTTCTCCAACTTCTTCAAACAATCATCAATTTATTTATTTATCATTTGAGAGATCAATTGAGAAATGTTCTTTGTTTCCAATAGAAATAGATTCACAGCAGAAATGCTGAAACATATCCTTTGTATACGACTGACTACCAAAATTGTACAAAATTGTATTATGTTGTAATTATATATTCTTAGAATTGATGGCTTACCAATAAATAAGCCATAATGTTTTCAAAGTAAAAAGTTTGATTATTACTTATAAAATAAAACATTTTCGTGTTTTAGTTTATGAAAGAGTATTCTTACCACATTAAACACGTTTATGGAGTAGTTGGTAAAATGGCAGACTATCCTCCTCAAAACTGCACCGAGATCATGAAAGCCGTTCCAGGTCCACTCGACTACCACGGTTGTCCTTTTAACATATTTGATAAAAACCGGATGAGAAACATTTTGAAACGAATTGACATAAAGAAAACAGGTTTATTGTCTAGAAATTGTTGATTTAACATATTTTCATTGTACACTTATTTGTTTAGATAGAAATAATATACTGGAATTTATGGAAAAAGGAATGCCGCAAATGACATGCTCCAAATATTTTGATACCATGCATGGTACGACGTCTGTTAAAGCTATAAGGCACCCGAATCTTTATTACGAGGCTAGTCGAAAAATAAGAATCGAATATGAAAAGTCTAGTGGAAGTAATACTTTAATATATGGGCAATGATTATATATACATGTGTATAGTTTTTTTAAAAAAGATTTTGATTTCAGATCAATTTGGACCTAGCAACCTCTCAACATTAGAAAAGTGTGGGTGTGCGTCAAAATCTGACGCATGGTAATCACATTAAAACACTTTTTTTTACCCTAAATCAAAAAGGAAAAAGTGTATAAAGTATTTTATAATCATTTGTGTAATCCTCAGACTTTTCCATGAAGTGTTTATTTGCAAAATTATCAATTTTAATTTGTGTTTTTATATGATTATTCTATAAAGTTGTTAAAATATACAATTAAAACAAATGAATTAACTGTGATCATAATGTTTATTTAACGTATTTAAATAAAATCAATAAAATAATATATATTGATAATGTTGTAGTAATATTGAAATGACAATAAATTACTTTGAACAACATAAATAAAAAATTTAGGCTTTCCCAGAATAAATTTAGGTAGGTATATTTGGTTTAAAATTCTTCAAATAATTTACAGTGACACCCAGTACTTGACAATGATTTGTTGTGCCTTAAAAGGATAAATCATTCATCAAAATCTGTGAATTATGCCTGTGGTAAGACAAAATGTGATATTTCACCATGTATGTTTACACTACAGTGGCAAATAGTAAAAAACAAAAAACAAAATTGTTCCCATTCATAAAGAGTGGTTTGAATCGGACAAGCAAGTTATTGTTGTGCAAAATGGTTATATGCCCTGGTTTCACCTACTCGAGTGCACCATGACATTTGATGAGCACAGCCAAAAAATGGCAAACTGCAAAATAAGTTCTCACGCATGCAATCTCACAAAATGCAAAAATTGTTGAACTACACAGGGACAATAATATTTTGGAAATTAGGAATTTTGTGCCTTTAACCTAGAATCAGTCTGGAAAGCATATGCGAAAGTAGCTCAATTGATTTGGTAGCTGGCATAAGAACACTTCCTAACAGAACAGAATATTTACAATTTTGAAAAATGTGTATACCTTCAAGGAAAAGAAAAAAATCGTTTACTATTAATTTTATATATATCGCTAACCATCTTGCATCTGTTTAATCTTACATTTATTTTTAATTAAATATTTTACAAGGGTTGAAGGGCAGAAGTCATATCAACGGTTGGGGTATCCAACATCCATACAAGATTGTATAGATGTACAAACAAAAGGGCATGAACGTATCCATCTGGTGATGGGGGAAACACATTGCTTTTTTTTTAAATGAGCAGTTAGTTAAGAAGATTTATATATCTAGTTTCTAAAGCATTTTTACTCCTTTTTGATTTTTTATCACGCCAATGTTTCAAACTTGATGGAATGAGATCATCTTCAAGGCTTTATAAACATTTCTTAAATTATACAAGTACATGTAAAATGTAATTATTTTCTTTGGTGATTGATCAGCCTTCTCAGTTTAAATATGTTTTTCTTCCCAGAAGGTCGATTGGGAATGAGGTCAGGAAGAGAAACATTTATTTTCTTGTCGAGCTTTCGTCACAATATATCTATCGCCTTCATCAGGGCTTTGAAAAAAAATAAACAATCGTTACATTATATGAACAAGTACATGTGTGGGTAGCGGATAGACAGAAGAACCCAACTATCTGCTACCCCAACTATAAATCTACCTTTTGGAATTAAAAACACAATATGTAAGAATTTATACGATGATATACAAAATATAGAAAGATGAAGATTGAAATGTTAAAAGTTTTTCTAAACCTACAAAATACTTAATTTTTTTCTCTATAAATTATTAACTACCGTGAATGTCTTTGATTCATTATTTTATGAGGTTATATGAGCCCCTGGAGAGTCGATGTTTTTGAAAAAAAAACCGTTACGGCCAACGACGACGTTTTCTTCTTTTTTTTTTTAAATAATAATAGACATAATAGATAAGATAATATATAAAAAAGGTTGACGAATGAAACGTCACAAACCTCAGGAAACGAAATTCTCAAAGTAAAATTTATTTCTGAACTGTGATCACTTTGGATCCCAGATCTCGTCTGCAGCCGTGGTGGACGCGGTTCCTCGAGAATCGACAGAAAACGTCCAATCGAATCAACAATCGTTTTTCAAATAAAAGTGGAAAAGTCGATAACGGAGGGTGACTTGATAACGGGAATCCATTGGGGAAAAAAGGAAAACGAAGTTCAAATTAATCGCGTTTGATTCCTGGAGGAAAAAAGTCTCAGTTTGAGTCCGGAATGACCGGAATCTAGGAAAACGGAGGAGATAATCTATCGCCTAGGTCAAAATACGCCTCAAGAACTGGTACAGCCGGTAAAAACGAGGAAAAACTTTAAGTGAGCAGCTGTCGAATTCGCCCAGTCGGTGAATATCGTTTTAAAAACGATAAATAGCTCGAGAAAACAGGTTTTGTCTAATTTTCACAGAGTTTTTGTAAAAGGGTTTTTTTCTTGGAACAACACGGTCCTAGGAGGTCCTTCTGCGAGGGTGACTTGATATCGCCTAGGTGAAGGGAGGGGGACGGAAGGTTCGCCGAGGCCTTTTCTCGCCTCACAGAAGAGCCAACATGGCGGAGATGGAGTCTATAGAGGATTGCGGTTTTCGAGAAGAGTTCGTCTTCGTCGAGGAGTACTTCCCGCTGGACCTCCATGAGGAGGAAGTGGTCGCAGAGACGGTCGAGACCGAGGAGGTCGTCGCCGAAGAACAAGAGGAAAACGACGAAGTCATACACGGTGAGTCGGCCTTAAATTAAACGGCTCCCGACAACCGACGCCCGTTTCTATAAATCTCATATTAATCCGAAGAAAAGGTTTTTTCTCTCAAACTTCGTTTTATCAATAAAACAAGCATGCAACTCTCCTATATTTATAACCAATATCAAAGAAGCCTCCAGACAAGGCTAACCTTTGGTTCGCCATTACTCCTCTCTCATCGGCCGCCTCACAATCTCAAAGATCAAATTATTCGGAAAAAACACGAAATTTAAATTAAAAGGGACATTTTGAAATTTCCCACCGGCTGAGCCGCGAGAGAGGAAATAATCTATGTTTTAAACAGTCTGTTGTTTAAAAATCGTCTTTTCACATCGACTGTCGGGTTTTCCTTTTCCAGACCTGACGCCTTTTAACCTCCACGGAATTTCAAAAGTAACCTCTATTTTGTTTACTCCGCTTTTAATTTCTTCCCTTTGCCGGACCCGGCTTTCAATTTTTCGAAACTTTTCTTAGTTTCGTTTGATTCGTGTAGGACGGATATTTTGCGTGATCGACGTCGGCCTCCCCGCACCCCCGCCTCCTCTATTTCTGTCCTCCATGTTTTTTCCCCGTTCTATTAACCAATGTTGTTTTTTTGTTTTTTTGAACGATGGTCTTCTTTTCTATATATTTTTACAAAATTGAAACGACCAAACACAATTGGATCCGATTTTAAGCTGACGTGTTTAAACGCGTGTATATACGTATATATATATACGCTCACACGCATCGATATACTTATTTTTAATTTAATATATAACCTTCATTTCGAATTTTTTTCTTTAAAAAATGAACCATTTTTCCATCGATATGTATCCCTTTTAACACATATCTGTCTACATGAATCCACAAACATATGGTCCATTATGATCTGCGTATGTACAAATTAAACTTCATTTTTTTTTTTTTTTTTTTTTTCTGTTAAAATTGAACATTTATCCATTGATAATAATACCTTTAAAGACATGTACATATTGATACATATTACGTACGATAGAGAAAAAAAATTCAACGTAACATAATTTTCATCTTTGGTTGTTCACTTTGTTTTTTGTCCTTGTTTTTGCGTTTTGTTTGATTTTGACGTGTTTTTTGCTTTTTTAAGTAAAGTTTTTTTGTGTCTGTTTAATGTAAATGTAAGCATTTTGGAAAAAAATTTCTTCTTTGGTAGTTCACTATTAGATTATTATCTTATTCGTTTTGTTACATTTTTCTTCCTTTGATACTTTTTTTAAAATTTTTTTTTAAATCCCCCTGATTTTTTTACCCATTTACTATAAAATTTTCAACGTTTTGGTTCTATGTAATTAAAGAAAATTTTATACCAGTAGAAAGTTTTTTTTAATGCATAAGTTATGCAATTTGTCAGGCTCTTACAAGGAATTTTTCCAACCAGGTTTCATTTTTTTTGTTACGTATAGTTTTTTTAAGATTTAATTTTTTTGCCCAAAAATAAATTGAAAGTTCCAGAGGGTGCCTTCTTAAATGAAATTTTAAACTCTTTTCTATATTTATTTGGATTTCCTCAAAAGTAATTTGTTCAAGAGTAGGTATAGGTTTACATTAAAAACTGTAGATAGTTATAAAAAAAAGGTTGCATATCATTAAAAAAGCTGAGAATTCATAGTTCATTTGAACTTTTTTGTTACATGAGGTGCACAACCACCGATGAACTTAATTATTTAGAAATCGTGAGTTGCGGTCTGGTGTGATGTAGGTTTCAGAAAAACATTTTTTTTTTTTTTTTTGTTGTGCCAACGTTTCGATCTTTATTGAGATCATCTTCAGGGCTCAAAGTGTTTGTCTCGTGTGTTCTTGTGCCATTCTTGCGTGTCGTGTTGAGAGTCACAAGATCTCAGTAAAGATTGAAATGTTGGCACAATAAAGAAAATGTTTTTCTAGTACCTACATCACACCAGACCGTATCTCACGATTTCGTAGTAATATTGATTAATGGTCACTAATCACCCCACACCTGATGAACTCTATCTTATGATTTTTTTCCAAAAATGAACAATGAAGAATTTTGAAAAGGCAGTCAAAACTATTTAATTTTAAAAAAATTTATTTGAAATATTATCCATCACAATCTATATATTTTTGTCTACAAGCCATAAGTGCTTCTATTCAACTGACGTAAAAAAACTTGTTTAGTCAAACAATGAAGTTTTTGAAGGAGTTTTCGGATTCACCATGATCTCCAAAAATTTTATCCTTCAAGAAGTGATCAAAATGCCTAAAAAGTGGATGCCTGTAAGCAAGAGGCCGGGTGAATATGGAGGGTGCAGTAAGGTTATTACTTTATTACTACTACATTACTTATATTCCAAGTCCTAAGTTTTTGAGGGTTGGCATTGGCCTGGTCCCTTACGGTTGGACAAAGATGTTGCAGTTTCACCATAATTCAAAAAATTATAATGAACAACCAATCCTAGCAGTCCACCACCAAACAGTCAGCATAACATTTTTTGGGAGCAGATTTGGTTTCAGGAAGTGTTTGGGCTCTTCATCCCTCTCCAACCACTGACCTGTATGTCTCCTGTTATCGTACAGAATCCATTTTTGCATTGTATGTGATTATTCATTGGTGGTGCAACAAAAGAGACATGCGAATTTCAAAATGTAGATTTCTTTAGGCTTGCTTGCCAGACCTTGCCAATTTGTTCCTGACGGTGAACAACAGTTGAATTGCCTACACAACCTTCCATAATTTGCATGTTTTCTTATGCATTCTTCAGTCAATATTGAGTTGGTTATAGTCAAAAATAATCAACCGTGACATTCCCTGGCTTCAAGATTGAAATGTCTGAAGCGATTGCTGCACCATGCAATCCACTAATGCTTACCACCCCTCAAACTATTGATGTTACACGTTTTGGTTTGTACTTCGCCAAGTTTGAATTTGTATAAATCAATTTGAAAACAAGTTTGGTCATATTTAATTTTGCAGGTCTTCATTCTTATAAAATTCAATATAACATAAAATGATTTGTATGTAACTGTTAACAGCATTTATTATAATCTATAAATTATATTTGAGGATTTAGCTTTGTTTACATGACAAGCCTTCGCTAAAATAAAACAAATTTTCGAAACCACCATTTTGCACCTGCCCAGTATTTGTGGTTTTTTAAAGATTAGATCCTTTTGTTTGTTTACAGCTACCAATAGTATTTTACCAGAGGGTTATGACCCGATGGATCCAAACCAGTGGGCGCAAGAAGAGGTAATTATTGAATCTTCTGAACCAATAATCAAAGAAGAAAATGAAGAGCAAGCTCATGTCTATGAGTGCTACAAATGTGCCAAAAGATTTAACTACAAAGATAAACTATTCAAGTGAGTTATAATAAGCTAAAAAACGAGGTGAATTAGTTGTATATGTACTTATTGTTTTATTTTAGGCATATGAAATTGCATCATGCACGAGGTGATGATATGATGATAGAAAGAGATGGCAAAAGAATATGGACATGCACACAATGCGACAAAACTTTCATCTCTAGGAAGGGCTCTATTATTCATCAACGCACTCATACTGGCGAGCGCCCTTATTCATGCAGCGTGTGCCAGAAACGTTTCATAGATAGCAGTACATTGATGAAGCATCAGGTGATTCACCAAGCAGTGCGTCCTTTTAGCTGCCTGATTTGTCGAAGAGGCTTCAATCAGAAAGTGGCACTTCAGCGCCACGAGAGGACTCATGGCCAACTTCAGCCGACTTACAAATGCAAATTCTGCCCTAAAACATTTCTGGTAGCAAGCAGTCTACAAGCGCATGAAAAAATACATTCAGGCATCAAGCCATACACATGCCAATATTGCCCGAGCCGTTTCCACACATCTACCGCTCAGCGACAGCACGAGAGAGTACATACAAATGAGAGGCCATATGCTTGCAGTTATTGTCCTAAAGCATTCAAAGATAGTGGAACTTTGTTTAAGCATCAAGTCATCCACTCTGGGATTCGACCTTTTGTCTGTCCTATCTGCTCCCAGGGCTTCACACAAAAAGTAGCCCTCCGCAAGCACATTCGATCACATGTGTCAAGAAATCAAGACAACACTTGTGAAATCTGTGCAACACAATATTTCAACAAAGACGACCTTTGTATTCACATAGAAGCCCATATTGAGACCCACCCTTCATTATCACATGTGAGGAACGTTGCAACATCGTCTTTGAAGAAGCAGGAAATGATTCAAGTAACGCCTGTTAAAGCTGCTTCTCCTGAACCAGAAAGAACAGAGGAGAGCGACATGAGTGATCTAGCAACTTTGTGCGATGTCGCTATATCCACAGCTGGCGATTTGGCCCATAGTTACCCATGCCTTCACTGCGGTATGAGCTTTAGGCGGAAAAAGTCGCTCGACTCTCACTTATCGATTCACAGAATGACATGCAAGTACTGCGAGAGACCGTTTCCTGATAAAGCTTCTCTTGAAACTCACGAGCGTAAATTGTGCAATTTGGCAAATTCAGTCCAGCAGCAGCAAGCCCCTAGGCCTTCTACACAGTCTGACCAAGCTCCTACGAAGACGACCACTGTTCAGACAGGGACAAAACAGCCCAAAAGATTTTTTTACTGCGAAAGATGTGACAAAACCTTCAGTTCTAGAAATGGGTATATTATCCACCAAAGGAGTCACACTGGCGAAAGGCCTTATCCATGCCGCTGGTGCAACAAAGCTTTTGGAGATTCAGCTACAAGACATAAGCATGAACGAATTCATACTGGAGAACGACCATTCAAATGTCCTAGGTAATAATTTATAAGATTATAGTTTTATCTTTTATAAATTTATGATTTTTCTTAATCCTCCAAATTATTTATTACAAATATTCATTTAATTTAAACAAATTACCCACATCTGAACATAGCAACCATTTGGATTTGTAATAATTAAAAATTCCTATTTTAAAAAAATTGTCTTTACCTGATTGGCTTGTTTAAAAATTTGATGTTTTTCACCATCTTCAGTGAAGAACTGGAGGTTTCACGAGTTCCCACCAATAAAGACAGCTCCAATAATTAATCCAGTGTAGGTTCAACATGAGTTCACCTACTCGCAGTCCAACACCCAATATCAAATCTATTTTATTTCCTAACTGATTTTTTATGGGGGCCGCGGTAGCCGAGCGGTTAGCGTGAGGCGGCTGCTAGACATCGTGGTTGTGGGTTCGATTCCCGCTATCGCCTCTGGCTCTTTTTTCACGATAACACTTCCCCCCAAAAACAAATATGCAATAAATATATATACAATAGTCTGGCTAGGCATGCACAGTTCATGAGGCCATTAAATAAAAAAACTGATTTTTGATCGTTTTCCAGGTGTCCTCGTGCATTCAACCAAAGAGCTGCACTCCGTGCCCACCAGATAACCCACACTGTCGATAGGGCCTTCTTATGCAAGTATTGCCCATCCTCATTCCCATATTTTGCGACATTAAAACGACACCAGCAATCGTGCCACAGTCAAATCCCTTGTCCAATCTGCTTCACATTTGTGCCTGATGGGAAAAAACTGCATAACCACATAAAAGAGGAGCATGCCGTCGAAAACAACCTCTCTTGTACGATTTGCGATTCTGGTATTTTTACTGATGCAGATGAATACTGTGATCACATGGTTTGGCACGGGAAGCAACAACAGCCCAACAAAGACACAACTAGTCAGCATGAAGAGGTACCTATGAACGATGACGAAAGAAACGATGATCAAGACAAAAACGATGAAATCCAGTTCGAGCAGTTGCATGAAGGAGTTGTTAAAGAAGAAATTGTAGAAGAAGAAACAGAAGAAGTTGTTTTAGAAGAGGAAGAGTTTCACCCTGAGGAATACCAAGAAGAGGAAGAGGAAGAAATTGTTCAAAGGGAAGAAATAATCGAACAGACAATTGTTACCGATGACTTCCCAATCGTCGAAGAGGCTTATCCTTGTGACATGTGTGGAATTCTTTTCCAAGACAAGGAGCTCCTTAAAGAGCACATACCTCTTCATTTCTAGCTTGTTAAGCGTTAATACTATTCTTAATTTGTAAATATAAGGAAAAAACATGATTTACAATTAAATGTTTTATTTTTAAATATTACCAACTGGCTTTTAAACATTATTTGTCTTGTATTTAATTAAGCTGTGTATATGTAATTACATATGCAATAATTTCCACATGTTATATATATATGCTTTTTCTTTTGTATGTTGTGTACATAGTGTTAGACTTATCAGCAATAGATGTGAACGAATTTTAACCTCACTTAGTTTATGTGTAGTGCCTTACGAACCCCATTGTCGTACATACAAAAAGCTAACAAATTCAGATTGCTTTGTATATTTTTTTAATCTTACATTTTACCCAATGAATCTGGTATTCTATCACAGAAAAACACTATTTAACCTGTACATCTGCAAGGCATTTTAACCCACCTCCCTACTCAATATTAAAAATAAGTTAGTTATTTAATACTGTATATATTCCACCGTTAATTATGAATACACAACATATATGAATATAAACCAAGGGATCTCCCGAAAATTTAATAGGGTTAGTACCTGTTAATGTTTAAGATTTGTACATACTTAAAAAGAGATGAAACGATTTTGTTTTGCTTCGATTAGACAATGCTTTAATTTCTAACACACATAATTTTAAGTAAGTTATTGAAGTTCCAGTGTTTCTTTTAAAAATTTGAAGAAATATTGTAAAATTATTATTTTACTTTTGTTACATTTAAGTGATATGTCTCAAAAAAAGATTTATATATGCAAATTTTGGTATGTCCATTTTCTTTTTGAACTGCAACCTTATGAAATCCTTGAAAATAATTAGAAACACGAAAAATTTATACCAATTCTAGGCAGAAAACAATGCAAAGTGTAGAAGTAATAAATTTACAGTCAAGGGCTACAATTTATATTTTATTAACTTGTTAACAATCAAAATGATGCTCAGCTCTCATTTACATGTATCTGAACCCACTCCAAACATTCTGGATTTTTTAAGCCTGATCAAGTTATCAACGCCATTCCTAGACAATAAAAGGCTTCAGACTGACTACAAGGTTATACAAGTACGAACACTCAGGGTGCCCAGAGTTGAGGATAAAAGCCCATTTGCAAGATCTGGTTCAAATGAATCACCTTCACAGTTTACAGTAATGATTTTTGCAATGCTTAAACTGTTGCAGCTCCCCCCCTCCCAGGACTTGATTTAATAGCGTAATTTAGAAAGAGTAATGTTGAATGTTGTATACATAAACTTGCTGTCGTCAAAACATGAAAAGGCATTCATCTAAGAATAGGCCGCTGCAGGCTCACCCATTGATGTATTAAAAGCTAGAAAATCACCGCTATGAATCAATACAGATTAGTCACAGTAAAAATAACTGAATGTGCTAACACATTGACTGCGGAGTATGCTTGGCCATTTTGGTTGCACATAACTAAAATGTAAAATACCTCTGGTACTTAAAAATAACAAAAAATTTTAAAAGTAAGCTTTAATATATGAAGCATCAATTGCGTCCTCCAAAGTAAGCAACCCACAGAACATTCGTTTAATTTTGATATATGGTTGAATAAAAGTCGTTTCTCCAATAAATTGTTATTTATTTTATATAATGACACAAAATTGCTAAATAATTAAAATAACCAAATGTCTTCACAGAAAAAAATTAAACAATCCACTCTATTCCATAGATGTAGACAACCTACAGAATAAAATAACAATATGATCAATTACAATTAAGGTTTTTACTTGAGGTAAAAAAAGTGTCAATGGCATGAGCGAGATTCGAACCCACAATCTTCAGATTATATGCCACTGCTCTACCACTTGAAAAATGGCAAAAAGGAGGGGAAATTCAAAAGGTGCGGTTGAGATGAGAAGTTGGTGTCCGAGTGGATCGAGGTCACGATAGCTCAAGTGGTAGGTGTATCTAGCTGAAAACCGTGGTTTCGAATCCTGCTCGTGTCGTTGACTTTTCTATTTCAACTAAAAACCTTAATTAATTGTTAGATATTAATTGGTCAAGCGGACCACGAATTTAGTATTTATTGTAATATGTAATTTTTTTTTTTTTTTTGTGCCAATTATTCAGATTTTGTGACATGTGGTCTGGTGTGACGTATTCAGAAAAACATTTTCTTTATAGTGTCAATGTTTCAATCTTTTATTGAGATCATCTTCTGGGCTCAAATTGTTTGTCTTCTGCGGAATTGTGCCTTTCTTGCGAGTCGTATTGAGAGGGCAATAAAAAAAGATTGAAACATTGGCACGACAAAGAAAATTTTTTCTGAAAACTACATCACACCTGACCGCATCTCAAGATTTCTGAATAATTATCGATTAACGGTCACTAATCTTTACACATTGTGAAAATTTTGTCCTTTTTGAAGAAAATCCTGGAATTTCGAATGATTATTGTGTAGTGGTGGGAGAGTTTAAAAAGTATAACGAAGAGGACGCAGACTACGCTTGTACTGCACCAAGAAAAGCAGTTTATGAACTGGCTAGTCAATTGTAGGGGATTCTTGGGGTCGATTCCTCAAATATAGACAATCTGTGTCGAAATTTAGACAAATCTAGCTTCTTACAAATTATAATTGTTAACATCTATGGATTATTTAAAATTTATTAATTTATTAAAGAATTTTTGACACTATTTAGAGCTTAGCCAGCATTTAGGGTGATGACATTAATTATGCCAATTTCACACTGTTAAGGTTTTACGATGAAAGTGGTGGTATTTTTACAGATTTATTACTGATACTTTCTTCTACAGTACTTTCAACTTTGAAGTACAGAAAAGTATTTTAGTAAGTATTTTAGCCTAAGAAATTAGTCTAACTGTACTATTTTTTTTCTCTTGCAGGCAAACAGGCAAACATATGTTTTAAATTTTTTTTCATTTCAGAATTCAAATTACATGGTAAATTTTCAAATTTTTCTAAGTCGAAAAATTGTTGTTTATTTTTCCTTTTTTAAAGTGGAAACTATTTAAAAAAAAAAGTTACACTGGAAGCCTTAGGGTGAGCAATTCGCTGGAGGAGATTGATGGGGGGAGAAGGTAGAGTTTTCAGGGCACATTTCAATTAGGAGAACCTGGGCCGAAGGGCGTTTAGTTTTTTTTTTTTTTTTTTTTTAATTCAAGTGCCTTCAAGAAGGACACAATCAGTTCTGATATGATACATAATGTTCTTGCAAAAGGTATCACATTTCTTCCTCGGGTTTTCGCCATAAAAATATGCCAGAGTGACCACCGGAAGAGACTGTTCTAAGATTGACATTTTGTAAACGCACTTGTGCTCTCGTGAGGTAAGATTTCGATAAAATTTAACTTAAGATACTTTTTTCAAATTTTTAAAGCATTTTTAATTGTTTTTAATTATTTAAAAAAATTACTAAATGATACAATAATATAAGAAGTAGTACTATTGAATAGATAATGGTTAAAATTTAACATAGAATAAATTTAAAATTTCAAGATTGTAACTATAATTGAAATATAAAAACAATTGAATTTGTTTTGTTTTTTTAATAAGAAAATTATCTTATGGAAAAAATTAATTGAAACATATTTTTCAAAAAATATGTTTAAAATATGGCAAAGTGTTAAGTGAAATTTATTAAAAACATTTGTCTCTGGCATTCCAAAAATAAAAAAAATGCAAATTTAACGTGTAAATCAAAATTTGGTAAAAATTGATAATCTTTACGTAAGGCAAAATCCTGCAAGGTAACTAATTCAGTCAATTTTTAAATTTTGAACACAACATTAAGTTTAACTGTTGACTTTAGCATCTGAAACGCTGGTAGCACACTTTTCTTTGGGTAACGTAATCAAGTGATGACAAATTATAAAACTCAAAATGTCAGATATTTGCACTAATTCTTCTTTTCGGTAAACATTTTCTATATTATTTGTTTAATACATTCTCCCAATAGCGTTTCTTGTTTAATGTAGTATTATTTATCTTACTGTAGTTCGAAAATGATATTCAATGCTAACAAATAAAAAACTGCATCTATCACAGAGGTCTTTCTGAAAAAAAAATCAAATCAATGATTTTAGGAGGGAGGGAGAATTAAATTATTTTTTAATAACACATTACTATTATTAGAAAACATTCTTAAAATAATGATAACACTTTTAAATTGTTATTATTTACATTTGGTTAAATCTTTTTCAAGCAGTTCTGAAAGTTTTTTATAATTGAATTATTCAAATAAAACATCAAACACTTTTTAAATAAGATAACAGTGGTTGTTATAAAGATTAAAAAGTCTATAAAATTCTTGAGATCCATAAGAATAGTTAAAAAAAATTCTTTTTAGCATATTACAACAGTTTGAGTTTTTTCCCTAGTGTTTTTGCTTAATCTTATTTAATAGTTTTCTAACCCTAATTCATAAAATTTATAGAAGAAAGTTGGTAAACAAAACAACGTAATATTAACAGGCAAATTTTGTAATTACAATTAATTATTAATTTTGTCTAAGGTTTTTGGTTGAAATGAAAAATAGTGTGTCATGATGGGGATTCGAACCCATAACATTCAGCTCAATATGCTGCTGCTCTCATCACTTCTTGGAATGTGACATTTGAAGTCATGATAGCTCAAGTGGTTAGAGCAGCTCTGTATTGAGCCGAAGGTCGTGGGTTCAAATCCAGCTCATGACGCTAATTTTTCATCTCGACTAAATACCATAGATAAACAGAATAATTAATTGGAATAATTAATATGGTAAATTATGACCAGTAAGCGAATATGGATTAATTTTGTAATTACTTTTAGGAGGCTTCAAGTTATAATGGACGGAGGCGATGGAGGAGATAAAGAACTGTGTTACTCTCTTTATATAAATCCAAACTTAGAGGAGATCAAAGACAGTGAGAGCAACAAAGAAGTACCAGCTGCTTTGTTGGAAGAAGCAATCAGGGCGACAAATCCCCTGGGTCCATGGAGGGTCACAAAGACTTTCTGCGGGCTGCTTGCAGCGTTCACGTTTGAGGCCGATTCTACAGCTCTCTTAAACACGCCCTTGGCCGAATCTCTTGGCTGCCCGGTCCAGGTTGCTCGCCTGTCCTCGAAAGATTCCAGGCACAAACAGGTTTTTATTCAGATCTTGATTTATTTTTTAAATTGGCGAGATATTAAGTTTGGTTATTTGGCAGGCGTTGCTTCTTCGAGACATCCCTTGGGCTGTTCCTCTCCAAGAGATTAGAAACACATTGGAACACCAAGGGATTTACCCAGTCAACATTGAGCGCATTCGGCAAAATGTCAAAATTGAGGTAAGTTAAATGTCTTGTGTAAAATTATTTTAAAAATTGACTGGAAACTAAATAAATTATGATTTTCTTTTAGTTGACAGATCCACTACAGTATGAAAACCTTCTCCGTCATGGACTTGACTTTCTTGGTGCTACCAGGTTCTCCGCTGTGCCCGACAGATGGAGAACGTCCCTCCTTGCTAGACAACCATTCACCACTCTTGAACAGGCCCAACAAGAATCTATCATTCAGTGCTATCGTTGTCAGGTAAAATTTTAGAACATTCATAAATCTAATGATTATTGAACAAAATATAAAACTGACAACAGCTCTTGAAATTAGAAACAATTTTCTTTTTATATTATCTAATGTATACATTTTTATTTAGGGATTTTGGCACATTGCTGCCAACTGCAGGGAGATGCCTAGGTGTGTGAGATGCGGCGGAGCCCATTCAGTCGAAACATGCCCAAGGCCACGTCACGAGCCGGTTTGCTGTCACTGTTCTGGACCGCACCACGCAGCTTACAGGCACTGTCCAGTCAGACTGCAGCTCAGCAAACCTTACCTGCTCCAGCCACAGCCACCCGTTTAATGGCCTATCCTTTGTCCCTCGTCCTAAAGTTTCAAAAACAAAAGTAAAAAAAAAAAAAAAAAATCCAAACCTAAATATTCCGAATTTGTCAAATCTATAGTAAAAATGTAAAAGAAATTAGATTAATGCCTCTTTTTCTTTCTTTCTCCTAATGGCTTTTAATAGATAATATAGGTAGAATAGAAAAACCCTTTTTCTTTGAGACATTAATTTTTTTAAAAATAATTTCAATTTGTATATTAAATCTAAAAAAATATTCTGAAGATAAACCAATTATTTAAATTACATATATTTTATTATTATTAAATATTTATTTTATAATTTTTTGCCTTGCTTTCATAAGGGTGCTTCTTGATTGATTAAAACGTTAACCACATGCTGAGTTATTTGGATAAAATAAAATTTTAAACATCTTTAAATTTAGCAGTTGTATCATTGCTGATAATTATTGAAATGCACAATTTCTGACCTGCAATGTTTTCAGCATTTCACAATCATCAGTGACTGTTATAAACCAAAACAGGCAGAACAAAAAAATCACAGAAATGTACAAACTATAGAAAAATGTAAGAAAAAAAAGGATATCAATAAACATATTAATTGAAGAAATCTTTATTGAGACAATTATGTTAAACGAATTATCTTGCATTAATATACGTATATACACATGATTTATTGTCAACACAACATTTTTGAATAAAGTTTCTCTATGGTAAAGTTGTATGTTACAATCATAATTTCCACTCTGATTATAATTTTGTCTAATTGTATTATTTAAAAATATGTATAATTTTATGTTAAGTAAATTTAGCAAAAAGTAAAAGTTATGAAGCTTAATTTTAATTACATGCAAACCTATGTTTCAATGATATGTAAGTTCGATTAAGACATAAATAGTATAGCAAACAAAACATTTTTACCAAGAAAGGAAGTAAACGTACAAAAGATTATATTTTACTTTGAACAATTTATAAATTATTATTTAAAAAAAATACTAAACAGACAAATACTAAATATTCACCATGATAATTATATTTTTATTTACTGTTGTTTAAGTGTCCACATTTCAAACACAGTTTTGTGCTTTTAACTTGTTCTGTTTGATTTTGGCTGAAAATACTGTTGGGACCATCTGAAGACTGTGACCGGTTTGGGTTGGCTCCACCTGTCCCATTGGCCAAATCTAATAAGTTAATATATTAGTCTGAAAATAAAAACTTACTAAAAAAATAACCATACCAGTCTCATCTGTATATTCCTTGTCCTGTGATGGGTTGGCAGTCCTGACTTCGATGCAAGTAGGAAGTGTGGCTGCTGAATTCATACCAATCCAGTACTCCACCAAGTCGAGCCTGGAGTCAAGGGAAAATTGCTTCCCTTGAAATATCTTCCTCCGGGCTGAAACCAGCCAAAAATATTTTTGTCTGTCTGGTTTCTAAAAACCAGAACCAAGCCTTTTATAATACTGACCAGGGCTACCACGGTGCAAGTTGCCTTGGAAGGACCAGCCCTTCATCCAGTCAGAAGCCCCACTGTCGAAAACAGCAGCAAAACTGCCGTTGACGACCTTCGGAGACATGGGTGAGTTGGCCAACAATAAACTGGAGCCGAAGATTTCATTTCTTTCCTTTGTGGCTACAGTTAAAAATCGCTCAGATTGCACACAAGTTTTATGAAATCATACTAAATTTATAACCTACCAACATTACAATCAAATTTAAATCCATGCTTGTTTACAATCTTTAATGACCTACAGGCATGCAAGTATTACATGAAGGAAATATTTTATTCTTAGTATTTGTTTTAAACAACCATATTATTTAAAATTGTTTTGAGCCTTTTCGTCTACCTGCTTAATGTATTGAGGTATACAAAAGCCGATAAATCAAAAAGATCAAGATAATTGCCATGCAATTCAATGATAGATTAGATTTTAATTCTCAAACATGCACATTCCACTAATGGTAAATTCTTTAAAAAAGAAAAAAGGGTTAAAAAAGAACAAACTACACAAAAATGCTACTTTTATTTTCAAATGTCTTTACAATCGTATAGATTGTGCTTTATTATTTCAAATGATGATTTGTGATTACCAGCAAGCGGCACCTTCTCTCTGGTTTTGGTTTGGTCCAATTCGACGAGAACATCAGTTGCGATGTTCTTGATTTCAGTCCAGTCTCTCACGATATCTTCAGCCGTCGTCTTTGTTGATGTCACAGTGAATCTTATAACATATTTGCCTGAAGAAGAAAATATTTTATAAATTTTATATCGGTAGTTGGCATTTGAAACGTACCTTTGAACGATGCAGGGATGCAGTGCAGTTTTCCTCGGGTGTTCAATTGTTTCAACAGTCTCTCGGTTAAAATGTTGTCGCCGATCAATCTAAACACAACTAATCCTAAATGCCTCTTTGCAGGTACTTCAAATCTTGGATCACCACGTACTAGAGATTCAAATTTCTTTGCTAACCTTACACCCTAAAAAGTTTGAATGAAATTAGAAAAATGTGTCCCTTAATATTGGAAAATGTACTTACCTCTCTCACGTGCTTCTGAAGGCCAGAGATACCAAAGTTTCTAATGACAAACCAAAGCTTCAATGCCCGAAACCTTTTACTCAGTGGTAGTTGCCAATGCTAAAAATTGAAATAATTTATAAATGAATGCATTGGGGTGATCTTGTTCTGATTTGAAAAAGACTCCTTATAATTTTTTTAAAAATATTGAAATTAAAAAATCATCTAAATCTTACTTAATATGGGTCTGTATTGGTTAAAATTGTTAAATAATTGATAGAAAAATGTTTGTTTATACACCGGAAGGGGGCAGTGTAAAGTAATTTACCATGAAATCAACAGCAAGACCGGAATTTTCATGCTGGAGATACAAAGGATCGACCATGAATGTTCTATGGAGAGCTCTGCTGTCTCTAACCCTAAAAGAGAATTAGAAGTTTAATCAATACAATTTGTTATAAATTTAAGTTTAAAACGAACATATCAACAACACACATTATATGAAAAATTTGTTTATTGAAGAGATTGTAAGAGAGAAACTGAGCTAACGATAATTATTGTAAACAATGGATAATTTCTAATCAAAATTGCAAAACGTTTGGTGAAAGAATAACTGCTCATAGAGATATGGCCATTTGTTATATGGTACTTCAGAAAATGTACAAAGCTAGATATTTTACATGATTTGCCCAGGGTAGCATATCATAATTAATCATAATTAGCGTTTTGTAGGCCTTTGGCTAATGTGTATAGCTTCATATTTGTCTCCGAATTTACTATTGTACTTTCTATCAGTCAGCAATGAAAGTTTTTGGGTACTCTAGATGCCCTGAAGTAATAAATCAAACTTCTTTTATATTGTGAAGAATTTCGACAATTACACACGATTAATTGACAGACAACTAACCACATAGCTGTGCAGTCAAAATGTACCATCATCCATTTTCCAGGGTTGAAAGCTAAAGAGTCAGCGTATTCGATACCTTCCAACCAGTGACGGAACTCGGGACAAAGGAAGGCAGTACCAGCGTAGGCGGCGTCGACGTGTAGCCACATTTTTTCTTCTTTGCCTGTCAAAATAACGTTGTACAGTCGGATCGAATAATTACAATTAGAACGTTCATACGTACAAATAGGTCCGAGATCTTTGATATTGTCGAAGGAGCAAGCACCAGTAGAACCTAAAGTCGCGCACAGCTAAAAAAAAAGACAGAAAACGTCGGGTTTGATTAGGCGAAGCTCGATTTAAAACATACAAGAAATAGGAGTTCCCAATTTTCATTTTCGAGACATAATCAAAAGGAATGGCGTCATTGGATGCTATTAAGGAGCAATCAGCTTATTGTCTTTCGTCCCACCCCCGGAAAGAAATCTCGAGGGATGCAATTACAGAGCACAGATGTTTTCCTCGAGATAAAAGCTCTTATTCTACCTCATTAGCAAAGAAACCAGCAATTCCAAATACAAAAGACAAACGATAGAGATATATTTTCGGTGGAAGCTCAGAGTGGCGAAATTACGCGCTTTAAGATTTTGGCTTAAAACATTCGCGCAGATCGTTTCTGGTAATTTTGGTTTGTCCGTCCTAGTTGTTTTGGTCTGTCAGACATACTTAGGCTTATCGTCATCTTCAGTGAAAGGTTTGTTTATATTTCCAAACAATTTACTTGCCAAAGGTGTTTTTGATTCTGCTTACAAAGAAAAAATATTATATATATATACTGACAAAATTCTCAGAATAAATGACGTTCGATGAACCAAAAAGGAGAATCAAAATGACAATGGAAAACTTCCTTATTGAACATCGAGTTATAAGTTCTCTCATTAATAACATTTCCTAGACATTGTAAGAGAAAATGATCAATAACTGGATGAAAGTTCATAGTTCTAAAAAAAGAAAGTAGAATTTTCTAAAACTCTAGAAAATGAGAAAGATGTTTCGTGTGTCCCTCTTGGTCGAAAGGATTCCTTGGCTCTATGTAGGGAGCGTGTAGGTATGCCACTGGAAATGAGAATTGCTTGAGCACAGTACGGAGGGTTTGGTTCCCCTGTTCCGATTTTTGGAAGAAGAAGCTTGTTATTTATTAGCGTGAAGGTGTAATTTCAGAGGGCGGAATATTGAGTCGATTCTCATTTAGATCGGTGGGGTGAAGGAGGAATATTAAGTACTCCAGAGGTGAGTCTCGTTTGCTGGTAATTTACTGCAAATTACGCAAAAACTGAAATTGCCGGCAGACTGCGAGAAGGGATAGGTTCAACCCCGTCGAATAGAACAACTAGACAGTAAATTCGAAAACAATCGGTTCTTTCTGATCCAATTGTAGGACAAAATATCCAACTCTGTGAAACTGGAAACGGAAGACATAAAGACACAACAATTACAAAAAGCATCCAAAATAAGCTATCCTCGAAATGAAGGTGGTGACAGTGCAGTAGGAAGAATATTCGAGGATAGGGGATAATAGAGAAATTTATGCGGCACAGAGATGCGCTGGCATCTCTCTTCATGTATTCAAAAAGCCTAAGATCGATGACTTTCTTGGATCGAATAGAAGAGCAGATAGTTCAGCGTACATAATTAACTGAAGAGACTGTTGTCGAAAGAAGGCTAAAGCTATATTGGCAGAAGATTCATGCCCTGAAGATGAAAGCCGAAACGCGTCTGACAGGACCAGCGAGAAAAGGCAGACCAAAATGATCGGAAACGACTAACGAGCAGGCTCATCACACTGTAGTCCTCAAGAAGAACTTGCAATTGAAAAAAAATTTTCTTTTTAGAGAAAAACCAATATAGTCAGTTAATAATCATAAAAGTCTTATAGATTTCTTGACGTCTTTTACCGTAAATACACTATTCGGCGGTATCATGTTAATTATTTCAATTCAAGACCTTAGCGAAAAAGAATAATAATTGAAATCACTAATAATTATAGATTTTTAAAAAATTGAACTTTCCCTTCGTTTGCTAGGAAATGGAAAAATCTATTTATTTTCAAAAGGCCATCGTTTTTAGAGAACTATATCAATAACTAACGTTTACAGTAATAAGTAACGAAAATATTATTATGTTACTTACGAAAAATGGGATGAGACCTTTTCTTCTGTCGTCTTCGATTGTTTCTTTAAGTTTGTCAGGTCTCATAGCCAAGTCCGAATCGCTCTCGATGTACCTCATTTTCACAAGACCTATCAAACCTGCCTTTTCCACAGATGAATGGGCCTAAAATGTAGAGTATATTTTATAAATTATTTGATAATTTTATATGACCGTCGTGCGAACCTGTTCGGAGCAATAAGCGACAAGACGACTGTTGATCTCGGCATCCTCCAAATCGCGTTTTGTTTCTTTGTAGCGCTTAATGGCCTCTGTTCTCCCTGCCAATAAGCAGATTAGGGTCGCTTCGCTCGCTGTCGTCTATAAAGGAACATGTTTAATATTCCAAAGTAGATTAATTACTCTTCTATGGAAAAAAACTTACCTGGATGACCCCACCTCCTTTGCTGTTGGATCCGGAATGGAGGAAGTCCTCGGGTAGGCCTATCATTTTCCCTAGCCAGTCCATGACGATAATTTCCAGTTCCGTACAAGCTGGGCTCGACGCCTTTATAAGTTCTTATAATAAGTTATAACGATTATTTATTTATATCATAAGAAACTTACCCAGGTAAAGCATATACAGTTGAAAGCGTCTGCCAACATGTCCCCGAGAAGAGAAGGGTAAGAGTTTAGCGCCGGAAAGTAAGCATGCATATGAGGACTTTGCCAATGAGTAATCTATAAAAATGTTAATTAAATTTTCTGGGAAAGATCAATTTTTCAAGATTAGTTACCCCGGGCATTATGACTGAATCGACGTCGGCGACGATTTTTTCCCAGGTTTCGGGCTCGTAAGGCGCTTCGGACGGGACCAGTTGTCTCATGTAACCCGGCCTCACGTCAGGAAACACCTTCCGCTCTCGGATATTCTCGAGATAATCGGCTATGTAATCCACCATTTCTTTCCCTTTAAAATAAGTAAGCTTTAATGAGAAAAACAAGCTTAAAATCGCCTAAATTATCTTGTCCCAGCGCTGATCTTGGCCGAAGAAAATTAACTATTTCTGTTTCACTTAAAACCACTCGTGCCAGGCATGTAGAAATGGTAGATACTGATCATCATTCAGGCAGTCAATAATTTAAATAGAACCCACTACTGGTGTGGTTCGGTGACCACTGTCAGTCGAACGTTTCAAGCAATAAGGTAAAAAGAAAATTCCATTGTGTCTGTCATGTAGAATATACCTTCATGTTTTTCACTGTTGCAGGATGAGGGTTATTTGTCTGATGAACAGGATAAATGGTCGTCTTCTAACAGTATGCTACGATTCCAACAACAGACCTGATTTTGACGAAAAAAGTTCATAACTGGGTCATAGACACAAAAGGTTTTATTGTGCTTAGCAGATCGCTCACTGATCATATGACAAGTGGAATAAAATGTGCTATTTTACACATCAGGTATGATGGATGTTTCAAGCGACTAAGCCTAGACATAGAAACGTCTTTTTCTGTATTGGCATAAATCCTCGAGATATCTATCAGTACTGACCAACTGACATTGATCTAAAATTGTGTCATACATATAGACACGTCTATCGTACTTGAAAAGTAGCAGGTTACATAGAGCATTAAAGGTTTATAAAGGATCACTTTGAGTGTGTCACCTTTGACACGATGACGTAAAAGAAATTAAGTCATAGACACAGAAATATTCATTGTGGGTAGTATATAATATACATAGTTATCATCTTCGAATAAAATGTTTCTGTTTACAAAGCACATTTTATTTTTTAAACAACCGTTTAATGGATGATGAAAAAAAGCCAGAGAATGAGGTCGTAGATAATAACAGTCCATCGCACCTAACGTACAACCTATATACTAATATTTAAGAAGAATACAGTGTATTTATTTTTTTTGATACCTCTTTCACTGTATGATATTGAAATAAAGAAAAAAAGACAGATATTGGGCCATAGATACTGAAAGTAGATGGCAAAGTACGTTTTTCATTGTCTGATATTTGACACAATGATGATAAAGGACAGAGAGTGGGTCATAGCCTCGGAAATATCCATTGTGTCTAGTATATGTAACATAAACAATGATTAATTGACAATAAAACGTAACAATTTTACATACAATTCTTTTACTGTACAGAAAACAGTCTGATCCATAGATACTGAAAGTACATCGTCTCGTGGAGATAGTATAGATACTGATCATTTGAAAAGAATAATACGTTTCTTTTTACACAGCACCTTTTCACTGTTTGATGTGTACACAATGATAAAATAAAGTCAGAGACTGGGCCATAGATATTGATAGTCCATCGCATCTATTAGCTAGCATAGATAACAATAATTTGTAAGAATAAAACGTTTCTATTTTACATAGCACATTTTTCACTTTCACTATGATACATTATATGGAGAAAAAAAACTAAGGGCTGGGTCATAGATACTGAAAATGCATGGCATATCATAGATATTGATTATTTGTAAGAGTAAAACGTTTCTATTTTGCACAGAACATCTTTCAATTTTTGTTTGATACAATGATGAAAAAAGAAAAATAGGTCATAGATACTGAAAAGTTCTTTGCGCGTTTCTATTTTGTAAAGTAGGTTTTTCACTGACTGACTGACTGTTATTTGACACAATGATAGAGATTAAAGTATGGACCATAGATCCTGAAAGTACATCGCGTCTTATAGATGCCAAAGTACGTTTTTCATAGTTTGATCTTTGACGCAATGATGAAAAAAGAGAAACTAGGTCATGGATACTGAAAGTCTATCGCGTCTTGTAGATAGCATAGATACTGATCATTTGAAAAGAATAAAACGTTTCTATCTTACACAGCACCTTTTCACTGTCTTGTATTGACACAATGATAAAATAAAAACAGAGACTGGGCCATAGATACTGTTAGCCCATCGCATTTATTAGTTAAAGGACAGAGAATATAGGCTCAGAAATATCCATTGTGCCAGTATATATTACATAAAAAATGATTAATAGACAATAAAGCGTAATCATTTTACATATATCTCTATTTCCCTGGTTGTTTGACACAATGAAGGAAAAACGGCCAGAGAGACTAGGTCATAGATACTGAAAGTCTATCGCGTGTTGTTGATAACATAGATACTGATCTTTTGAAAAACATAAAACGTTTCTACCTTACACAGCACCTTTTCACTATTTAATGTTGACGCAATGATAAAATAAAGTGAGATACTGTCAGGTCATAGATATTGATAGACCATCGCATTTATTAACCAGCGTAGATACTGATCATTTGCAAAAATAATTATTTATTTAATGTAAAGATTTATAAATGACGGGAGTAGATAGATGCTGCAAAGTCCTTTGCGCTTGGTATGCAACGTAGAAACGGTCATTTGACAAGAATGAAGCGTTTCTATTTTACACTACACCTCTTTTACTTCGATGAAAAAAGGCCAGAGATTTTGGTTTAGACATCAAACGTCCATCGCGCTTAGTAGTACAGATACTCCTCAAAACTACGTTTTTAATAATTGTGAAGGATTTACTGCGTGAAACGCTCTTTGTACTCGTTTCCACTTTGTCTTATTACAAACGGATATTTCCTTTTTTTATGATGTTAAAAACAAAGTGAGTATATTTTGTAAATTCTTGTAAGAGTTAAAAATCTGTGAGCTCCATTTAATGTCAACAATTTTTCCTGTTTTGCCAGTATTTATTTACATTTTGGTCGTGTGATATGTCTGAAGATGTGATTTTTCTTTTGCTCATCTTACACATACTATCAGTTTACAAAAATTAAAATTGATCTTTTATATGTTTTTGTTTGTAGATCTCCGGACTTATTTTAATCGTATATGCGTACTAATTGGTAAAGAGCTCATAGCCATTCTACATTCGAATTGTATCGAATAACTGAGGGAGAAAAAGGAACGGACGGTCTACAAAAGGGCGTCCCTTCGGTAGTAAATCGGCTGCTTTGCATAGGAAGACAAGCAACCCCCTTCCTATATTGCGCGTACTGGTGGATTCTCTGTTTATTTACTTTAAATCTTAAGTTTTATCGCTCAATCTCGCCCTTTATTAGATCCCTCACTGTTTCATGTAGAGAGAGAAAGAAAAGTCCTATCGATCATACGGCTTTAATTGCAAACGAGAAATTGGACCTTCAAATCTTTTTCAATGTAAACGCTGTCATATTTTCGCATGTGTGTTTCTTTATAATATTTTAATTTCTCAACCCACATTTGCTTTACTATGAATTCGGAACACCATACACAAAATATACCGTTTATCAGTAATAGGCTGAGGCATTTGGGTTGTAGGAAAAAACTCATATTTTGGGGATAACAGTTTTGTACGTGGTTTATGCTTACTTATCTGAAAGTAAATGCTGCAAACTATAACTTATATATGTGTAAATTTCGTATTTTTTTACATACATTGTAATTAGGTGTGTTTATCCCTATTAAAAATAGTTGTTCGATATTACAATGAGGTTTATTCGTTTGGTGAATCAGCTTGGTCGTTTCTGTCCATTCTGGCCTGTTTAGTCTCGTTGTCTGTAAGGCGGTCTAGGCGTTGGGGCTGTATGTCTAATTAATCATGTCCTTGTTTTATAAAATATTAGAAAAAACTAAATCACTTGTGCTGGAGGTTGCACGGAATTTGAATATCCTACAAAAATATTTTTATTGAGATCGTTTTCTAATATTAAAGTATATTACATCAGTGAATTAACTGTACATGCCAGTAGGCCTCCCAACAATAGAGTTTTTTCTCTCCAAAACATCAATTTTATCAATTATGACCTCATTACTTTTTGATTACATTTCTTTTGTTATTTAAATCAATAATATTACTACAATGCGCACAATTTTTATCTTTGTCTTTTCTCAGCTATTTAATTTTTGTTTTGCTATTATTTTTAGTACATTTTTTTGGGTAATTATTTGCTGTAAAAGTTTTTATTAAATTATTTTCACTATTGTTATGAAAGTTAATATAATAAATTTTTAATTTTGTGTATATTAATGTTTTGTTTTATTGGATGGATGTATAAAAATGTAATATTCTATTAATAATATTTTATAATATAAGGTCATAATTTTTATATCTAGAAATGAGATATAGTTTTCTTTTTCTTTTTCCATTGTGAACTTTACTAAATTATGTGCTTTGTTAATAATTTAACGAACAACAACAAACCTACAATACAAGTGATAAAATTAAAGCTAAAAGATTAAAAAATTATTTTAAAAAATGTATAAATTGATAAATCACATAAATCAGTGCGAAATCATCGAGAACGGCCGGACCGAAATGTTCGGAAACGACCCATCTGTAAAAAACGGCCATTAAAAAGTATTAAATTCATTGAAGTTCGTGGTCCGATTGACCGAATAAGGTTTTTCAATTAATTAATCTTTTTATATAAGGTTGTTGGTTGAGATGAAAAATTAGTGTCACGAACAGATTCGAACCCACTCACTCAAAAAGTCCACGATAGCTAAAGTAGTAGAGCAGTGGCTTATATAGCCGAGAGTGGTGGGTTCGAATCCCGCTCGTGACACTGACTTTTTTATCTCAACAAATACCTTATATTAAAAATTATTGTTCTCTGTATTTTGTACTGTTGTAGTCTTTACCTTTAAAAAAATAGATTTAAAAAATATTATTACCTCTTTTCCGGTATTCGTCGGCATCCATTTTTGTTGGTTGTGGTTAAATTTTCAGAGGGAACTGAAAAATAAAACTGAATTAAACCCTTAAACTCGCAGATTTTCGGCGTTTTATAAAACAATACGACGCCTTTTGATTCTTCGCGGTAAAAATAAAAAAGTAGAATATAAAGCATAACAAAATACAATAAACATGTATCCAACTTGGTTTGCAATTGTTTTATTTGTTAAAAGGGTAAATGTAGGACAAGCGTGGGTTCCTAAATATGGAACCTTTTCTGCCTTTAACCCAAAAGATTTCCTCTCGTTGAAAAACGACCAATTTAACAATATCCTCTACTTCACGATTTTGTAATTTTATACGTATTTTATGTCCTAAATCGTCACTCAATTGTGGTCGTAGAAAATTGAGGGAATTCGATGCAAATCAATAGTTAAAAAGATAGCATTTTGATTTTTGTGAGTTCTGTTATTTTTTATTTTTATTTATTTTTTTTTTTGATAGGACATTCCTACACTGACCTTGCGTCGGATGGCTTCGTATCTTTTACGGCTTCCTAATCTATTCTTTAATCCTTTGGTGAGAATTATGTTCAGATGCAACATATCTACAATTTTCGTCGTATTTTATTCCAACATACGATTTCATAAAAAATTTTCTAATATGTAAACAAAACAATAGTTGAATACGAACTATAAATCCGTCCATTTTCATCCGAATTTGGTAAAAAAAATTTAAAGATATTTGTCCGTATAACTTACTTATTAATTATTATTCATTGAACGATATAATAACTAAAAAACGACTCATTTAAAAAATATAAATTGTTTAACAACAATTCTTTCATATTTTTATTTTTTTTGTTTGAAATTTGACCTTCCCAACCTAGTTGAATAATTTATTACTGTAATCATTTTTCAACTCACTTACATAATTTCTACAAAATGACATAAAAAAGGGTGATTCAAGTAATAACAAAATATTGGACCTTTGGCGCAATTTTAAAACAGATCGTCCATGTGACACTGGTAGATAATAATTATACATTTTATTGTGCAAAAACTATCCAAAGAGCTGTGATCGTTCATTGGTGTGGTAATATTCTCGTTAAAACGCACTGACCAATTGGTGAATCTGACTACATCATCCTCTAGATCTTGGTGGTTGACAGACCAAAATGGGTTAAGATAATTTAAAAATTTGTAGTTAATACAAAACTGCCTTAGATGTTACGAAAAGATACTTTATAATAAAAGTTGAAAGGGATGTAAAAAATTTAAAAAAAACATTTAATTGCTAATTCCGGCTCTCATGGCATTAATGTGAGAATTTTGTTTTGCAATAGACAAAAATGGTGGTAGCAACCTTATTTGATTAAATAATTAATTACATTTTATGTAGAAACCAACTTAACATGAAGTATATTTACGTATGAAACTTGTGCTTTTATGGTTTATTTTAAAGGCAAAAGGTGCCTAATTATATAATCAGTCTCTATATAAACAATTTCAAATAAAACAATTCTCATCAAGCCATTGCTTTTCAAATGATAGATCAACTGCAATCTAAAAATTTAAAATGTACTATTAAGGAAGAAGAAGAAAATGAAAAAAATACCTCCCATGGTTAAAACAAGCAGTATGCTTCCAAATTGGACAATATTCTTCCCAAAATATTTTATACTTACAACTGTATTAACAACTGTATAAAATTGTTGTCTCAGCGATACCAGTCCAAGATGAATCGAACGAAACCGTCTTTTTAAAATAAAATTTCAAGTCAAAGTTGTGGAAACAGGTTGATTTCAACTTGATCTTCTCCTTCTGTCTAACCCTTCTTATTTAATAAAAGCGTAGCCTTATAATCTGAACTCTTTTTTTTATATCGAAGCGTTAATTAAACGAAGTACTCTAGTTTGAAACAGGTACGTGACGATTTTGCATTTGTCCCGCGCAATTCGGACTGATATTTTGTACAAACAGAGAGATTAAGATCATAAAGATTGCTTGAACAATTAAGCTTTAATTAAACAAGAGCTTTTTTTAAATAAATTTATTTCTCAATTCCTTTATATCCGAATAAGTCGAAAATTTAATAGAACATGGGCGAATCTAGATGGCTTGAACGCGTCAGGGATGAACTATACAAAAATATATAGAGTAGTGACCGTTAATCGATAATTATTCAGAAATCGTGAGACAGCAAAAACTCTACACATTTCTATACGCGAAGAACGAAGAATGTGGGATTCTATGAACGGATTTCAACTACATACGGACACGCAGCTAAAAGTATTCTGAAGGACATCGCCAACAACGAGAAGAAACTCGCATAGGCCATCTATCAGAGAATTTTTTTGTTGAAATGCAGATAACACAAGGCCCTGAAGATGATCTCGATAAAGATCGAAACGTTGGCACGATAAAGAAAATGTTTTTCTGAAACCTACATCACACCAGACCGCATCTAAATAATTATAAAAAATATATTCGAATTTTTAAAATTTTCATATTTTTTGTAATTTTGCAAAATTAAAAAACTGATTTATATGATTCATGTTTTCAGGCACGTCTGCATATTTTTTTTTTATCGTTATATAAAAAATAATCGATTCTTTTTTATTCTTCATATTTTTTGTAATTTTCGGAAATTGAAAAACTGATTTATGTTTTTAAGCACATCTGTATTTTTTTTATCGGTATATAAAAAAATATTCGATTTTTTTTCATATTTTTTGTAATTTTGGAAAAATAAAAAACTGATTTATGTGATTCATGTTTTCAGGCACGTCTGCATATTTTTTTATCGGTATATTAAAAAAATAATCGATTCTTTTTTATTCTTCATATTTTTTGTAATTTTCGTAAATTGAAAAACTGATTTATGTTTTTAATCACATCTGTATTTTTTATCGGTATATAAAAAAATATTCGATTTTTTTATTTTTCATATTTTTTGGAATTTTGGAAAAATAAAAACCTGATTTATGTGATTCATGTTTTTAGGCAGGTCTGCATATTTTTTTATCGGTATATAAAAAAAATAATCGATTCTTTCATTTTTAATATTTTTTGTAATTGTGGAAAATTAAATAACTGATTTACGTGATTTATGCACGTCGGTATTTTTTTCTTATGCAATGTATTTAAACATTTTACAAATAGTGATAATATTTTAAAGCGAAAAAGTTTTAAATCATAAATTATATAATTTTTTTATTATACACATAAATGTAATTTTAAAAATTGACTAAAAATTGGCTTAATTACTTATAACAATTAATGGAAAGCTGATTATTAGTAGATGTAGCAAGATTTAGGTATTAGCCAGTAGAACAAAATTTACTGTTAAAAATTGTGCAAACATTTTGCAAGATTGATGATAATTTGGTTACAAAATGGACAAGTTTGGTAAGAATTTTTGTCCCACATAAATAAAAAAATTTTTTTAGAGTTAAAAACCATGACTTTTTATGCTACAAAACGTGATATCACCCCCTTTTTCTTATTTTAGTTTATATAAATTGAATTACTTACATTTTTGATTTTAAGCACTTGCTTTAAGATATAATGAGTTACGTACTGTACCGATTGGCCCTTCTCTGGCGAATGAAAGAGGATCCTCTCGCCCCCTTTTATATAGCAGTACATGGTACATTCCGGTACAAAACTCTATCTCCTCCCTCCAAGGGGTAATTTGGTGTCAACCCTTTATTTCGGAATTTGTATTAACTTATCTTCGGCATGTGTCAAGAGAATTAAACACCTTCGTCATACATTAATGGAATCGATTAAAAAAAAATTAATGTGTTAATCTGATAAAACGATTTTCTATTTCAATTTTTGTGTTTTTCACTTCATTTCCTCATGAGATACGTGTCAAGGTTCAGAATATTTTTGAAGCTTTCCGTGGACTGGTGGATTTAAACAAAAGGTATTTATTTAGGTATAATAAATCACATACAACAGTTTTTTAAACAAACAATAGATAATATATAAATATTATACATTTGTACACAAAATATACTTAAAGGATGCAAGTGGATTTCACCTGCATAGTCACCCAAATGAAAATATTGGAAAAAAATTAACAAGCATAATCACAAAGTTTATTGAATTAAGTCCTTCGGATGAAATTCAACAATTTCTGTATGTATAGCAATAAAGAATCTTCGTTTTATAAGTTTACAACACAAAACAATACTGGCCATGTGCGTAGAAATCAAGCCCATTAAAAAAAATATTTTCGTTTCAAATAAATCATAAACAATACAGAAACATTAGAGCGTATTGGCACTGAAAAATCATCGTTTCGCCTTCCAATTTTCAAATTACTTTTGTCCTAAGATAAAATAATCGAATTTTCATCAATTGTTATTTTTCCAAGTACAAACAGAAAACTTCATCGATAAATTTCTAAAAACTTTTTGTGAAAAAAAAATACATACAAAGGCAAATCTTTTTCAAAGCGATGTTAACGATCATAAATAAGAATTGCTCTGGATGAAATAATCTTTGAATTTTTTTTCAAATTAAATTCAAATTTTTCAACTAATTATTTTTTGCAATAACCCAGATGAATTACATGATATTTCATAATGACATTTAATATTTATTTGAATAATAAAGGTTTAGCTAAAAGCACAACAAGACACAAAAGATAAGGTTAAATGGTTTAAAAGGGACAAAATCAATCACGATAGCAAATTTAGTAATAAATTGACTACTAAACCTTACTGATAATAATGAGGAGGTACTGTGGATAATTGTGCAGTAATCTTAAGTACAACTTCTTTTTAATAATGTGACGATTATTTTCCTTTTCTTTGTCACAGCAAAATGCTGTTTCGTTTAAATCTTCGTTTATGTAAACATGATTCCGTGATTATGCTATTGACAAGAATGCGTGTTTATTTCCCTACGCGCCAGGGTTATGTGGAAAGAGGAATAATTTCAACCGAACGCTTGAAATTATCTTAAGGCCAGGTAAAATTCGGTTCTAACCAAACAATCGACTCATATAACGATCACAACAAACAAGAACAATCTTACATAGACAATAAATAGCAATAAAAATTTACATGACAATTCATTAGAACGATAGAATGGAAATAAAATGCCTCTAGTTTTCTTTCTTATCTATGACACAGAAGGAAAAGAAAACATTATACTATAACTGGGAGGAGACAAAAAACATACCTGGCACATAATATAGTGACCGTCAAATAATGTATTTGTTTTAATAAATTTACAATTGATTAACTGTTTTAGTACGTTATGGTCATCGTGGTCCACCTATTCTCGCTGTTTTGGTGTGCCAGGCGTGGTTAGGTATTTCAGCATCCTCAGAAGAAGGTTTGTGTCACTACTAATCGAGTACTTTTTTAAACACATTTGTCATTTATGAACTTTCTTGTTAAAGTCTATGAAGTGATGAATTACTGATCCTTTCTGGTCATCCGAATCGTTTCGGCGTTTCATCATATTCGGCAGGCCAAGGTTATAAGCAGGGCGAGGCGCCGAAACAAACCGAATGCTCCTGAAACGAATAAACATTTATTTATTGCAAGCAACTCTGCACTATAAATCAATGGATGTAGGTCTTGAGGTGAAAAGTTACCTTTGATTTTGGCAGGTGACATGCCCAACATTATTTGAATCTTGAACGCATACCTGTAGTCAAACGTGGTTTTCTGTCAGACGCGCTTCAGATTTTCACCAGCTTCAGTGTTGATGTGTGCATACCACTGAAGATGGCGAAAGCCGAAACTTGTCTTACAGACCAACCTAGCGTATACGCAGACGAAAATATATGTCTGTAAATAAAAGAGAAAATATTTTTTATGCATGTACACGGCAAATTCATTTTTATGAAAGTTACTTTTTGCTTTGTAAACATGAGACTTAGTTGGCGAGGGTGCTTGAATGTAAATAATTTAGAAACAGCATGGATTATTTTATAAATATTAGCGTAATAATCCAATTTGTCATGAATAACCCGCATTTATGTGATTTATTAAAAAAACAGACCCATTGCAATATATATATAAATGACGTTGTATTTAGTAAGGGGCATTATTTTGATTATCGAGAAACATAATTGCATAATTTATTGGTTTAGCAAAAGAAATTTTTTTCCCTGTGTAAACGCGAGTTAGGCAAGTACCAATTAAAAAGACTGATGTTTATAAAGCGGAATCACACGTAAGAAGATCATATCCTTTGGTAACAACAATAATGATAAAAATTTGTTGATCCATCTCCAAATGGAACGTTTTTCTCCTTTATTACATGGAGCCATGCGCGCCTCAGTGATGTAACGAGAGATTTAAACAAAATCTTTTTCAAATATTTGGAACACCTCATTCTACAGCGTTCATAATGCTTCTATAAATATGTGTTTAATTTCTACAAATAATTAACTTTTCTCCATTACATTTTTGCATTTTGACATTGGAACGAAACTATACCTGTTCGGCTAATATGATTTTCATCGTGGTTTTTTTAAATTAATTTAATAATAATTTAAAATCTATATTTTGGAATTACATCATAGCTGCATAAATATATTGCTTGGTTCAGGAACTTCTTTTCTCGAACAACCCTCATTCTATGATCATTTCACGTTAAAGACAATTGCTTTGTTTATCACATTATTCGAGGAAAAAGTAAGAAAAAACCTCGACCTTGGTAGCACATAAGAATAGACTTTATTTTTTTCAATTCTTATTCCGAGATTGTGAGATGCGGTCTGGAGTGACGTAGGTTTCAGAAAAACTTTTGTTTATCGTGCCAACGTTTCGATCTTTATTGAGATCATCTTCAGAGCCTGGTATTTACCAACATTGTTTACGATGTGGAAAAAAATGGATTTATATAATGCGATTTTTTAAAATATGCAAAGTATTTGTACTCACTTAAAGCGTTTACAAATTCAATGTGAGTATACAACACTTCGACTAAATATTAAAAAATTTTCCATTGTATAAATTCATTTTTTCCCACTCCTAAAGGTATTTGTTAAATGTAAACAATGTTTGTAAACCCCAGGCCCTGAAGATGATCTCAATAAAGATCGAAACGTAGGCACTATAAAGAAAATGTTTTTCTAAAACCTACCAGACCGCAACTCACGATATCCGAAAAATTATTTACTAACCGTCACTAGCCGCCATACATTTACTTTTTCAAATAAGTTACAATATGGCAGAATAAATATATCTATGTGTTTTACAGCACGAATTTTATTCCTTCCGGCAGAGTTGTTTTTACAAAAAAGTAAATACAAAATGACTAAAATTTGTTAGATAGGCAAAAAATGGGTACTTGAAAGTAGTACCTTTTTAGCGTCAAAAATTAAATTATTTAACCAGTCATTAGCTATACTTCCAAGCTTACTGGGCATTTCTGATAATAATTATAATAAATTAATAAATTAAAGTTTCATGTTTTAGCATATGGCTCAAGTAGTCAAATGTTCAGAGCTTTGTTAAACATGTTCCATGCTCATATTATCGAGATGGAAAGTTGCCGTGATCTTGACGGCTGAAGACAATGGACTTTGCCAGCGTTCTTACTGTTGTTTTGCCAAGCAGAAGTTGAAGTTCGTAGCATTCAGCAATTTATTTCTAATACTGTACTACGTCATCTGCAGCTTCAGTACTGATTCTGTCTGTTTCTAAATTGAAAAAAAAAAAAAAAAAAAATGTAAGGACCCAAATTATTTCGACAAGCCTAGGAACCACTTAGGAAGGATACAACCAACATTCTGACCAACCGTCCCATGCTCTTCAGCTCTCCACGCAAAGAAGAACGAAATTTCTGGGAACTATAATGCTGCGCGGGAAGAGTCCGATAATTGGTCAAAAAGGAACAGATAGTGCCGTTTAAGACCACAGAAAAAAGACGATCCTTTTAAGATCTCTGTGAGGTCATGTATTATAAAGTAGTCCATTAACCATGCGTACATTACTGCATTTAAGAGCGAAAGAGAGGAATTTCAAGATGTATACCAAATCTACAACATGCATACGTCAGGTTATTTCTAATCTATACACAGTTCAAAGTTAAATGGTAACAAATTTGAAAAGATTCATACGTATACATGATGTATATAATTTTAGTGTATTATCAATAAATCAGATTATCAATAAACTATATGTTAGTTTATTTGGTGTTTTTCACACGACTAAAATATCTATAATACTTGTCCCACTCAGTGTGTGTGACAAAATTCAAGTTGTCTGTTAAGCGCGTAGATGTACTTAATTTTGTTTCTTCAAATGGTTGACAGAGCTCGTGCCAACGAACGGACGACCTGCTTCTGCAGAGGGCCGACAGATGCCATGAGCAGTTGGAAATCATAGCACGCAAAGGTACTGTTCAATGTTCTCAATCGTGATTATTTTTGTTATATCTTTACCCAACATTTGAATAGTGTGTATTCTCTATTTTTGAATCTCCAATAAGACACTCTTACAATTAATCTTACCTGACAAAAGGATTCAGATCAGGAAATAATAATTTCATATCGAAAATCTTTTTCTTTTTTTTTAGTTCTCTTAAGTTCAAAAGTTAAATTTTATTCAGTGCCAAATACTTAGGAAACATTTATAGAATAGTAAACTATATTGGAAATTTTATAATACAGGGTTTTATAATACACCGTCACTTCTTTGCACACCACACTGTATATTTCGGTTTAACAGATATCGGCAATACTATTACAATTGTATGTAAAATATTAGGGATAAGGCGAATTCGAAAGATAGAAAAACACATACATAGCTTCAGCCGTCAAGTATTCGAAAATTATTTTTTCTCTCAGAAGTTGGCAAATGTTAGATTAGATTAGGTTATATATCGGCCTCTTTACGACTTGTGCACCGCGACCGGTGTTGGTCTTGCATCTCCATTTTTTTCCTAGGGCTCCTCGTTAAGCTTGAGGCTTTTTACCAAACTCCATCTGGCATTGGTTTTTCCTCTCCCAGGATTAGGAATCTAAGGCAACATAGATCTTCGCACCAACAGAGGACATGTTCTGCTGATCCTTCTTCTTTGTAATATCTTGTTTCTGCCACTCCGAGTCTGTAGATATTCGTCCGGAGTTTGCAGCGTCCAGTTACCAGTTCATTATAGTCCTAGCACGTACTTAGATTTAGCAAGTCTGGGCTCCATTCTCAATGAGTGGAGGACTTATGCATTGTATAAATCCGTTGTCTAATGGATCCCGTTTTGGTAAGCCACAAAAGGATCCAGGGCCAGTAGATGTCCTCATTGAATTTTTCTTAGCTGATTTATCGTCCTCTTCGTTGCCCTTCCGCCCTTGCACCCAAAAAAGCTAATTTTGTAATTTTCTCCAATGTCTGACTCTCTGCACTCCCAAACGACTTTAGGCTGGACCGTGCGACAATTGCCTTCACTGCCGCCTGGCCGTCCCCGTAAATGACTAATCTTCTACTGATAATCCCCAGACTTTTTATCTCCGTGGCACAGTGTTCAATAGCCACAGCTTCCGCTTCAAAACGGTGGGATATTGTCCGAGGCGTATATGGATTCTTCTAGTCATTGGTTTATTTCCATAAATGCCAGTTCCTGACCCAAATTCGGTTTTTGAGCCTTCAGTAAACCAGATGTGGTCAACATTAACTGGAATTCCTTTCTCCCAATCTGCTCTAAAAGGTATTTTGATTAGAATTTTTTCTCAAAACTGAATTAGGGGGTCATGAACATCATAAACATCCCCTTGCAAAAAATTAGAAATTCCTTTGATAAAAATAGAACTGTATTAAGTACTTTGCTGAATTAAAAACAAGGCTGTTAGTCCAGAATCTATTCTTCGTCTGTCTATTTTTTCTGTGTTTGTGTTTGTCAGACGCGTTTCGCATTTTGTCATCTTCAGTGTGTCTGACATTTAGGTGATACGCGGACTGAAATAGTCGATAACGACGAAATTATGGTCCGCCAAAAAACAAGACGAAATGTCTCAACATCGTGGTTTACGTTTTCGCGACTTGGCTGTAAAATTTCAACAGGACCACCCTTGGTGGCCAACTTCTCACATGACAACTTCGAATCTAGTAGGAATGTGAAATTTGTTTGTAGAGGGAGTCACTGCCTGGAGTGAGGGAGAACGTGGACACGAGAGACTATAGACTTTCTTAGATGAAAAGAAAACCCAAGGGTTCCGTGATATAATAACTTTTTTATTTAGTATATTTCATTGACCCTACATCAGCAGCCTGAATGTGGGCTTACGAACAACGGTTGATTTGTCACTACGACTATGTGCATGGGTGAAAAGATTTGATAATCCGATTAACATGTCTACATTGTTTTTCCTATGATGTATCGAAAAATATAATATATTTATATTCTTATATAATTTTTCTCACTTTTCGATACAATATTCGTACACTACGAATTTTTACATTTCGCCACAAACATATCTTTTTTCTAAAATTTTTATTTAAAACAAAAAGACAAATTATACACAAAAAACGGACACGAGACTGGTTTAGAATATGCAAACGTAGATGCCAATTTATTACCAGGCAAATGGTCCCATCCGGCAGAATTTCCCTCCATAAATGCTTTAATAAAAAAAAAACAATTATAACTTCACTGTATATAAGGGTGGAAGTAAACCGGAGAACCGAGTTGCATTCTCACCAAGAAAAAAAATTGAAACCAGCCTTTTGACGATTTACAAAAAGCAACAGTAATCTCTAAAAATCAGGATTTACTTCTAATTGAAATTAATAAACGGATTTGTGGACCAACTAGCTAAGAACCTACAAAGGTCGACACAAGTCTCCATCAGAAGAAGATAACGAAAACAGAGTTGATTTGGGAAAGTGGAATAATGCATGGGTGAACGGTTCTTCAAGAGCCATTATCAGACATTAAATCATCGAACATCGGCGTACCATTATAAATAAAATTCAAGATGAAAATAATAAAAACTACATCAGACTGGCACCAGCCAAAGTATTTCTATCATCAAGTCCAAGATGTCTAAAAATTCTTATTGTACGCAGAAATCACTAATATTTGGTTTGTTTCTTGCTAAAGATATATTCTAACCTACTTTACTTTCTGCGTCAAAATTGCACAACATTGCAATAGTATGTGAATCGTAGATGTTGGAATAAATAATTTGTGACTGAACGACGTAGAAAATAAATAACAGAAACATTTGGTTCTGTCAGATAATATGTATAATATAAAAGTTATGTCCAAAAAAATATGCACTACTTGACGAAGAAATGTATTGGTAAAACCATTCTGTAAAATTCACATTCCATTTCAATACTTTTCGAACAAAGAATAATAAAGAAATTAGTGAAAATTTTTGTCTGGGTCATTGCCAATTGATGATGCGGTGACCAAAGGCGTAATGCTACTGCTGGACCAACAGGCCTTGATCAAAGTAGAAAAACGTAACTATGACCTCTTACACTATAACTTAACGACTAATATATTCTCCGGCCCGTTAGTGAAAAAGTAGTTAATATGTACGTGAGCAGTCAGTGAGTTTTTGGGGGGACGGAGTTTTCGGCGTTGGGAGATCATTGCTCTCTCTCTCTCTCTCTTCTGGAAGTACAGTTAAACCTGGAGGAACAGGCAGGGGCCCAACGCGTTCCTCAGGCTGCCGTTGGAATGCTGTCGGAGATTTTTCATAGTATCATTCGTTCTTATAATATTTATTAAAAAAATAGTCTTCGTTTCATGAGATACTGACACTTTTAAAATGTTTCGAAAAGAATTGTCAAATTGCTTTATTTATTGTAGCGATAAGTTTGTTTTATTTTTTTATAAGGTTGGAAAAATTGAACTTTTTTTCAAATAGACCAAGGAATATTTGAACCCTCCCTGGTGAACTATCGACACGCGACTGAATTCACAAAAACAACGGGGTTATGCGGACCCGATTGTTCGGAAACGAGAAAACTACAGGTTCTTCACCTCAAGAAGATCTCGTAATTGTTATACTACTTAAATTCAAAATCCTGCCATCCAGGATTTCAAAACGCAAAACCACCATTGAAGAATATCCGACGGTCCAAAACAGTGGAAAAGATCGATGGTAAGCTTGTTTTATTATTTCAACTAGTGTAATATTCTTCATATTATTATTATTCTATTAATTTATTTTTTCTGTATTTTCCAGTTTTGCTTTCAACAACACAAGCTCACCTATGAATATAGGCTGACAGACGAAAATAGCGACACGGATCGAAAAAGTATTTCATATAATTTCGGCGTTTCATGTCATACTGGCATAAATTTTTTATCCCTAAATTGGCCATGATATTTCACACAAACATACTGAACAAAACAGACGAAAATTACGAGAACATGCGGACCAAAAAACCCATATTTGTGATAGTTTTTCATATCAATCTAGCATATGTGCGCCATTTTCTCAATCAGTCACAACAAAAAGCCTGATGGTCTTATGACAATGTCTTACGTCTTCCATCTTTCATTACGTACAGTAGGTTTTATGATTATTATTTTTTGAATTGATATTTTTTTAAACTTCCAGTTTTGCATTTAACAACACAAACCCTACAAATTATTTACTTCATTTAGACCCATTGAAGATGAAGAAATACTGAAACAAAAAGCAGCGGAAATGCGGAAATAAACCAAGATCGAAACCTCAAGAAGATATCTAACAGTATGTATGTGTGTAGTGATTAGTGACCGTTAATTGATAATTATTTAGAAATCGTGAGATGCGGTCTGGTGTGATGAAGGTTTCAGAAAAACATCTTCTTTATCGTGCCGACGTTTTGGTCTTTATTGAAATCATCTTCAGGGCCTGGGATTTACAAACATTGTTTACATTTAGCAAATACATGTGGGGGGGGAAGCATTATACAATGCAAAATATATTTGTCTAGCCTGAAGATGATCTTAATAAAGATCGAAACGTCGGTACGATAAAGAAAATGTTTTTTTGAAACCTTCATCACACCAGACCGCATCTCAAGATTTTTAAATACATATCTAACAGTGTTGTTAGATGCCCTGTTGGTCCAGGAGCCAGAATTGTTCAACAACCATTCGATAGCGAAGAGGCGGGAGCAGACCCCATGAAGAATTTTTTTTAAAAATTAGAACCGTGTAACTGTAAAATATTAATGAGGTAGAATAAAAACGTGAAATATTGGAGTTGCTTAAAAGAAAATGAAGAGCCGAAATAGGTAAACTCGAAGGTTATTGACTCCGGCGTTTGTTTGACTTGAGGACTTAGCGTAGAGAATGCCATGGGAGTGTTCCTAATGGGTTTCGTCTTCGCCCCGTCTGGGTACAGGACTGAACAACTATAGAAGTTCAACACGGACTTAGAAAACGTCGGATTATTAAATTCAGTCTTTGTACGAACTTTGGCAATATTCACGAGATAGCACACCGTATTTTATAAATCGCTCTGGGCGGTAATGGATTTGAATCTCGAAATCACGACTTACCGCGATCCCGAGGCGGTAAAAAAGTATTATTGTAATATTAAACTTTGATTTAATCTATGCAGAGTTGTTAGGAGGGGAATGCGTTCCGGGGGAGCCGTGTAGCAAAAGTTACGATAGGCAAAACGTAAGAAGTTCCGTTGTTCCTGATCGTCTATATCCCATTGTATCAGTTCACCAATCAAAGAAATGCCTGATGTGATAAAACTGCCCAAACCTATCACTCCAGATCATCTGACAAACCAAAACGAAATGCGGACAAAACAAACCAGTAGCCTCATGTTCAATACTGCCCTGCTTACTATATACATTTTCATCGTTTCATAACGTATCGGCATAAATACCTTATATTCTAAAAACACGAGCTGTTTAGGCAAAATTTATATTGTTTGGTTTTGAGTATTTCATTTTTGGGTTTAACACACCCACCACCGAAGATCTGACAGGCCAAATTATCGAGGACAGGCGGACCAGGATGATCGGAAACGACACAAATACAAGTACGTCATACAGCATACGTTACGACATAATTTCATAAATAGTCAATTTAAATATTTGATACAATACAATTTGTACAAAAAATAAATAAATAAATAAGCTATTTTATTTAGATAAAAATTATTTCTTTTAGGATGGGGTAATAAAACCTTTTCGCTTTCTACAGGATATTTTATGATAAACGTAACTTCTTGGCCAATTACGATAAACATTTATAAAACTTAATAAATTTAACTTTTTATATTTGATATGTGTACTAGAATATGTCTAAAAATTAGCAGCACATTAAAAGTTTCTTTGCAGTAGATTATACATAACACAGCAGCATTGCTTCATCATATGGACTTCTTCTAGTAATGTTCATTTCGTATAGATAAGTCGCGTGATTAAAGTTAATTTAAAAGTCGTATTTTATTAGTAATATACGTTAATAACTTACTGAAAGAAAGATGTTTTTAATATAATACAGATATATTGACAAAGAAACTCATATAGTTAATAATTAAAAATAATTGTTATTATGTGGAGATCGTGAGATGCGGTCTCGTGTGACGTAGGCTTAAGAAAAGAATTTTCTTTACGTGCCAATGTTTCGATCTTTATTGAGATCATCTTCAGAGCCTTAGATTTATAAACATTGTTTAAATTTTACAAATACATGTAGGGTGTGATAGAAAATGGATTTATACAATATTAGAAATTTTACATTCACTCAAAGCATAACTAATACCAACTTAAATTGTTTGTTTTCTGTGTAATACTTTCTTGGAATCTAAAATTTCTAGCATTGCATAAGTACATTTTTTTTTTCAAATCCTACACGTTTTGTAAAATTTAAATAATGTTTGTAAATCCCAGGCCATGATACGTTGGCACGATAAAGAAAATGTTTTCTAAAACCTACATCACACCAGATTGCCTCTCACGATCTCCATATTATTAACTAACAGTCACCAAACACCGCACAAAAATAATAATGAAAATTATTCCTGAAGCGTCTAAATAGTCTTGGCAATATTTGTTTATCTCAAATTGAAGACGAAAGGTCAAAACGTTTATTCCAAAAATACCAAAAAACGGGTTCAAACAATGAATAATTTATACAGGCTCGGATGTTGCTTTTTGAAAAAAAAAGTTCCAATCAAAAATTGAATACCGTTAGTGATATCGAAGGCCCCTCGTTAGACCCAGAGAAAAAGAACATTTTTTTTTTTCACTTTATGCCGTAACTTTTGCCCAACGTCGAGAACTGAGGTCGGATCGGTGCTGTTTCGGTAATTGTACATTCGGAGGGCACTAACCTCAGCTCTCTTCCTTGCCACCACGGTTTCTCATCCGCCTACCCCAACACATTCCTCCATGTTGCGCGGAGGTTGTGTGTGTTTGAATTATCAGAAAAGATGTGTTTTACGATGGGAAGATTTTCGCGTAGACCCGAAAGATGCGATATGTAGCGGATGAAGTTACTTAGACAAATACCAAGTGTAGTTTGTCTAAGTGAGTAAAATTAAGCATGTTAAAAGCCTAATCTTCAATAGGAACTTCTATAATCTTTGTGTTTCCTAAGATTACCCTAATCTTACTTGTTTCTTCCTTTTTGATTTTTTTAATAGGAACAAGCAAGAATTAACGGACCTAGTAATGTCATTTAGTGTCGGTCAGTTCAACATATAATCCACAACGGCTTTATTCTTCGACGGTGTAAACCGACACTATCTTTGGGCCCAGGGTGATCGTTAACTTTCGGAACCGCTTTGCCGTGAGATTCCTCATCCCAGGCCTCTCGATCTCCGTCCTACTCCCACTCATTCCCAAGATTAAATAAGGGAGTGTGAAGAAAAAGGAACTCCAGGCGGGACGAGGGCGTGTCCAGTTAGATTATAAGATTATAACGGCCGCCTCCTTCGCCTACACGCCCGGTCGTAAACAATCGAACATGCTGATGTACTTAGCAAACGATTTTTAAGCACCGACTGCTAGACGGAAATACGGCGTACGTCTGGATGTAAAAGGGTGGTGTGGTTTTCACCAAAGTTTTGTGCCACGTGGGCCTTCGAGCTTTCGATCCCTAAGTACCAGATAAACGGAGTTGGCGCCCTGCAATAAATTAAAACCTTTTATACTGTGCAGAACAGTGTAAAATGAACGCTAGAGAATGTATTCTGAAGGTAATTTTCTCTTGTTTTTCCAAGTAAAAATATCCAGTGAAGTATGGCATAAAATGGATTTACTAAGCAAAGGTTTATTAGTCACGAACACTACGTTTTACTATTCGATTTCGAAATTGTGTACCATCACATTATTGTTTTGTTTAAATAACCGTTTTATTGCGTACAGTCATCATAAGTGTGATTAATATTGATAATATTTAATGAGTCTCACGATGAACTATGTCATTTCTGATTATTTTTGGTCAGTTTATCCTCGCTGGTTTAACCTGTATGGGGGTGTTTCGGCTTTTCCCTGCTTCAGTGGTCAGAATGTGTTGCCTTATTTTGCTTATCGACCACTGAAAACGTCAAGACTACCTATTTTTGTTGTTTTGATCTGCCTTTCTGGTTTCGGTCTGACGATCCAAAACGAAGATAAGCACACCGGGATTGATTGAAAATAACAAATTTGTGTGATAAATGTGTATGTGATGAAACAAATGTGATTCGACAAAATCCAAAGAGGATCGCGAAATGCTGAAAGTCGTATCTTAGACCGAAAACCTTCAACGGTGATCACAAGACGTCCTGAATAATCCTATTCAGCTAAAACAACCAAATTTATCTCAGAGGGTGATTGAAGTTGGACAAAACGTCATAGTTTATCTCCGGTCGAGTTTCGCCTGCCAACCCTCGTTTTAAGTCTCGCAATGAAACCCCGAGGCTTGGCGGACCAGGATAATTGGATTCAACTAAAGGTGCGTTTCCCCAAAGATTTTACATATATCATTTAATTTTACAATTTTAATGTCTAATGTTTCTGGGGGACGCTGGCCGGGCGACAGCATGTAAGCGTTGAGGACGTGATGATCATGCTATAGCCCCTCGAATGCGTGAGCGAGCGCTAGGTGCGGATAGTGAATTGGTGGTGCTCAAAGATTGTGTGTGCTTTGCACGGTTGTGCGAATGATCGGCGTGGTACCCTTGGGAAAGAGAAGGATCGGACCACCTGGGCTTGGCCTATGGCGTCTCTCGAATGCGCATAACAGGTGTAGGCTTAGCACGAGGCGAGACCTTTGACCGTAGGCAGTGCTCACCTAGGGGGTGGGTAGCAATCTCACTATAATCCGAAACCGTTGTCGGGGTGTTCCCGGAAGTTTCTACGCTGGAGGAGCCTCTACTCTCAGAGAGATAGAGTTCGCCTTCTCTATCTAGGGAGTATGCGGGATAGCAGGCCGATGTATTTCGACCTGCTAGCCCTTTGCATGCGACATTCCAATTCGGACAAGATGAGAGCGAGGTGGTAACAGCCCTTCGGGGTGCGAAGCCTCTACTGTGTGCGTCAGCTCTCATCTTGAGAAACGGCAACGTACGGTAAGAGCTCTATATAGGTTAGGTACGGACGAAAAGAGTAAGACAGGTAAAGCAGACATGATAAGCTGACCAAAAATAATCACAAATGATCTGCTAAATTAAATATTATTTTGCCTGAAATATCGCCGAAAAAGAGGGGAGAGGCTTCCCGTTACCTTACCCTTCTTATAACCCTGAGGACAACTGAAAATCGCGAAATGTTAAAAGGCGTCAAACGTACGTTTCTATTCTGCAACGGGAAACAAAAGATGTCCTGATTAACGCCAGTCAATTTAAGCAACAAATTTGACTCAAAGGCTGACTTGAAATTTGACCAACACTCAAAATTTGGTCGCTTTTCGACGGTGCCTCATCCTGATTATAACTCTGACTCACTGAAGATGGCGAAATGTTGAAAGGCGTCTGACCGACCATCTAGGTAAAGATCAATTATATATTATTTTGATTGGGACAATTTTCGGACTGTTAAGCTACAAACTTATACAGTTTTTGTTGTTCGATTGTTTAGCCAATACTCACAGTGTATCGAACAGACAGAAGAAAAAAAGATTTGCCTCAGTGAATGCTTTTATAAGAGATTTTACAGTAGCCCAATTTGACACAAATAGCAATAATAGACTAGTACTAAGAGTATTCGTCACAAAATTTGAATATATTTTTACCGTTATGGATAAATTTGGGTTACAATGTAACAATTATTATTCCGAAATCGTGAGATGTGTTCTGGGTGTGACGTAGGTATCAGAAAAACGTTTTCTTTATCGGGCCAACATTTCAGTCTTTATTGAGATCATCTTCAGGGCAATGTATCAGTAGGTAATGTATCAAGTGTGGAAAATATATGTACATGAAAATGTTATCAGAGGATAAATTATTAAAACATTTAAGATTGGCTAATAAGAAAATCTAAGGAACTAAAAAAAAACTGTTCATTTAATACGGGGGAAAGATGTTAAAATGTCCATATTTTACATTTAAAAATCAAAATCGATCCCGCTCAAGATTCGAGTATTTGTTTTTCCAATTTGTAAGCCTTAAGAAGGAGTCGTAAAGTCTCATTTCGTTAAGGGCCTTTTAATTGTCCGCCCAGCCGAGGGTTCGGGTTCAATAGACTTTGGTGCCCTGCTCACCTGGGGAAAAAGGACGATAAATCTTGCCCTCGGGGAAGGGCAGGCCCGTAGCACAACGAAGCCTCATTACCATTTAGGTCCTAATGTTTGTTAAGGCAGTCCGGCCGTATACGCTGATTATGATGCCGGCTGATTGCAGGAGAAGATAAATAGTGTTAAAGCACGCTATTTTTGGCAAAACTAAGTTACAAAGACTTACTACTTATTGTTGTTATTGCTACAATTATTATAATAAGGCGTATTTTAAAAAAATTATTCGATGTAGATAATGGAAATTCACTGAAGTTATTCGTCTTTTAGCCAATTTCTCGATCCCACGTTGGTACTCCTCAGATGGATCTTAAAGCTCTTGCGCTACTGCGCTCTAAATTATTTCCTTAGAACAAAGTTGGCCTTGGGTAAATTAATAATGTTACGAGAGGTATGATACATTTTGCAGGACTTTCTAGCATCAGTGCCTCTGTTTGATGTAGATAATGAAATAAGTTATATAAACAGTAATACGGCTTAAAGTCCGGCAACTGGAAAATTCACCAATCTCAAAAATAATATAAATTTATAGTTTGATAATAACGTATCATCTTGGTTTGCTGATTTTATTTATAACTCTACTTTCAGGATAAGCAGGCTACGTTGATAGGTAACTATCAAACTATAGACCTTACACTCTGCAGACCACAGGAGGAAATCTCACAATTTGACATAGGCTAATTGTAATGAGAAATCACCTAAACAATGAAGAAGGTGAAACGCATGTGACTGACAAAATCAACGAGTATAGGTAAAGATGATAAGGTAAGATAGCAGGTAAGAATAAATGTATCACCTCCAGCCACAGAGGGAAGTCTCACAATTTCATCTAGAAAGCCAGGCTAATTTATTAACAAGAAATCACCCAAATGCTTCTGACTGACAAAATTCAACGAGGATATGCGACCTCGATGGATACAAAGGTGTGATGCCTTTCAGTATTTCGCTTTCTTCAGTGGTAGTCAGGGAGGTGGGTGAAGTAAGTATAGGCTTATCACCAACCAGGCCATAGAAGGAAATTTAACAATTTCATCTCGCCAGCTAGGATAATTTACTAACAAGAAATCACCCAAACACTGAATAAGGCGAATTGGCGAAACGACTGACAAAACTCAGCCAGAATAGGCGACTTCGATGAACACAAAGATTTAGTATTCAGAAATCGTGAGATGCGGTCTAGTGTGATGGTTTCAGAAAAACATATTCTTTATCGTGCCAACGTTTCGATCTTTATTGAGATCATCTGCAGGACTTAAAGTGTTTGTTTTCTGTGTAAATGTACAATTCTTGCGTGTCGTGTTGAGGATGTCTAATTGAAAGAGGGTCACAAAGGCGATTTTCAGTATTTTGCTATCGTCAGTGGTTGTCAGGGTTGTAAGCAGTATGAGGAAACGAAGAATTCCTACTTTTATACTTGTGCTATATTGCCGGCCAATATATTTCATGAACCATGATGCTATGTTTTTTTAGCTTTTCCTCACCCGGCTTATAACCCCGGAACAACTGAAGATGTCAAACCCTAAATTCCTGTGATCCTGCAGGCCAACGTAAAAGCAATAGATATTAATTGTAAAAGTAGATCGCATTAATAATACCTTTGAGGAAACGAACCACCCTGTAATCTGATCGTCCTGGTCCGGCTAAGATGTTTTGATTTGCCAGGCTTATTTCAGCGTGAAAGTTCCCTTTTTTGAACAAGTCGTTTAACAAATTCACTGATTGTAAGGGTTATAATTTTTTGTTTAACGAGGGTACGCAACAGCAGAGGTTATATCAAGCCTCGAGGTGCAGGTGTGTTCGCTGGATTCGAACCTGGGATCTTTACCTTACAGTGATGAACGCGGTGTCAATGTATAAACCGTTGATGCCACCGACGCCCCAATTGTTATAATTATTAAAGACCAAATTACTTACTTCTCCAATCGTACATTAGTATATAGTTTTATTTACATTATTTATTACTTATATAGTTTTAGTACAGACCGTCTTATATTTGTCGTCCGCAAAAAAATCATAATCTTGAGCAAACTTCCATTAAGATGCGTCGATTCTTTTTAATTTCACGGCAAAGGCCAATAACGACAACGGTATATCTATTGAAAGCGTAGAACCTATAATAAACACAAATTGGCCGGAGATCAAACAAATCCTTCGCGGGCCGTGCCAAACTTTTCCCCCTTTGGAAATGACGATGCCGAAAGGCCTCCGGGGCTTAACTGTTCTCGCCGTTCCAAGTCCGGTTCTAAATCTTTATCAACCCCGACTTGAAATTCATCCCGATGGCGCAAAAACTGCTTCACATTCATCGGGCCCATGATCACAGGGTCTGGCATCAAATCCATGCTTATTTTAATAATGACATGGGACTGTGAAATGATAGAAGTGATAGTACGTGCTGTTTTTCCAAAATTATTTACAAACAAGCCACATTAAATCTTACTTAGTTTAAATTGAATTTGTCGATTCCAACCAAATTTGCTGAAATTGTTTACAACATGTCCTTTAAGACGTAAATTATGCTAAAGAATAATTCTTCGCGAATTGGAACAAAAATTTATGTTTAAATAAAATTAAAGGTAAATAAAGGAAACTTATACCAAAAGTGTGGTGATTATTAGTGACCCTTAATCAATAATTATTCCGATTCGTGAGATGCAGTCGTTGTGACGTAGGTTTCAGAAAAACAATTTCTTTGTCGTGCCAACGTTTCGATCTATATCGAGATCATCTTCAGGGCTCAACAAAAGAAAAAAATACGTAGGCGCGATAAAGAAAATGTATTTCCGAAACCTACATCACGCCCGACCGCATCACACGATTTCGGAATAATTATACCAAAAGATTAACATTAGCACGAGAAGGGAATGGTAATAGAAAAAAAAACTCAGGACAAAGAAAGTAAACTTTTTTGGTATAACTTATGCACCCAGGACGTCGATATGTTTTGGGGCAGGAGTGTTTGTTCCTAGAACGAAATACTCAAGACAATGGCTATGTAAATTAATATATTTCAAGCATAAACAAAGAAAACTTATACAAAAATATTAACTTTAGCATGAAAAGATAATGGTAATAGAAAGAAAAGACCCAGGCCAAGGAAAGTAAACGTTTTTGGAATAACTTATGTGCCCAGGACGTAACATGTTTTTGGGGCAGGAGTTTGTCCTAACAGGGCCCCCAAAATGAAGTACTCAGAGTCGGTGGGTAGCTAAACATTATTACAAGTTGAATATCGCATATATAATCGCTATTACAAGTTGAATATAAGCAAAGAAGACTTAAACCAATAGGCTTTTCTTTGCGCTTCTTGCTTGCGTGCTGTTTCTTCTTTTTTTCTTTGAGGCTCAAGAGAAAACCTCCAGATCTTTTTTGTATACCTACCCACCGAGATGAAGTACTCACCTGGATCTGGAAATGTACACAATATATTTCAAGCTTAACTACATGTAACTGAAAACAAAATTAAACCCGAACGGCGAATACACTAAATAAAGACTTAGCTATGCAGTCAGAGCAAAAAACAGCTATATAGTACTAAACTCGAACGCCTTCACTATAAATTGTAAGATCAAATTAAATGAATTTGACATACAAAACAGGGACCATTCGGTCTGAGGACATGCAGGGTGGAAGGTCCTTGAAGGACAAAGATTTTCCTCTTACGTAACAACCTGCAGGATAATTCATACTATCCGAAAATCATTGTAAAGAGAAGATAAAAATCTTTGTTTCATTTAAATTTATATAGAAACTGATTTCACAGAGGCTTCTGTAAGAAGTGAAAAAGTTATAATAAACCTATTCTAGTCTAATAGGAAAAAACCAACCTCGTGACTGATTTAGTAGATGTACCTATATAGCTAGCCATAATAAAAATCATTTCTTTTGTTTTGGAGCAAATACTGGTAGTTAACGATGATAAAATATGCAGTTGGGACGTTTCTTTTTATTCTGGTTGATAAATCCTGGCAGTTTTTGTATATCAGACACGTTATTCAGTGCTTCTGAGAGGTTTGAACATAAACAACTTATCTTTCAAAAAGAAATATTATTAGATAGATGGGAATAATAGTAAATGTAACATCTTGTAACCATCTTCCTTGCTGTTAAATTTCCGCTGCTTAGACTATTTAGATCGGCAGAGAAGCTTTCACGTAGTCGATAGGGGGACCACGGAGGATCTGAATCCTAGAAGAAAAACGGTTAAACCCGATTAAGCCGACCTACTAGCTGACTTCCCTGTAGGCTTCAACAAATAATTTTAAGACAAATGTGTTCAAAAAGGTATTAAAAATTTTCAAACCGACCACAAGATGAGAGCGAAAAGCCTGTCAGAACACAGCAATGATAGGCGGACCAAATTGGTCGAATACGGCCAAGCTACAGATTTAATTTTCTAATCTACTTATCAGGGAAGAAAAAATGTGCAAATCGTGCTTTTAAGACTAACAGCGACGACGTTGACAGTCAAAGTTCAGCATTTTAAAGCGAGCTTAATAATAATTCAGTTTGTTTGTTGAATTGTTTTTTGTTTTTGTAATTGAAATGCAACGCGAGTTTACTAACATAAATTGTGTGTGTGTGTTAGCAATTGTTCACAGTTGGGTGGGGAATTATCGCGTTTTATAAAACTCTTAAAGGTTCAAATAATTAATTGTTTTTTTAAGGTTGAGATAAAAAGTCAGTGTAACGAACGGGATTTGAACACAAGACTTTCGGCTTAATACGCCGCGAATCTACCACTTGAGCTATCCTGATTTCTATACTCTCAGCCACCAACTCTCCATCTCAGCCTACAACCGTTCGAATTTTTCCGCTTTTTGCCATGGGTACCTGTTTCGTGAAGTCATACGTCTTTTACTTTTTAAATATTAAAACTTTACGTTTTCGTAGTCAATTGACCGAGTTACTTCATTCAATCAATTAATTATTCTTTCTAAGGTCTTGGTTGAGATAAAAAAGTCAATGCCACGAGCAGGAAAGAATAATTAATTGATTGAAAGAAGAAACCTGGCCAATTGACTACGAAAACGTAAATGCTTCAAATAATGTTTTCTGCTCTTTTAACAAAGTCTTGAAATGCGTTCTAATTACAATGGATTGGTGTTTAAACAAATTTAATTGTCAAAAACTACTACAGATTATGGAAACATCTTTTCTTCTTTTATTTGGTAGGTCTTGATGTTCTTGTTTCTTTCTTCCCAACCTGTTTTGACGGCGATCATGCTAAAAATGTTTTTCTAAACGCAACATCAACCTTTTCCAAGACTGCTTACGAATAGGTTTAATAAGTGTTCGCAAAAGAGTCACCCTGCGTTTTTCAGGGATAGCCAGCGATGCCGCGGGGGGTGGAATTTTTAAATGAACGCCCGTTGTGAAGAATTTCATTAGAGAGCTCCCGCCTCTTCCCTCCGGTTATGAACCGTCGGAGGAAAAGCTTCGGGAAGAAGGAGGATTTCATGATGATGGTGCAACAGTTAAAAAATAATAAAAATATGTATGAGCCCCGAGAACCGGTTCCACCAAAACCTAACGCGCCTCTTTCATAAACTCCGTCCTCTTCACTTTTACAACCTGAACCAGTGTGCATTATCTACTTTCAAACTTAACCGTTAATACTGGCAGTATTCACCGATTATTCAAGTTAATCAAAGTTGATTAAATCTGTCTGAAAATTAAAGCAGAAATGTTTAGAGTAAAGTTAACATTCTTATTGACTTATATATTAACATTCTTTAATAAAACTGCTAACTGAACTCATGAATTTTCATTTTATAACCTGCTTCCTAATGAAAATGATACTTTGAATGTAATAAAAAATGATTGCGGAATTTTGCCATCTTCAGTTATGCGTTTGTATCCGTGCGTCGTCCCGACTCTGACAACCAATAAAATGGCGAAAGGTCGGCTTAGTAAACACCGATTCACTCTGCACATAATCACATATTTTGTTTAAAAGAGACTTAAAAGAGAGTAGGTAAAAATAATACACTAAACCAACTGATTCAGTGCCTCAACCTGCTTATTTACCTAAAAGTGACAATTTCTCAACCGAAACCCAGCAGAGGGTAGGCTGCCCAGATCAGAATTGGCCATAGTGCAGATTCAATCAACCGGAAGATCTTAACAAAAATCTCATATTCAAAAGATATATTAACAATGTGACTCAATTAATTAAAACCATATATAACTTTTCATCACAGTGGGTTTGATTCAGTGCCTCTCCATGTTTTTGAAGGTGGAGAATTGTTCGGACATGTCTGGCGAGTATACTCTCATCAGTACATATAACCGAGTACAAAAAAACAGCAAATAAAAACAATGAAATGCTAAGTGTACACAGAGGTTGACCGAGTCAAACGAAATTGTGGCATTTGGTCTTGCGGTCTCCGAGTTGATGGGTTTGAACCTTAACGTTATTGAATATATTCGCTTTTTGGCCTTCATTTTTGCATTTCTCCTTGCACTCCTTATAATCACATATTTTGCTCAAAACAGATTCGAGTATGTAAAAATAACACACTACACCAAATTATTTCAAAAGTGTGTGATTCAAGTGCCTCGACCTGCATATTTCCCTGAAAGTGGTAAATTTCTCAAACGAGCCAGACGAAACTCAATTGCTAGGGTTAGCGGGGCAAATCAGAAATGATCAAGGTACAGGTTCACTCAACCAAAATATCTCAACAAGTAATATCATATTTAATAAAATAGATCAAAAAGAGGCAGGTCTCAGTATAATAACACGTCATCACTGATAACGGTGGCATTGATTCGATACTTTCTTTGCATACGTTCCTGAATGTGACGAACGTCTATGTTCTTTACCGGAAATCTCATATTAAAAAAATATTCTTAAAAATCTTAAGCGACAATAGCGGTGGGTATGTTTCCGAACTTAATGCACCTGGCGAACAGAAGTCAGAAACACCGAGGATAGGTGGATCAAATTAACCGGAAACGAACAAGTTTTCTGTTCCAACAACTTTCCTGCTACTAACAAGAAGTCAAAATAAATATGTTTACAAACGGACTAAACTAATTAAAATTAAAATACACACTTGGCGCTGAATGGATTCGGGGTATCTCCCAATTTACTGCCCGAAAAGTTGCATATTCGAATATACCTTTGTCATAATTATCAATTATACGCATTACGGTGCATAAACTGCAATACATAACCGAATACAACATACAAAACGAGGAAACACTGTGCTTTGTACAGATGCTCGTAGAGTCAAACGAAATCGTGATTTTCCTCCTTGGGTCTGCGGGTTGACGACTTTGGTCATTACCGAATATTTTGGTATGCATATATTCGTTTTTTAGGTTTTGTCCTATGCATTTCGCACATATTCAGTGTTGGGTTTGAGACCGTGCCTCACCCCGCTTATTCCCTGACAACGTCTAAAAGACATACTACCAAATAGACGAATTTGCCTCCTATTTTTCTTTAATTTTGTTAATAGGTGCACAAAATTAAATCTCATATTTAATAAATAAGTATTAATAAGGGGAAACATGACAAAAAAGAGGGAAAATTCAAAATGTGGGGTTGAGATGGGATGTTACTGTCCGAGTGGATCGAGGTCACGATAGGTCAAGTAGTAGAGCATCGGCGTATCTAGCAGAAGATCGTGGGTTCGAATCCCGCTCGTGCCATTGACTTTTTTTATCTCAACAAAAAACCTTAATTAATAAAAAAATAGACTGGACTAAGGAGCTAACTCAAAACCACCACTGTGACGGTCGGTTTGATTGGGTACTTCACCCTGCAAAAGCAGTAAGGATTGGCGGAGCAAAGTATTAAAAATCGACCAAGAATGGTCATTACGTCGTAGATCTAAACAAGAAAACTCATTTTTAGTAAATACGTTATTTAAAAACAAATTGACAAAGTAATAATACAAACCCAGTACTAACGGCCAAACTAAAAAGGTAGGATTTGCACAAAATTAATTGTCAACGATCAAGTTTCGTGTTCCATGGAACAATGGATCTGTACGAGAATTTTCAAGGATTAGGTAAACTAACACACAAATCCTACACTGATGGCGAGGATTCGGTACCTCTACCTAATTATAACCCTGAAATTGTCAAATTACCTAAACCCGCCTCATAAATCAAAAATCTAAGCTAAGAAGATTAAATTAATCGTAACCGAGTATATTCACCACCTCGTAGATCTCAATAAAAATATAATATTTAATCAATTTGCTTAAAAAAAGTTGATTAAGTAATGGCGGTGGGTTTATTTCGTTGCCTCTCCCTGCTTATAACCCTGATACGGTAAACTCTCACAATCGCGTTTGGCAAAACAAAAATGCTTGAATTGGCCCAAAATAATCGAAACCAAGCATGTTCATTGCCAAGCAGATCTAAACCGGAAATATCATCTTTAATAAATATGCAAAAAAAAATGGAAATCAAATAACAAGTAAAATAGCACACAAACATATGGCGGTGGGGTGCCCCTGCTCACACCTCAGAAGGTGTCAAAAGACCGAAACAGCGAAGATAAACGGACCATCACCTCACAGATCTAAACAAGAAATCTCGCAAGAAAAATAAATGCAATGAAAAAACGAGAATTCAATAGATTTTGTCATGAATACCACAATCTTTGCCAAATTGAATTAAATAGAATATGATACTAGCGAAATTTAAATTAATTGTAAGAACGATATTAAGAGAGAAATTTATTTTTAGAGAATATTTTTATTCCATTTTTCATATAATTGCCGTGTTTTTTTTATTTAGAGAAGCTGGTATAACTGTATAGAGGTATTCGTCCGGAAGAAAGGTGAAAGAGAAGACATCCAACTGAAGGCTGGGCTAGCGGTGGAAGCGGGAAGCCGAAAGGAAGAAAAAGCTTAAGGCCGAAGGCTGCGAGGTCATTGAACCCGTGATGATCACTGTCACGTTGCCTCTCCTTTTCTCCTCCTCGGGCGGGCTGGAAGAAAGGTCAACATTTATTGATTGTCATAAAAACATTCATTAGCCTAGTAATTAGAAATGTAATTAATTGAACGCACTGACTAGCGTTTTACCGTCGTAAAAGTTGTCCTGTTAAGCGCAAGTTGGGCCCAGGGCATGAGTTACGATATGTTTCGGTCGGTTAAGTCATTGCAATTACTTATTTTACTAAACGATCATTTCTACTTGGATAATCGTCATTAATTTTTACTACTAATAAAATTAATTTAAAAACCTTTTTTTTTTGCAAGTGTGAAATTTTTTTGTTGAGATCTGCAGGGTGATGAGACTGTAATGTGGAAGTTTATAACAATCCTGGCCCGCCTATTCTCGCTCTTTTAGTGTTTACTGATATTTCATTTCTTCAGGGATAAGGCTTATATCGGCAAAGTTCAAAACAAGCACGTCTTGCAAACCAAAATTACCAATTTGAAGTATACACAGCAAGGTATATTTGTTGAAGTCATTTTATGAGAATATGTAAAACTTGGTTCAAAATTTGTATTTACATCTTAAATTATATTTTTTCTAATCAACGTATCTTTCGTAATTTGCCCAAGCTCTAAAGATGACCCGAATAAAGGTCGAAGCGTTCACAAAAAAAAAGTGTTTTTTCTACGCTACCTCATTCTTGGCCGCTCCTCACGACTTCACCAAATTTTGAAACAACTGGTCAATAAGAAACACACATTGTTTGACAATAATGACAGCGATACCAGATAAACAAAGGTAGAGTAAACATTGACAAAAACATAAAGAATTTCATCCGATCAACTCTAATTATGTTTTTCATGAATTATAAAACTATATCCAAATAGAAAATCTTGGGACTTTTCTTCTATCAACAGAGTGATGAACTTGTTTGGTTATTTTCGGTCATCCTACCCGCCTACTCTCGGTTCTGTGTTGATTGACGTTACGCCATCTTCAGAGTTATAAGCAGGGTGAGGCTATCAGGTTTACAGAGCAAAACAGTGCAAAGAGTAAAGGATGTTCGGTAACAACCAAATTGCAAAAGATCGTATTAAGATTTCGTCCGGAGAAAATACAGGCAGTGAACAAATCTAAGTATTTTAGTCTTACATTAATCTTGGTCGTTTCTTAATAACTTGCTCCTCCATTCATTGTTATTTCTATTCGAAAGATGCGTTTAAGCAGTTTGCCACCTTCAGGGACTTGTCAGGGAGAAGCACAGGATCAAACCCACCGCCACCATGCTGGTTTGTGCGTTAGTCGAGTCCTTTTTTTTAATACTTAACCAGTAAATGTGAGATTTCTTGTTGGATATTTACTCATGAAGAGAAGCCAATTTCGCCTCTTTGGTGTTGTAGTTCGTCTCATTCTGGTTGTCTGGGATATAAGTGGGTAGATACATTGTTTAATTCCAACAATGAATATGTGCAAAATGCGTAAAACACGGCCAAAAAGCGAATATAGGCAGATAAAAATATTCAGAAACTTGATGATACAAGTCCATCAACTCGGAGATCCCAAAACCACAATTTCGTTTGACTGGACTAACGTCTGTGCATACCATAGCGTTTCATTTCCTTATGGTGCGTATTGTACTCGGTTATATGTATTGACAAGCGTACATCCATCAGAACATGTTTGAGCAATTCCCAACTTCATGAAGTTCGGAGAGGCACCGAATCAAACCCACTGTCATAAGAGTTTAAAATTCGCTGTTTTAAATAATTGAGTCACATTGTTAAATATGATATATCTTGTTAAGTTGCCTAGTCATTTCTGACTTGGTCAGTCTACCCTAGATGCTGTGTTTCCTAAGGCTTGTTTGAGAAATGTACCACTTTCAGGGATCAGGTTGAGGCACTGAATCAGTTTCTGTGATTTATTATTTACACCTACTCGAGTCTCTTTTGACCAAAATATGTGACGGAGGACTGGAGAATCGGTGTTTACTATGCCGGCCTTTCGCCATTTCATTGGTTCTCAGAGTGTAAGCAGGGCGATTTTTGGTTCGTCAGGTGCGTTTAAGCAGTTTGCCAATTTCTGGGATATAACCAGGGAGGACCACTGAATTTAACAGACCTAGGATCAGTGGCGGGTTTATTTAGGAAATATCACAATTTCTTTTGGCTCGATGTTCTATCTTTAGACCGATGTTTCTTTCTCTTTGTAAGTTTATTATTGTACCTTGTAATAAATGGCAATTTATGTACTATAATGCATGTAATTAATAAGTACAGGTAAACTGATAAGCCTCTATTGAACTGTATGGACGTCACAAACCGAAAACGTGAATTGTACTTTTTTTCTCCCGGGATATTTCGCAATGTGGCGTCCTAGGGATCCCGCTAGCCTGAACGGCAGTTTGAGTTTCGTAGTTGTGCGAACGTGCGTATTCGATTTCGGGAGAGAGGCGTGGCACCGTCCGGTCTGCGCTTGGAAAGGAAGCTCCTTCCCCTCTACCATTCCACGTCCCGACTTTGCAAATCGCTTACTCTGTCCACAATTGTAATCGGACTTTTTTTCGCGACGTCAGCAAGCCTCGGTTTGGAGTGGAGGCCGGTACGACAACGACACGCCGACTCGGTGTCAACGGCCACCGGATTCTCACGATTCACAACCCTGCCGAAGATCGAGCGGTTCGAGACCTAGACCATGTCGCGGAACAAACGTCGGCAAACATAATCAAGCTGGTCTTCAAATCAAGCGAAGTGACCTTAAGGCAGACGCGGGAAGACTACCTAGAAAATCAATTTTATTTTTCCATTTCTCCTATTTAAACTTACATCCTTTTAAGACATTTTGGTAGAAATAAAGTAAAAATACAATCACTGGAATGCTCTAGATAATTTTTTTTTTTTGTAGTTCAAATATGGTATTTGAATAAATACTATGACCTCTTCTAAAACCCATTAGCTAAAATTTCTCTGCGATATATTGAATTGCAGCGAAAAATAGCACTGAATTTAAATGAATAAAATAATAAATAATTTAGCATTTCAAATGTCTAGAGTCTTTCGTTGGAAGGTTCATTCCGTTCAAGGTCAACCTTTGGACCTTTGAAGGTTCATTTTTCTTAGTCGATAAAAACCAATTTACGAGTTGTACTACATGTTGAGCAGTTGCAAATACCAATACAAATAAAAATAAAGAAATAAAAAATACAAAAACATTTATCATATTTTCTTTATTTGGTGTGTCCACAGAAACAACAGTCGAGCCTTTTGCAGAGGAATTCTTTTGTGAAAATAATTTTTGTTGTTTTCGCCTGTTTTTCAAGCTTCCAAAGAAATATTAATATAACCAAAGCACAGTTTCATCACGCGACAGTCCTCAAGAGTAAAACTCACGTAAAACTGCTGGATATCAAAATATCTTAGGCTGTGCAAAAATTAAAGCATTGAAGTCAGCGTAAAACAATTACAATAATGATGCGAAGTATATAATACAGTCGATTTATGAATATATAAAGAAACCTAGATAAAAGTATAGACAGATTTAATAATATACACAACGACAACAACGATAGTAATTATGAGGTAAATGGCTAGCATAAAGTAAGATAACGTACAGGCAACGTGAAAAGAGATAGGTAGATAAATAGAGACAGAGGGGGTGAGAGATAGGAGAAAGAGAGATAGATAGAGAGAGAGAGAGAGAGAGAGAGAGACTGAGAAATAGAGAGTGAGAGAATTTGAAGGAGGAGACAAAGGAGAAACAAGATAAAGACTGACAGGTACGAATAACACAATTAATTTTTAAACAAAGTGAGAAATAACCCAAAGAAAATTAAATTGAGACATTTGCACTATTGAGAAACGAAGAGGCCAGAAATCAATTAAATATCTATGTCTATACTATTTTTCTTACTCGTACATTTGTTTGCAAAAAAATAATTAATTTCACTCCTGCGTGCTACTGTCTCATTCGTCTATGAGATCGGAGAATAGAAAAATCAAAGAAAATATGTTTCAACGTTCAAAAGAATATTTATTTACAAATAAGGGTGTTAAGAAAGTAATTAATGCATGGCACGTGCATGGTCGGTTGAGGTTGGGAGGGTGAAGAAGCGGATGGCCTGAGCGCAATTAAAAGGATAGATAACGGACAAGGAGGGGATGCTGCGAAGGGGTGGTCGCTATCTGGAAAGTGGTATCAAGGCCACCAGTGGTCAATGACACTCAGGCGCCCTTGGATAGATCAGGTATGCACCTAGTGGGGAGATTTGAATAGTGAAAATGTTGTTGATGATGTAGGAGTTGGGATGAGCGTAGAGGGGGCCGGCCCGGTTCAGGACCGCTAGCCTAACTGTACCGTTCGTGGTCCCACCAGCTCTCCGTTACTCCGACTCGAACCGTACCCCGAGGAGCATTCCCCACTCCAGTCCATAATGGTAAAATCATGTTTTACACAATAGAGGATTTCGAGTACGACGGAACATTCGTCGGACCACCCTCCTGACAATTGGGGATAAAACAAAAAGTGCGTTTTTGACAATATTTTTGGTGGAGTTTTCCGGCATTTAGATATCGTTCTAACGTAAACAGTAAGTGAAGTGTTGTTACGGATTACACTGCCCGATTTTGGATTATGAACAGCTGACAGGATGCCGAGCACTATTAGAGGTGAGTTTAATAAGACAACTCATTTTAAAATGGCTCCTTCTTTAAAGATAAAATCAGAATGTAAGGTGGTAAGAACCTAGTCGACTGCTCTTGTACGGCCTAAAAGTAATGATCATGTCAAAATATTTTTTTTGAATTTCTTTTGAAATATAAAATCTCAAAAAGGTTTTATAAACGTACTTTAGATAAAAGAAATAAAAACAGATCCAGCTCAAAAACAGTCCACTAAGTTTTTTCCACAAGTTCTGCAGTAAATAAAAATAAATTCGCGCCTATTGTCTATATGCTTTAATAACAACATAATAAAAACAATTACGGAGACCAACGTATTAACTTATACACTTGACAGAACAATATAATCTTTTAAAAATGTGACTTTTTTAAAGTACGGTAAAAAATCAATGTTATATCATAAAGATTGTTCTACTCGCCAATGTACAATACGCCAGAAAGCATCAAAACCGAAGAGATTCATATATGTCTCATTAGATCAAGAGTTAAAACCGACAAGAGTAGATAAGTTCAAAAAATATTACACATTTTTGTATCTATCATTAATCATTTGGTCTGCCCATCAATACTGTTTTGGTTTGTTAGAGGCGGTTTTTCGTCCCATAAGAAGTGAGTTTATACCGTGCCTCGCCCTGCTTATACCTCTGACAATGCACAATCTGCAAAAATCGTCTAACACGCCAGAACAGCTTGGGAAAGCGGAAAAAATTCCCCAATATTTTCTATTTACAATACATATTTTTTAAAAATATTAAAGAATACTGTAGAAAGGATGATCGATGTGTTTTGTTAAAGGTTTACTCAAGCTTTCTTGGTCTAGTATCGCTGTCATTAATGTCGAAAAATTAGATTTCTTATTCTTTTTAGTTACAAACAGTAAAAAGCTGAAAAATATCAATTGGATAATTCCTAAGGACTTGTACCTATTCTGAACCATCAATTGGTCCAGATTTTGTTGGACCTGTCAAACATGCCAAAACCGCTTCTTCTGATAAGAAAAATTTAAAGTTTGTTTTTCCATTGTGAAATTCGTGTACAAAAAAGTTTAAAAACTCGAGAAAAAGGGTTGTAACTGTCATTGATTCATTTAATACTATCTACTATCAGCTTGCGTGTCGCATACCTAATTAATACTTGCAAAATCCAAGAAAATGGACTTGACGAGTATTTATGTTGAGATTTTCAACTACAATTAATAATAATGTGTGGTGTTTAGTGACCGTTAGTTAATGATTATTTGGCGAACGTGAGACTCTGTCTGGTATTATCTAGGTTTTAAAAAAATATTTTCTCTATCGTGCTAATGTTTCGATCTTTATTGAGATCATCGTCAGTGCCTGGGATTTATAAACATTGTTGAAATTTTGTTTCACTTCCTACATGCATTTATAAAATGTAAACAATGTTGATAAATCCCGGCCCTGTAGATGATCAATAAAGATCGAAAGGTTCGCAAGATAAAGAAAATGTTTTCCTAAAACCTACGTCACACCAGACCACATCTCATGATCTGCAAATAATCATCAGTATAATAATGTCGATTTGGTGCCTTTTGATTTGTCTTGGCATCCTTTGCGATACCAATAGGTTTGTTCTGTAGTCGTACATTACTTTTTTAAAGCATTACACATATACTGGTTTATCTTTATGAATTTTATTCTCAGTATGTTGGAGGGTTTGGTAGGTTGTCTAATCTAGTTATTCCAACCTTCTATGCTTAATCACACTACAAAAGCGGATTATTAAGCGAATTTTCAATGTGGTATAAACCTGTATAACTACTGTTTTCACTCTGCGATTGCAATTTGACGCGGAACAGCCGGCCGAGGGAAATATCGGCCAATGAAGAGATCTTCGCACAATTTTCGGCGTGATAGAACGCCGTTTCGCGTTTGATAAACGGACAATCGCCGTAGATTTGGACGGGCGGGCAGGCATGCAAGGGATTCGCCTGCCGTGATAGCCGGTTGTTGAACCTGTTTCGACGATCCTTGTTGAAGCGCCAGGTGAATTTCCGACTCGAATTTGACAACGTTGGCAATCTGGTGGAAGTATTCGAAAACGGCGGAAATCTGGAAAGGTAAACGATGTTGGAGCACTATTGAAAAACACAGCTTGGTAAATGCAGATGACCTACACCATAAACATAAGCAAGCGTGTCAGTTTTTTCGGCATTTAGCCATTTTTCATCGTAAAATTTTGTTAGTTCCTCTTACAGCTTATAACCCTGAAATGCAGTGAAAATGTCTATTTTGATTTTGATCTGTTAGACAAGATTCGGCTTTTCGTGATCTTCAGTAGTTACTTTTTGTAACTCCCTCTCCCTACATATAAGATGACAAGCTCTATCCCTATACACAAACCAAGTGTGAAAATGCAGTTGTGCTACGTTGCTCAGATGAAAATCGAAGGAACCATAGAACAAAAATAAATCACTTCTGATCGTAGTCTATCAGTAGTAATTTTGCTCTGCAAGACGAGTCCCTGATATACAGTGAAGATGGCAAACATATTCTTTTGCAATATAGCTGGCCAAAATTAAAACACTGAATATAAATATTATCAAACACAAACCAAGTTCGAAAATGTAGTTGTGCCAAGTTGTTTAGGTCATAATAGAAAAAGAACAATAGCAATTTTTAATAATTTTTCAACGGGTATTTTTTACTCGATCGTGTTTGTACATTTTTCTTTATTTAGATCTGTTAGACGAGTTTTGGTTTGTCACCGCTTCCAACTTCAACTGTGACTGTATATCCGTTCCTCTACCTACTTATATCCCGGGCATAAAGTGAAGATGGCAGATACTAGTCTTCTGAAATATTGCTGACCAAAATTGTCGAAGACAAACCAAGTTTAAAACAATGCAGTTGTTCTACTTTTATAATATTAAAATGAAAAAAAATCATAGCAATATTTAATCATCGTACCACGGATACCTTTAACTTGATCACTTCCGATCACACTTGTCTATCATCGTCTGTTTCTGCTATTTATCATCTTCAGCGGTGAATTGGTTCTCTCCCTGCTTATACCCCTGACATTCCCTTCTGTGGCATAGGAACCCACACTATCAACGAATATCTCAAACAGAAGGACAAAAAGAAAATGAAAGGAAGCACTCATTGGACATAGACATTCCAAGAATCTTCTAACCAATTTTGGCAAGAAAGAAATCACAGAAAGTGTCAAACGAAGCAGAAATAGACTGCGAATCCTAACAGGACTCTGCAGATTAAATGGACACCTAAAGAAGATAGGAACAATCCAAGATGGCACTTACAGATTCTGCAAGGAGACAGAATTGGCACCAACACATTTACTAACAAACTGCGGAGCCACACTAGCCCGCAGGAGGAAATGCTTTGGAATGTATAATGTGACTATATAAGAGCTTCAACCACTGAAACCGGGCCTATTTATCAAATTTCTTGATTAAATAGGACTAACCGATGTGCTTTAAGGGAGATAGCTCCTAAAGGGCGCAGTACATCACATCCTGGAAAAAATTCCATCTGCATATATCACTGGCGTACAGAAGGGACGACAAACCCTTTTCTTTTCAATATAACTGACCAAAATTGGAACAGCAGTTATTAAAATTGTAGAAATTCTAAAAAATAATGATGTAATTGAGCTTTGCATGTACTTGATACGTTACTTACTTTCTACCGCTCTTTGAGATTGATGTTGATTTTGATCTGCAAGGGGGTAACAAAGAACCGGAAACGACCTGCTAGAGTTTATCAAGCAGGTTGTTTGCGACCATTTGCACAAATCAATTGTGCCTTTTATTTTTTAAAGTAGGTAATGTTTGCGAGAAACCACTGAAGAAAAGTCAATGTACCGTTGTAACTCCATGTGGGAAATGTTCAAAATTGATCTGTTGCATTTCAGTTCATCTCAGATTAAATATTTCAAATATTTGATGTTTTATGCCTGATGTAACAATTTCCAATTGAAATTGTGTTTCATTGAAAAATAAATTCCATAAAGGATTAATTAAACGAAATTTCAATTATACTCCTTTTTTCAGTCTTCCTTGTTACACAATCCACAATGTGTTTTTTTTATGTTTATATATTTTAGTAAAAAAAAAAGATTAACTAATAGGTTAATTAACTAGGCTGGAAGTTCATGTTGCATACACTGAAGCAACAAGTCTAACCTGGGAAATAAAAAGAACAAAAAACATTTAGTCTGGGTGATTTGCCTGCCAAATTGTAGATATTCTTACCATTTAACTACTGGAGAGTTCATTTATTGTAAACATTATCGCTTAGCCCTAATTTGGTTATGGAAATGTCCAGCATAGCTAACTAACCGTAGACGTGAATCACCGTTTGTTGAAAACCGACTAAGATAAAAAAGTTTTAATTTTAAAATTGAAGTATTAAAATAATTAACTTATTTAGTACTAGATCATTTAGAAATATTGTAGGATTGATGAGTCTTTCTTCCTATGGTTGAATTTTTAGTGACGTATACGTATAATTAAAATAACTTTTAGATTCAGAATTTTCATATTTATAATAATAGATTTTCATTTATAAAAGTTTTTAATGGTCTTTAGCCAACTGTTTCACGATTTTGTTGAAAAATCAGCTGCAATTTGCTGACACCAGTTCTGACGTCTGCACAACCCAGATTAACATGTTTGTATAATTTCCATCTAGGGGAAATTTTAACCGATCACGCCATCATCATCAGTGCAACGGGTTCGACCCAGAGATGGTGTCCCAGTGGGCCGGGAATGAATCAGACCGTCCGTCCTACCGGGAGGCAAGTAAACATAACGGGCATTGCTCACCTAAAGGACGTTCACCCTCTCCCACCATCCGACGAAATCTCCCCGCTAACCCAACGGGAACTCTAACTGGTTTTTTCGTAATTATTTTATCGCGGTAATAGCAAGCGGTTGTGGGGCAGGTGGAGTCATACCACTGACCCCGTCACTCCCTTGGGTACCGCTCTTCCTGGCTCGCAGACTCTCCTTTTATTCCACTTAGGGCGACGTCTATCACAAAAATTGTTTGTTTTAAACATCAGAAGAAAAGCTGTACCGTTAATCGTCTCCATGTGTAATTTAGGACTATCTCGTCCACCTTCGTTGTATTTGGTTATAGGGTGCCAGCACAATCTTAGGTTTATTCTAAACTAAACTTTTGTCAATCCTTTCTTCAAGTTTCCTTTTCATAATAATCTTTTTTTAGTTCAAACTCGGTCATACCCAAGTTAAGCCCAAGCTGTACGGAATACTAATCAAGTTTTACAGAAAGGAGTAGTAATGAACTATTCGTTATTGGTTTCTCAACGTCTATAAAGACCTGTATACAATCCTCTGCCACCTCCAACATTTCCGACATTTCCCAGACTTTAAAAAGTTGAAGTTTTTCCGGCTTAGTTCTAGCAGATCTGTTGTAAACTTGAGGGAGTCTGACCTCCGGTGTTAATCCTCATGGCATAGATCCATATTGTGCTTTTAAGTTTTATGTATTCCTCTATTTGGAGTCGTAATGATTTTTCACTTTGGGGAAACTGTCGTCTATTCTGCCCATCTCTTCTAATGGATTTTCCTGGAAGATTTTTTTAAAAATAAATAAAGTAAGGAATTGTGTTCAATGGATACCATTCCGGTTCCAAGTTTTTTAACTGCAAGAGCGGTTTTCCAAGATAACATAACATTTTCCTAGCTATTTTAGACAATTGAATAGAATATGTTCATTTGTCTCTGTCTCTGCATCGGCACTGGTATCTTGGTCTTCGTAGATTTATATGTATCCGCATTTTTTTTTTTCTGAGCCTCGTATTCCGTGTTTGAAACGCATCTTATGTGTGAATAAACCGTGCTTTATTTTGCATATTTGTAATTATTTAGAAGATTATAAGCATAAAGATTTTACTATAATTTACATATTTTAATCAATAGTTAACAAAAGAAACAATAAAATTATTAAAAACTTGAAAAAATGATTATTCAAAAATCGTGAGATGCGGTCTGGTGTGATTCAGAAATCTCACTGGACGGGGATTTAACCACATTGTTTACATTTTATAAATGCAAGTAGGAAGTGAAATAAAATGTAAACAATAGTTGTAAATCCCCGGGCCTGAAGATGATCTCAATAAAAGCTCGAAACGGGCACGATAAAGAAATTGTTTTTCGGAAACCTACATCACACCAGACCGCATCTCACGATTTCTGAATAATTATCAATTAACGTTCACTAATCACCACACATTTAAAGACTGAGCGCAACATGTAAGAATTTAGAGAAAAAGATATCAGGACGATAAATTTGAGAAAATTTTAAAACGTCCATTTCAAATAATTTTGAAGATTAAAGATTTACTTTTTCATTGAACTTTTTTCAGATTTTTCAATTACATAAGATAACTAAACTTGTATGTTTCCTTAAAAAATTTTTAAAAAGCGTTTCTAATTTACAGAATTTTTTTAACACTAGAAAGAAACATTTTTATTAACAAAAATTTAAAAATGTACGTTATTTCCAATATATTTGAAAATGAAAGGTTCATTTTCTGTTTTATTAATAAATTCTTCCTTTTTGCAAGGTATTCAATATATGTAAATTATAAAATACTTTTAACAAATCCATATCGAAACGTTTTCATTTTACATATCTTTGTTTTTTTTACTTGAATATTTTTTAAAAAGGTTTAAAAACCACACAGAGAACTATCGACCGGTGATGATTAACAATTGATGATTGAAATCAGGTATACAGTCCAAAACAAATTAGTCGTATCATTTTTGCCAATCTTCTGGCTTTTTATTGAGCTTAGGGCTATATTTGCAATGAACATACGAATACTTAGTCCAAAAATATAAATTTAAAAAAATGACCAAAGTACCTGAACTATTATTTTTATTTATATGTTTATCTATCTGTAAGTTCATTGTAAACATTGCTTTACTAACATCCTAGGCCATTAAAATAATTATGTTCATCCTTCTTTGAGCCCCAGAGAATGCTTAATAAATGGACGAAAAAAAAACGATAACTTATAGATTTGGACCAAATCCCTAATTCCAATTATCTATTGAAATACGTATGGCCGAAGTTTATGCTACAATATGGATTTGGGAATATGAGTTGTTCCGAAGCATCTTTTTGGTTAGTGTCATCTATTTTTTATTTTTCTAGCTCGTCGTAAAACATTGCAATTAACTGCGCACTGCCTCAAACTCGGTGAAATGCATAAAATTTTTGTTTAGAAAATGTTCTGTAATCGAAAAACGGAGAATACGAAAAAAATCTTGTCTCATAAAACACCCCACATTTTATTCCAAAATAAGCCAACGGCAAAAATTTGAAATTTGTCCATGAAATCCCCCTATCAAAAAAAAAAATCTTCTCTATAGAATGCCATTCGGATTTTAGAAAATTTTATTAAAGGAAGATTTTTTTCCAAATGGAAATTCGATTTAAAAAGCCTTTTCCGGGTTTCTTCATCTTGACTCAATTCGTTTCAAATATTGTATAAAAAAAATTCAGTTGTGGAAAAATGTGGAAAAAGAACATAACATTACCACTTAGATGCATAAAGCAAACAAAATACCGTTAAGTCAATGATCGTTAACAATAAAAAAGGAAATTTGAAAATCACAAAAATCTGAATAACACCGAAGAACAAGATACCAGAAAATTAATAAAATTTTACCTTTGTCTGACTGAAAAATTCATACTTTAGTTATCAATTTCTGAATAGTTTACAAAACCTTCATTTTCAACCTTACATTTAGGCTAGATTATTTTGTAAAAGCTTCATATTGAAAAATTAAGTTATCATGTCTTTTATCAATTTTATAGATATTCAAATTATTCATATATCGTGAGATGTTATCCCCTGTGATGTAGGTTTCAGAAAAACATTTTCTTTGTCTGCCAACGTTTCGATCTTAACTGAGATCATCTTCAGGGCTTAAAGTGATTGCCTTCTGTGTACTTGTGCCATTCTTGCATGTCGTGTTGCGAGTGCGAGAAGAGTGCACTTTGAGCCCTGAAGATGATCTCAATAGAAGCTCGAAACGTGGCATGATAAAGAAAATGTTTTTCTGAAACCTATATCACACAAGACCGCATCTCACGATCTCTGAATAATTATCAATTAACGGTCACTAACCTCTACACATTTAAGATATTCAAATTCTAAAAAACAAAATAGCACAAACTTAACCTTTCAAACATGAAATTGTTTTAGAAATAATTTCAAAAGGATAACCTGAAACCGTAATTTATTTTGAGACTGTTATCATTCATCTCGAATTATTTTAACCATTAAGCGCGTAATTACTGTCATTAAATGACATTGAAAAGTATGTGGATCAAGTTCGTTTCGCTGAGCGACTTATGACTTCAGCAGTGTTCTTGCTTCACGCTATCCGATTTGACACTTACATAATAAACTCACATACAAATACACAAACTTATTTAGTAATATGAATGTACTAATTTATTATATATTAATAATATTTTTGTTGCCCAATAATTCATTAAATTATAGTTTTTATTATAAACAATTTCAAACCTTAGAAAAACACTGTAAGTGAATTTTTATTTAATAAAACTATTTAATAAAAATATTAAAAATTATTTACAACGTTTAATAATACAATTTTTAATTTGTAATATTTTTATTTTCATTAAGATTAAAATTTAAATTATTTACAGTTTACATTGAAAATACACTAAAGAAATTTTAATAGTTTAAATCATATTTTTTGTTTATCATAGAATGTAAAATGTAATTTTAATTATTTATAAATTGTTTATAATAGAATTGGGTAGAGTAGACATTTTGATTGTGTTGTTTCAACTTGGAGTGGTGTGAACGAAATTTAATATAAAATCGCCGAATAAGCTTTCGCTGACAACACGATTGATCTCATTTTCTGAAACGTGACACAACGCACAATTAGAAAGGTCCAATCTAATTGGCATTTTACTTTTAAAGTATCACAGGCTTTTAATTTTTCAGTGATTATCGACTAAAGACGAGTTCAGCAGGGATTATTCTTCATTTACTTCTTCTATGATGCTAAACTGACAAGAATTGAACCTATTGATGTATTTCTCGTTGAAATTTTTAGGGGAATTTAAATGAAAATAATATGGTAAAACTGTTTTTTGACTTTTTGTAAATTTACTTCCCTATCAGTTTGAATGTTTTCGAATTGTCAAAACCTTAATCAAATTTTTGGATTGGGTTTTTCATTCTATGTTCTAATCTTTTCTAAGGAAAATTTATTTTTTATTTGGCAAATCAATTGTTTAGAAATTTAGTTTAGAAAACAACGAACAAGTGAAAATTACAATACGCGTCTGGCTTATTCGCCAGGGTCGAGGATATACCAAAACGAAAACGACCAACTCTAGGTCTTCTACTAAAAATTAGATATTTTGTTCAAATTGTCAAAATACAGCTTGACGATTTCTTATGATTCCACTATTTTAGTCTGTCAGACGAGATTTACATACCTTATTGGTAACGCTAGTATCGTCCTCTTCTTGCTTATAACCCAGACAAATATTGACACTGCTAGAATCATTGTTCCGGTATTTCGAATGGCATAAAAACAATTCTGTCATTTAAATTGTAAATACGACACAACGTTGAGGGAAATACACAGTCGCGTCTGGCAAAAACAATTTAAAAATTCAGTCATTTAGTTTTTATATATCATACACTACTTACACACTAGAACAGAAATGGATCGTTCACCAGTCAAAAAAAAATCTGATAATAAATAAATTGTTTATAGTTTAGTTTTACTAACAACTGCTGTTGTTTTTACAATTCTTTTTCGTCTTTTTTCTATCTCACACAGCAATTCTTGGTTTATTAATTGTTTCTAGGCTTTAATGTTCGTATTGTAAAGGTTTTGTTTTGTTTTTGGTTTTCATGGTACTTCTTACATTCGTTCTTGCTATTCTGTTTTAAATTCGTGTCTCTATTTTCCTGTAGGCTTTGATGAATCTAATCAGCAGTGGATGTTTTTTAGTCAAAAGAAATTCAATTATAAAAAAAGTAAAACCGGGTGGTCCAGATTTATCGAAAACCATTTAAATAATATAATCACTTAGTTAAAAAATGAATGTGCAATTATCAGCACATTTTTCTCAAACGGCCCGCTCGGTGAAATTAAATGTTTCTAACACCTGGATTTGATGGAAAATCGCGAGGAAAAGGTGCAATTTTCGAGATATTGTAAGCCGAGTATATCTTCGGAAATATCGGGACCTTACAGTTCCGGAGGAGAGATAGTCCGCAATGGGCTGCCTATCTCGGTGAGAGATTAGACCAGCCGCAACATTTATGCAGACGGGATATCCTGGGAAAAAAACCCACCCCTGGAGATATATCTGGAATAATGCGATCGTTGGGAACCGTCCCGTTTACTTGCCACCTCAGAGCAAAGGGTAACAAAAAAAAGGGAAAATTACAACGAAAATAAAGCAATGAAACGGAATAAGTAAAACGATCCTAACGAAAACAATTTTGCAATATGCATGTAGATTGAATCGAGGAACAAGCAAATACATATTTTCCAGAAATTTGAAAATTACTGGGCACATTATTGTTTAGAAAGCAACAAACCGTTATGGTTTGTAAAATAATAAATATTCGAAAAATATTGTTCTTATATTTGCACAATAAAACTCTGTGTGTCTGTCTGTCTGTCTCTGTCTCTCTCTCTCTCTCTCTCTCTCTCTCTCTCTCTCTCTCTCTCTGTCTCTCTCTCTC